>JBBBDQ010000258.1:1487500-1820000 GCA_037127315.1 Ascarosepion bandense
ATTCACAATGCAACTTACATTTTTAATTCTTACAACAACCAAACATACATATATACATATGTATATGTGTGCATATATATACATGCGTTTATGTGCTTACATACACATTATTATACACATATGTGTGTAGGCATATATATATGCGTACGTATGCACGTTTATACGCGTGTGTTTGTGTGTTTGACGGAGTACGCACGTACATATAACCATTCAACATTCAAACGTTAAAAAATGATGGCTATTGAATGCACAATATCAATAAGTTAATAACACATCTAAACTTATTTATAAATGGAACTTTGTCTGTGTGTATGCGTGTGTGTCTATGAGTGTGTCTCTCCATTACCTATAGACTCCGAAAGGGCTGAACCGATTTTTCTTCAAAATTTACACAGTTGTACTATAAGCGTCTGTGAGTCTTCTTAGCTAGGTTTTGTCTCGAGGTACCCCCCGATAAATATCGAAAATCAATAATTGAAAACATCGGGTTATAGAAGAAGTTGACATAAGACATAAGAAACGATATTCAGAAGTTTCAAGGCTGCAGTTCTTACATTAGTGCAGAAAATTTGATATCGATACCAGGAAATCAAAATTTGACTTACATCCTTTCATTTTTCTTTCAGTCTACGGTGTCCCTTAAACTGGAAAGTTGCAGTTCTTACAATAGTGCAGAAAATCGATAATATATATATATATATAAAAAAAAGCTTTCATTACACCCGAGCATCGCTGGACTATACTGCTAGTCACGCAATAAATTTAACTTATAAAACAACAACTTTTACTCATATTTGACTTTTTTCATCAACATAGTATCCTTCTAGGATGATACATTGATTCCAATGTTTCTCTAACAATTTCATGCCTTTTTTGAGAAAGATTTGTCTTTGGCCTAAAGATACACGTCAATTTTCGTTTATCATTACTTCACTGGAGTGAAATATATTTCCCTGGAGCATTCTTCTGAGGTCTGCAAACAGCCAGTAGTCGCTAGGGGCCAGATCTGGAACATAGGGTGAATGCGGAAGCTATTCAAAGTTCATTTAATATAGTTTTGCCATTGTTGCAATCGACTTGAGACACGGTGCCTTATGTTGATGAAAGCTCACTTTTTTCTTTTTCATTTGTGGCCGTTTTCTAAAAATTTCTTCCTTCAAACGCACCAATAATTCGCTGTTGATGCTTCTTCTTTTCTTAAGGTAACAGATGAACAAAATATCTTACGCAACCCAAAATACGAAGGCCAAAATCTTGCCTGCTGATGTTTGCGTCTTTGGTCACTTTGGACGGGTCTCATCTGCTGCTGTCCACTCAGCTGAGTGCCGATTTGACACTGGAGTGAAGTGGTGGATCAATGTTTATTCCACTGTCAAATATTTACGCTAAAACCCCTTCTTACGGCGTTGAAACAGTTGAAAATAACGCTCTGAATTGTCAACGCGTTGTTGTTTTTGATCGACCGTAAGTAAACGTGGCATCTCATTAATAAATTTTCATGTAAATAGTAAAAACACGGCTTTTTGATGTATTCAATTCTTCTGTTATCTCTTGCAACTTCAATTTACGATCGGTCAAAACGAGTTAGTGGTTTTTTTGTGTGTTTTCCGGGACATTTGCCGACTTTTAGCGATATGAGCGCCCAGCATCATTTGTCTGTACGACCGTGTTTAAAGTCAGCCTACCATCTCTTAACACCTGTTTCCGGCGGAGCAGTGTCCGAATAACTTTTATAAAGACATTGCTTTGCTTGAACAGTATTTTCCTATCAGAAAGAATTGCTTTGTCAACACACGAAATTCAGATTTTTCCATTGTTTTGAAAATTTGCAACAGTTTCTTCACTTAAATAACTGTAATTTGTAAACTGATTATCCGATTGCGTCCAAATTTTGTCAAGTACCATTTGAGGGTCAGTACTTAATTAAAGTTGTATGGATTTCCTTTCAGTGGTGACTTCTATGTTTCAAACTCGGGACTTATTGAGTGATTTATTACATGACAAAATCTGGAGAAAAAGAAAAGGACGGAGTAAAAAGGCTTGAAAATAAGCTAATAAGCAGTGTAAATTACAATGATAACTAACTACAAATAGCATATATATATAGTGAAAGAGAGAGAGAGAGAGAGAGAGAGCGAGAGAGAGAGAGAAAGAGGGGGATATGCTAGAGTAGCTACTGTTTTTCAAAGTCTACCTTTCTTCCAGAGTGCTCAGTCAGGGTGTGACAGCGTAAATAGTCAACAGTGATACAGAGAAACAGAACTGTCTGCGGATGAATACACACACATTGTATATATATATATATATATATGTATTAGATAGATAGATATAGGTGAAAGCAGAAATAGGTGTTGTTCCGAAGAGAGAGTTTGGTATAAGTGGAAAAAGTGTGAAAACAATGAACGTTTTGTTTAAAATGTAGTTGTTGTTGTTGTAGTTGTTGTTGTTGTTGTTGTTGTTGTTTTTTGTTTTTTTGTTTTTACATTAAATTTTCATAATTATACTTGAGTCGCTACAGGTGTCTCGAGTCCAAAGTGGACTCTCTTCAGGTGAATGTAATTCTGAATTTACATACCAAGATCCGTTTGTCTGTCTTACAGCCAAAAACACGGTGTATGTATAGAAAGGCGGTCGGTCAGTATGTTTGAAGATTGATGTGCGTGTTAGTTTCCTGGGTATTTTCACCCTGGCTTGTTTTATTTGTTTTGAGAATCGTTCAATTTTCATTAGCCAGAATTTTTTTTTTTTTTTTTTTTTTACACTTATTAACGAAATTTGCTTTCATCCTTTTTCTTAAAATTTTTTTCAGCGAAGTTCCGTTTATTGTTTTCTTTCCAATCGGAATTAATATATTTATTATAATATTTTTAAGAATGACTAGTGAAATCTTTTTTGTTTTGTTTTTTTTCTTGAAATATTTTTAGCGGTTTGATCCGTAAAGTTTTGAATTTAGTTTGTGTGTACGTGTTAGTTTTTCATGTTTTTTGTTAAGGAAAATCTTGTAGGTTTTATTAAAAAAATATCCTGCATTATGAACGTGTCATAATCTGCAGTATTGGTGGATAGTCATTATTCTGAATTTGCCTCCACTACAACGATATAAGTGTTGGAAAATGTACAATTTCCTGTTTTGGTAGTTTAATGCTACTTTTGTGCAAGCTTACTCTTTTATTCAGATCTTGTGTCCCTTCCACGTACATTTTGCCGCATTGAACGCATTTCAGAGCATACATTACGCTGTTAGAGTTGCAGCATGGGTTTGATCTTCTTTCGAAATTAGTTGTGATTTCAAATTTGAAGTGTTTTCCTTCTATTATTATGTTGCATGCCCTACACTTTTTCTTGTTGCATTTTTTGACCCGCTGTGTTGTGTGCTACTCAAATTTTGACGAGGTTTGCATGTTTTATAAATTTGGGGGTTGACGTTTGTTTTTAATTAGTTTATTTGTCATTAGGATTTGTTTTAGTTTATCATTTTTGTTGAGATATTCTAGGTATCTTTGTAAATAATTCTGGTTTTCTTTTGTCGTGTGTGGAAACGTATGCGAGAATGTTTTCTTCTTTACATGTTTGTTTATTTATTTTTATTCCAAAGAGATTCTAATAGTATTTCTTCTGCCAGTTAAAAACCCTTGCTTATGAGTGGAGTGGAGTATCCTCTTATTTGTAATGTTTTTCGTAGTTTTTTTAGGTATATTTCACGAAGGAGTTTGTTAGCTATTTTTGTGTTAGGGAGTAATGAATAGATTTTAGACAACAGTTATGTTACCGACTTGAAATGAAGGTATTGTTGGGTGTCTGTAGGTTTATGATAAATGTCTGTGATGATGTTATTGCTTTTGTTTTTATGAGTATGTCTACAAATAGCAACTCATTATAGCTCTGAACTAATTTTTTGGTGTATTGTGTAGTTTATTTATGTCTACACATATTGATCTCCAAAAGATAAAACACTCATCTAGATATCTTTTTCATGATTTGGTGAATTCTGTTTTCATGTCTTCCCCGCATTGCTTGGTTTTATAGGTTTTTCTGTAGATATAAGTTGCTTCTATTTTGTCCTCATCGCAGTACCTGTTGTCACAATATAATTTTTGTTTTTAAATTGAAATGAATTGTTGTCTAAAACTAATTCATTACTCTGTAAAATAAGTTCTTTTGTGAAGCGTTTGGAAAATATTCATGTATATTTTCCATTCCAAAATGTAATGGTTCACGGAATATGTTGCTGTACAGGCTGTGTACATCAAATGTTAATATGAGTGTACCTGGGTGTACTTTTGGTGGTATGAATCTTAGGAAATGTATGATGACTCTGTTGTAGCTTTTTATTTTTGTGGTATACGGTTGTAATATTTTATCTATTAGATTGATCAGTCTGCTTGTAGGGTAGATTCATATTAAAAAAAATATTATTAATGATTATATCAATAAATCTACACTTTAAGCAAAACGTTCACTACTTTTCCCACTTTATCAAGTATATATATATATATATATATATATATATATATATACGTGATAAAGTGGGAAATGAAACATGCATCAATATATATATATATATATATTGATGCATGTTTCATTAAATAACATAGACAAGTTTGTCGATTTATTTTAGGTAAATATTGTCTATATTATTTACTGAATCATGCATCAATGAAAACATCCTGCCTAAATGAACACACTCACAATATATATATATATATATATATATATATATATATATATATATATATATATTTGTGTGTGTGTGTGTGTGTGTGTGTGTGTGTGTGTGTGTGTGTGTGTGTGAAAGGGTGCGATAAAGAGAGTGAGAGTGAATGTGTAAAAATATACCGGATCAGACGATTGTTTTCCTGAAAAGAGTGACTCGAGTTCGAAGCCTACCAGAGTGCAAATTTTCTTCAAGTTGATTTGAGCGTTCAGAGCAGCAAACGAAATAATTACTGTTTAAATAAACGAAGCATCTACTCAAATTTTAGTATCCATCTAAATTGATGTTTCTAGTAATACAAAATATATGTTTATACATTATTATTTTATGATATCCATTTTGTATATGTTGCGCATGCGCGTTTTTGAGTTGTGTTTAATGTAAGCCAGCATGTGCAATCTCGAGAAATACTTAAAACTTTCATACTTATTCACGACTGACATTTTATTTATTTATTTTTCATTCAATATATTTAGTTATTTGTGTGCGATGTTTGATTTTTTCACGAGAAGAGCTTTTAAAATGGTAGGGTATCTGTGAGAAATAAATTTCCGAAATAGTTGGCACGAGAAAAAATGTAATTAAGTAATACAGCTTTCCGCTTATAATCTTTCTTTTTATTTATTTATTTTATTTTATTTTTTTTTTCAAATTTTGGACTGTATCGATTTTATAAGAAAACTGGTCACCTCGCACCTCGCTTGCCATTCTAAAGTAGTGGCTTTCCATTCCGCGTTTTCTTTTATGATTTTCCTGTACATAATATTGCGTTAGATATTTCAGGAATCCATTTACTCCGGAAACAAAGATGGACTATTCAACATTCCAATATATAGCCGCGCATTGACCAGCATTAAGTAATCTGCAGAACAAGCTTCCGATTCTGATATTCTTTCATCGCAGTCATTCTGGAAAGGAAAGTGAAAAGACACACTCAATGGCAGTTATCTATTTTTCTTGAGTATTTATATCTATTCCTGGGTTGCTATTTAATCTACTTTTTGCTTCGTTTCTCACCGATACAGGGCTACTAAACAGAACGAAAACCAGTGCGTATAATAGTCCTGTTTTGTCTCTCAATGATATTTGTTTGTATTCTTGACCATTGACAATGTATTTCATCTTAATTTCTAATTTAAATAATTAAGGAGCAAACATGTATTAAAATAATTAACAATTTATTATTATAAAAAAATATAACTAGTCTGTTAGTAAAACTCGCTTTAAATCCTGTTCACTCGTGTATGCTAAATTTATAGACTCTGGAGGTGGTAATTAAGGCACGAAAAATGTGGGTGGATGAAAGTTGCTTTTTCTCTCTATGTCTTTCTCGCCTGAATTCTCTCTAAATATTATGTAGGCAAAAGAAAAGTGATTTTTAATCGGAAAACATTATTTGACTAAACACTATTCTAACAGTTATCCCTGTTTCAGTTTTTATTTAACGGTTCGAATTCTACAATGGCGGGATATATGAAATCAAACCTTCAAATATTGTACCGGAAGTAAAGCACAATATATATATATATATATATATATATATATATATGTATATAGATATAGATATATAGATATAGATATAGATATACATATATATGTATATGGAACTAAAGCACAATATATATATATATATAGAAATATATATACACACAGACACACACACATATATATATAGAACTAAAGCACAATATATATATATATATATATATATATATATATACATACACACACATATATATATATACACACAAACATATATATATGGAACTAAAGCACAATATATATATATATATACACATATATATATATATATCTGTGTGTGTGTGTGTGTGTGTGTGTGTGTGTGTGTGTGTGTGTGTGTGTGTGTGTGAATGAGTACTTTTAGTAAATGACATGATTATAAATTTAACATTAAAAATTTGTTCTGAACATGGATTAATCATTATTTTATAGTAGACAAGTACGTAAACTTTAATATACGTTTTCTTGTTCTAAATTCAAATCACATTTACTGGGGATAGATATTTCAAAATGTCAGTTCGAGACATGCATTTTCAACCTCAGTCGTCCGTAGAATGAAAAGAATTCTTGTGTCGAAAGCACCAAAGGTTCGTAAAGAAGGGGTGAGGTATTTTGATTAGTCAAGAAGAGAAGAAAATAGTAAAATCTTCTTTTGGTAGTGGAAGGTACGAAAAGGAGGTACGAAAATTCTCTAAATTTAAATACTAATGTTTCTAAACGGTAATCCATTTTGAATAAATTGAAGGAAGGAATAATAAATACAGTTTAAATCTGGTGACGACACTTAATAATCAATTTGTTACGTTAATCAAGAAGTAAATCCTATATTAATATTTTAAAATCAAAATCTTTTCTACTAAACAGAGATAGCATTTATCACTTAGACTATTAAGAGTACGTGCCGAGGCTATTACCTTCCACTTTATCTGTGGGTATAAGCTTTCTTCCTTCAATTCCCAATATTTTCGAAAGTGGACTGTCTGAATTTTTAAATTATGGTTAGTAAAAATGTCTATGCGCATAAAATCTTTGTTTTCAAATTTTCGCCAAAATTCCTTATGTACATGTTATACTTTTGCTTGTTCTCTTTAGGAGAGATAGTAGCTTGGTAGATCAGATTTGTAAATCTATATCTATTTCCACTGACAGATCTCTTTTTATCTGCAGTTGCAGAAAGGTATAATCCCGTTTTAGTATTAGTTTCACTGAAATTATTTAAAACTTGATTGTTATGGAAGCTGATGATGTTGTATATTACTAGTACATTACTAGTACAGGAATATTACTAGTACATAATTTTTTGTTTTTTTAAACATTTCACCCCGAGCAAGGCGGAAACGCCACTGATGTGCAGGGGGCTACATAAATGTAAAAAGATTAATTAGAAAAGAGTGAGGAGTACAAACTAGTTAGAAAGGAACAATAGAAAGCTGAGAATGCAGGTGCGATGACAGCTCCATAGGTGGAGAGAAAGGAAAGGTTATACGGGGGTGGGGAGAGAACTAGAGTCCAGTGGTTAGTAGATGAGTATTGACTTTGCATTTAAATTTCTGGAGGTTGTAGCCGTCAGGAAAGCAAGAATACGGGAGAGAGTTCCACAAGCGGGAAGTGCGAGAGAAGAAGCTGCAGGAGTAGAATTCTCGTCTGCATTTGGCTAACCTGACTGTGAATGGGTGGGACCCAGTAGCCTGTTGAGAAGGCATCAGTGACTTAAGTTCGTCTGAGCAGAAGCCATGAACAGGAACAGCTAATTTTTATCGTTTTCCTATTAAATATTTATTTCTTGTTATCGTTGTGAAAATGATTACTTATTAATTTAAGAAAAAACTTTCTAATGTAAAAGCTTGATAGTCCACAGAAGTGTGGTAGAATCATATAAGATTTCTTTTTTATGCTTATCTTGCCTTCTGCAATTCAGATTTGCTAAGCAACGGACATGTTGTTCTAGAGAAAGATGCTGCGAATATCATGGATCGAGCATGTGAGCAATGATGAGGTCTTAGAAATGATGGAAACAAAAAGGAAATTAATACTGAGCATCAGGAAGAGACAACTAAGTTCCTGGGACAGGCAATGAGGAAGGAGGGCTTGGAGAACCTGATACTAACAGGCTAGATAGAGGGGAAAAGAGACATGGAAAAGCAGCGGATAACATATTTGAAGGACCTAATCAGATAGATGATGGAACGAAGATTGCGTGGTGTAACAGGAGAAGGCTTGCTAAGAGCCACCAAGGATATACAGACGAGCAATGCCATGACAATCTACGTCCTGAAGGGACAAGGCACATAAAAGAAGTAGTGGGTACAAAATCGGCTAATTTATCTTTATACCCGCTACTCTAGATGGCTTTTTTATACAGTTTTATGTCATCGCTAAATATCTTAAAGTTTACAGATAATCAGCTAATTCTAGTATTAACAGTCCCCGGTATATGTTTTATAATAACATTAAGGTGGTTAGAATTAATGTTGATGTAGCGAGGAGTTTCGTTTTCCTTATGGTACGGCTTAAAAGAATTATTATTGAGTTTGAGGGTAATGTCTAGGTAATTAACAATCTATGGTCCTTATGTTATGCATGTCGTCAATAGAATAAAACTGTTTGCTGGTGATACTTAGAAGACGAGTGTGCCTCAACTGGGAGGAGGAAAAGGATCAATTGACTGCGTTCTTGAAAGCTGAACACACGTTTACCAACCTCCATATTCTGGGGAAATATTTCTTCTTCAATCAGGTGTTAAACAATTTTGCTAGAATCGGGGATAATTCTGGGTTTATATTCTTATGAACAACTACTGCAATTTTATCCGGTCCAGTAGCCTTTTAGGTGACGAACATTTTGATATGTCTGCACATTTCTTTTACTGAAATTAGGATATCACTGACATTGTGCTAGGTGAGGCATAATAAGTTGAGGAGGGGATGGCCATTGACATCTAACGTTAAATTTGAGGAAAGGACCGAGACAAAGAGCTTCGACTTGTCTGTCGACGAAAATATGACCTCAGGCCCATTTATAATAATGAGCCTGCCGTTTTGCTTCTTGTCAAAATTTGGTGGGTGATATACCAGAATTTGCGATATCCAATTTGCTTCTTTTCAACCTTAGCCTGAACAGCCCGAGCTTATCATTACTTAGCGTTTTCCAGAATTCTCTCATAGTGATTATGGACGATTCTGAAAGATTTTAGGTCCAGACCACACCATTGAGAGTTGGTAGAGTAGCTTCCGTCATTCAGAACCAAACGCTGTCCAGTCTGTTTACTCATAGCAAAAAAAAAAAAAGATTTCTATGGAACAGCAAATCAGAGGATATCATTGGTTTGTAATGAATCTGGGTATGACGTAGGGAACAATCAGACGCGTCAAATAAGGTGTGGCAAGTATTTTTCTATGCATTTTTCAGAACAGAATGTTAAAAAATGGTCAGTGAGGTTAGTCTACTGTCCCGTCACATCTTCTACTAGGGTAAGTTATTCAATAATGGGTTAAATTCTAAGCGATGGGGAAATATCTGTGATATCTGCTTTGCTCTTCGCTTTTGTTAGAGTTGACTAACTACTTATTAAGGTGTGATATTGAAATCCCACATATGGGACAGTTGACCGAGGGAAATTTAGTGAGAATATTGTCAATCCTCTTTGATAACCAGAAGTGAGTAACGAAAATGCATGTGTATGTGCATCTCCTACCCCAAGTTGAATTAGCATGAAAGGAAAAAAGTACATTAAATAAAAAGAAATTGATATTAAGTTATGACTCAGTAGTTAACATCAGAACTTATATTAACTAAAAAATTGGAATGGCAGAACTTAATTCTAAGCATTCATTTGCAAAGCATATTAAAATTAAGCAGTTGAATTGTAGGTGGATGGAATTAAGAAGCTTGATGTTTAATAGCAATGTAGTTAATAAAACACCCAAAGAAGGATAAGTTAAAACAACAGAGATAAATAACAGGCAATAAAGTTAAAAACTAAACAAGAAAAATTAAAATAGAAAAAAAAAACAGATATTTAAATATCTATTTAAAAAGGCTGACATAAGTCACTGCATCTTACTTAAAGAAGATTTTATATATGCTTCAATTCAAGTCTTTAGTTTTTTTCGCAAATGGCCAAACCCAATGTATTTTGGGAGAAATATTTAAGCTTATCTTCTTTTTTAATCATATCACACCACCGAGCAAGGCGATAACGCCACTGATGTACACGGGGCTCCATAAGAGTAAAAGCACTAGATAGAAGAGAGTGAAGAGAAGGACAAACCGTTTAGAAAGGAGCAAGAGTAGAAAGGCAATACAGGTGTGATGACAGTTGCAGAGTTGGAGAGAAAGGAAAGGATATACAAGGTGGTGAGAAAAAAACTAGGGACAGTTGGTTAAGAGATGAGTATTGACCTTGCATTTGAATTCCTGGAGGTTGTAGCAGTCAGGAAAGCAAGAATAAGGAAACGAGTTCCACAAGCTGGAAGTGCGAGGCAAGAAGCTACAGGAGTAGAATTGTTGTTTGCATTTGGTTGATCTCACTGTGAATGGGTGAGACCCAGTTGCCAGTCTGGTTGCACGAGTAAACACCTGTTGCAGAGGCACCAGTGACTTAAGTTCGTTGGAGCAGAAGCCATGAAAGTATTTATAGAACAGACAAAGGGAAGCCACATCCCGTCGATGGGAAAGTGGCTGTAGTCGAGCCGCCTAAAAAGAAGTTTCGCTTTTAGATTTCAAAACATCCTGAATGTTTATTACATTCTCACGTACTGACTCTAACCTCCGGAATAAAAGAAAAAATCAAGGCGCGTAATTGTTTCATCGGTCGTTAGGAGAATATAATAAAATCTATTTTGAGGGAAGTACTTTTGCCAAGGGTATTTGCGCGAAAGTGAATGCAAGGAAATCAATTGGTTATACGAAATCGTCTTCCCGAATTCAAGTCGAATTCTTTGCATTCATTTACGCGCAAATTCTCTTTGGGAAGGTTATTAATCCGTTTCTACCCTCCAGTTATGGGTTAAATAACAGGACAGATTGGGTTCTGTAGCCTTGGTCGGCAAACAGTCTACCGCAGAAAATAATGGCAATCTACTGCGGGATAATCCTTTACCCAGTCAGTCATGTCTCTTTAGAGACATGATCGCCCAAGCGTTGATCACGTATCTCGCTAAACTGACTGACTGACTGACTGACCTCTGCTTTCTGTAATGAATTAATTTTTGGTTTGAATTTGATGACAAAGATATTTTTTTTATTATCGCACTTCTATTCGGTGGTTTTGTCGTCGCATTAGTAGATCGGGAATGATACTAAAGTTTAGCCGATTACGTCCTCCTCATTTCTCTATTATAAGTTTGCTAAGGGGTATTTTTTCTAGTGAGGGATCCCTAGTTTATTGGAGATGAACTGTCAAAGTTGAATTATCCAGCTGTTTTGATCAATGTAGTGTTCCTCGCAACCTTTGCATGTTATAAGTTAAATTCTCTGAATTGTAAATTAGAAAATAATCTTTCATTTTGAATATAGGTCTAACCTTAAAGTGAAATCCATTGCCTTCTAATAGATAGCTGCATACTCCATGGTGAGATCGGTCCCCTCTCTTCACCTCTTTAATGGTGGTCTGCAGTTTTGAACTCGTCAGTACTTTTTAGGGATTTTGGTTGTTTACTTTTTATAGTTGGTAATTTTTTAATAGGTTTTCAGTTTTCCTTTTTCCTTTAGTAGAATTAGTAATTTTAGTTGTGTGTGTGGGTTCCTTAAGTCGAAAGTTGAGACATAAAGGATGAACTATTTTTCGCTTTTGTTTTTGGGGTATGTGTATATTAAATTGTTTCGCTTTTTAAATGCGATTGTTGAGTCAATTTTGTTGATATTTTCTTTTTATGGAAATTTCCTCACCTCTTTTGGCTCACGGCCATATCACGTTGAATACAACGGTTCTCGCTCGATCATCGAAGTTAAGCAACGTTGAGCCTGGTCAGGACTTAGATGGGTTACTGCTTGTGAATACCAGGTGCTGTAAGCGTTTAGTCACGGATGTGCGTTGTGGTGCAGTGGCTATCGGCTCGGTAAGAGAAATCGGTGAACCGAGTGAGAATTCCAGTTGAATACCCTGCATTCACTTAAGCACTGGTACCCTTGGGAAAGGTATTAATCCGTCCTCTTCCTTCCAGTTATGGGTTAAATAACAGGGTAGGACTTGGGGACCCTACCCTTAAAAACAGACCCCAGTGAATCTTGATACTCAAAAGAAAAAGTATTACTAGACACAAAACTTATTTAAAAACATCAAGAAATTATTGAAAAAAAAGTTATTACCAGCAATAAATAAATAAATAAAGTTTAGTTGTCAATAAATGACCCGCCGAGGTTGATATGCCATAAAACAAAACAACCAAATCATCTCTTTTCTTCTGTAGTCTTTTGTTGTTCGGTCTGAGACTATTGTAGAGGTTTGCCTGGCTATCTGGAGTAGAAGGTTGGTATGAGTGTGCTTCGCATTAAAATATATACATACATATAATAGGGATACTGAGGTCCACACCGAGTGACGACAGCCTGTTTTATGCTTGAAAACATTCATTTTGAAACGTTTTCAGGGTTTTTATTAGAACTATCTTTATATTGTATTTATTTCTGACATGGATTTGTGTGCTTACATTGTTTAATTTTATTTAATTTTTTTTATTTTATTATATAAACTTTCTATTTAATATTTAATATTTTTGTATAACCCATATAAATTTATCGCCTGTTCTGACGCTTAGTCCTTGAAATAAAATTTAGTTTATGGTTTCTAACTTGTTTACTTCTTTTAATCATTTTCGATAGCGAAATAGAAATTTGTTTTCGAAACATATATTTCTTCAGATTAAATTCTTCTTTGCAAATTCGTTTAATCAAACGTTTTCCCATTGATCGCACGATACTCTGAACATTTTGCCAACAATTTTATCAAAGTAATCACTTGACTAGACATCTCCCTCTGTAAACACTAACTATATCTTTCTACTTCAAATTTCCGGGAATATGTCAATGCTCAAATTGATAAATATTCGGTGATTCTCTTACAACACACCAAATAACTATTACATTAGATGCTACGCATCAATTATCTCTGTTATAATGAAAACCGTTATATATATATATATATATATATATATATATATATATATATAAACTAATTGAGCCCTTGTCAATATAAATGAATTGAACACATTCAAGACAATTGATTACTGGTTTAATTTAAGTATGACCAAAAACTAATCATATATATATATATATATATACTGTCACGATCATAGAGAGAGTGAGAGAGAAACAATAGAAAGACAACGTCGGTTCATTTCATTAGACAGAAAATGACAAGGCAGTATCGGCTCAGCTCATGCACTTTACAACCAATTATTAAACTTTAAGCTCAATTGTAATAGATCTTGTCGGGTGTTTGCTCTTTAATAGTAAGTTATTATATTTATTGCAATAATTATGTCGGAGAGTAATGAACAATATATATATATATATATATATATATATATATATATATATATATGCATATACTTATGCTCTCTATTTTAATAAAGACTCTTGTACATTTTATATATATATATATATCCCTCCTGTCACACTCACGGCGTTTAAATTATTATGTTTTTTTTTTGTTTTTAATGTAAGGTATTCAATAGTAAGTACATCAATATAGAAGTCACCGTTATTTTAGGTGGCATATCCACAGAAATATTTTGTCGTCACTTTTGACTGCATAAGCCCACTTGTACTCACATACATAGCCATAAAACAGTTTAAAATTCATTAAAAGTATCTCTTTATTTACAGCTCTCAACACATGCACTTCAACATGACTCCTTGTTGAATGCGAGATGTAGTTTACAAAAATATATTTGCTCTGAATGTTTGTTACCAAATATGATCTGGTGTTTCTTTTATATATTATCTGCAATGATATTAGACCTGACCTGTCATCTTGACTTTAGTCATTTTCAAACCTTAGTCACTTAGCTTACTTATGCTTTTCTATAAATATTTATATGATAATTGTGCTCATGAACTTTCCCATATGTTACCTAGATTTCGTGAATTTAAACGTACTACTAGATTGGAGGTGCGTTGTGGTGTAGTGGATATCGACTCGGAACGATAAATCGAGGCACTGAGTTCGAATTCCAGTTGAATTCCTTGCATTCACTTGTGCACAAATACCCTTGGGGAAGGTATTAGTCCGTCTCTTACCTCCAGTTATAGGTTAAATAATAGGATAGATTGCGTTCTATAACCTTGGCAGGCATCCAATCTACCGCAGAAAGCAATAGCAACCTACTGCGGGATAATCTTCTGCCTAGTCAGTCATGTCTCTTTCGAGATATAATCACCCATTGCGTGTATCACGTATGGCACTTGACTGCCTGACTAAATTGGAAGAAATATCATATCATTTTATATTTAAAATCGCGAGAGTAACAATAAATTCTTTGCTAAAAGTGTATTTTCTCTCTCACTTTTCGTTTTTTTGAAACTCCAATCTGAATTTTTTCTTCTCAGTTAACTTTGATTTTCAAAAATTTAAATGCAATGTCGATCATTATTTTCTGCCTTCTTATTCTTTTATAGTTCTCTCTCTCTATTAGTATTTTTCTAATATTTTCTAACACCCAGTAACCGCTAGTATTTTAGTGCTTGGTGTCAGTCAGTTAAATGCCATACGTGAAACACGCTTGGGCGATCATGTCTATTTCGGGAGATGACTGACCGGGCACTAGGTTGCCATTGCTTTCTGCGATAGACTGGTTGCCAGCCAAGTCTATAGAGCCCAATCTGTCCTGTTATTTAACCCATAACTGGAAGAAAGGGCCGGATTAATACCTTGCCCATGAGTATTTGCGCGGAAGTGAGTGCAATGAATTCAACTGGAATTCGAATTCGGCTTCCCGATTTCTCCTTCCGAGCCGATATCCACTGCACCACAACGCACATCACAGTGAAAACGGTGTAAAAATGATTAAAAAAACAAATAAACAAGGAGTTTATTCATTATTCCACTTGTTCGATTAAATGATAAATGAGATTTAAATAGTCAGTAATATTAATGTTTTTCTTTTAGCAGTCAGAAATACATTAATTAACTTCAAAGATTTTGAAACTGATAAAGAAAGTAAAAAATAAAAAATCTACTCGAGATGCAATTACCGTAAAATAAAAATTTCTCGATTTTTACCTTTCACTGGCAATAATTACATATGACTTATTCTTAAGAATATGGTACAGTTTAAAAGCTTCCTTGACTAGATAAAGGTAAAGGACTTTGCTAATATTTTGTTCAAAAGGATTTAATTATAGTCTCAGGAACTTGTGGATTTTAATAGATGAGACTTCATCAATATGGGTACTGATTAGCATGTAATTATTAACAAACATTTGAACTTAAATTTGGAATGCGCAATATTCTGTCTATTTTAGTAATATTTATTAGGGATTGAGAGCATCGTAAAAGAAGTTGCTAGATTTTAGCAATAAGTATTATCCAGATAGATTACGTTTTCTTCAAAAGAAATCGGCCTTATTGATAAATAAATATATTTTATGTTTAGTCATATATAAGTTCTGTTTTAGGGCTTCAATTCTGTTTGAATAATTTATAAAAACTCTATTAAATAAAGTATTAATTAACATGTTAACTGTTAATACAAATGAATCTCTAAAATATTGTATCTTAGATACAACAATGGCAACATACACAGTGGACTAGAAGCAAAATATTGATCTTCATGTTAACCCCAAAATATTTCTCCTGCAAGAATAACACGCGAAACATTTGAAATTCGGTTGGTCTTACTTTTAGTCAGTGTTCAGATAAGTAAATATTGGGGATATTTCGTCCAGATTGCATTTAGTACTGCTGAGTTATTACTTGAACCTTTTTCAATTAGTTCAAACTTCCTGCTTCAGGAATTAAACAATGTCACTTTTATCTTTGAATATTTTCCCATTAAGTCTTTAATTTTCCGTCTTTTTATTGTTAGTTTATCTTTCTCACTTTATTCGTTCCTTTTTATATTTTTGGTTTTCTTTCTTTATTTCCTCTTAATTATTCTCGCCTTTTTTCTTATATTTTTGGTTTTCTTTCTTTATTTCCTCTTAATTATTCTCGCCTTTTTCTTATATTTTTGGTTTTCTTTCTTTATTTCCTCTTAATTATTCTCGCCTTTTTCTTATATTTTTGGTTTTCTTTCTTTATTTCCTCTTAATTAGTCTCGCATTTTTCTTATATTTTTGGTTTTCTTTCTTTATTTCCTCTTAATTATTCTCGCCTTTTTCTTATATTTTTGGTTTTCTTTCTTTATTTCCTCTAAAATTATTCTCGCCTTTTTCTTATATTTTTGGTTTTCTTTCTTTATTTTCTCTTAATTATTCTCGCATTTTTCTTATATTTTTGGTTTTCTTTCTTTATTTCCTCTTAATTATTCTCGCCTTTTTCTCATATTTTTGGTTTTCTTTCTTTATTTCCTCTTAATTAGTCTCGCATTTTTCTTAAATTTTTGATTTTCTTTCTTTATTTTCTCTTAATTATTCTCGCCTTTTTCTTATATTTTTGGTTTTCTTTCTTTATTTCCTCTTAATTATTCTCGCCTTTTTCTTATATTTTTGGTTTTCTTTCTTTATTTTCTCTTAATTATTCTCGCCTTTTTCTTATATTTTTGGTTTTCTTTCTTTATTTCCTCTTAATTATTCTCGCCTTTTTCTTATATTTTTGATTTTCTTTCTTTATTTTCTCTTAATTATTCTCGCATTTGTCTTATATTTCTGTGTCTTACTTTTTCATTCTTTCATTTTTTTGTCCGTCTTTCTTTTTCTTTTCTTTCCGTCGTTCTTTTTTCTTTCTTTCTTTTCGTTTCTTTCATTTTCTCTTTGTTCATTTCATTCATTTATTCATAATTTCTTTTGCGTTCGTTTATTATATCTCTCTTTAATTCATTCATTCTTTCTTTCTTTCTTTTCCTTCATTCTTTTTTGTTCTTTCATTCGTCATTTTTCTTTCACTGTTTTTTGCGGGGGGGGGGCTTTTTCATTCTTTATTTAAATTATTCCATCTTTCCCCATACTTTCTGGGATTCCTAATGTAGATTTTATTTACATTTCAGTCGATATTTTTTTTGAAACAATTTTTTATAAAATTCTATTTTTTCGAAATCAAAATCCCTCCGGTTTTTTTAAATGTTTACTTATCTATTGGTTTCTTTTAGGTTGGGAAATTATATATAATTGCGCTTAAACTTTGATTTTCAATTATTTTTTTTGACATACTGCGTCGAAAATGCGAAAATGTGCAAGAATTCTGGTCTTTCTCTTTTGTCTTTAGGTTATTTGAGAAAAATAATTTTCTTAGAGAAAATTGTGCTATCATCACTGCATTTATTCCTTTGATGTCGGAACAGTAAAGAATAGAAGTGAGACTCGATACGCATATACTTTTTCAACATAACAGTTTGTATGAGTAGTGCATGTATAATGCACACAAACCTGTATATAGATACAGATATATATATATATATATATATATATATATATATATATATATATATATACTTTCACGTCTGATGAGCATTATTATTCAACATCACCAACTACATCTGTAGTTTATAATACGTTTGGTCATAATTAAATTAGACCGATACACAGTTGTATTAAAAAGTGTTCAACACAATTATGTTGTAAAACTTTTGAATATTTTTCATTTGGAAATTAGTTATTTCCGCAACCTAGGTTTCAACATTTTGGTATCCACAGGCGATTTACAATTACTGATCTTACCGTTTCAAACACTCGAACAGGGATGTTTTTACGAATGCGCAACTGGAATTTTGAAACAACTGATTTTTTTTCAAAATTAGTGAAGAGTTATTTAAGGATGTTAGAACACTTTCACCTACGGTTGTATAATCATAGTAAGTATTTATGGGTGTGATTAGATCTAGACATAATTTCTGATCTTTTATCTAGTAATTTCCTTGTTCTGAGAACAACAAAATAGCTACTTTTTCCTCCTAACACAATCTGCATACGTTGTCACCGTTATATGATTTGGCTATTTTCACTATGCTTCATACAACGTTGGCAACGTATCCAGATTGTGCAAGGAAAAAATAGGAAATTTTTATAAGTCTAACATCCCTTTTGTTTATGCTTCATCAAATAATGAAACATATAGGAAAACAAGAAACAAATTCTGTCATTTTTACCGTTGTATTGTTTGATTTTTATTGCTCAATCACGATTCACGTGTTATTCGACTAGGGTTGGTTTGAAAGATGCGAATGCACGTAAAAAATGATTGGTTAATGAAAATCAAATAATACGAAAATAAAAAAAGAGAATTTCATTCTTCTTTTTACCCACGTCTCTGATGAAGCCTCTGATGAAGTATTAATTTTTTTTTATCTTATCACACACACAACACACACACATAATATCTATATATAATCAGATATATATAAATTTTAAAGTATGAATAAAAAAGTAAGATACTTAACAGTTTAATTAAATTAATAAAATTAATAAAAACATATACATAAATGTGTGTGTGTGCGTGCGTGTGTGTGAGTGTGTGTTACGCACTCATCAGGGTTATATCACGAACTGACCATTTAAGAGATTTGAATTTATGTTCACTCAATGTTCATGGAAGTGTCTTATAGTGGTATTTTTTTTTTTTTTGTCAAGAGTAAAATTGAAATAGACAAAAATGATATATAGATTAGAAAATTTTAAATTTTAAATAAAAAAACTTCATTAAAATTCATGGAAATTTGTTAAAGTGGCGTAATTCGCAATTATAATTAGTAATATTTGCGTGGAAAAGAAAGAAAGAAAGGGGAAAGTAAGCGTGCAAGAAAGGAAGAGAGAACGTATAGAGGAATCTTCATCAATCTTGTTCTAAGAATTTAAGTAAGTATTTTTTCTATGGAAGCATGTGTTCATTAATTCTATTTTTTTTTCTTTTTTGTTAAGTAGATTCGGATTATTTCTATGATTTCTAATGAAAAGTTATTCTAAAAGCCATAACTTACATCTGTCTCTTTTTTCCATTAAAAGATTTGGTTTAAATGACGATATTTCACCTAATAATTGTGTTCTCATTGCTGTTTTTTTTTCTTATTTCTAATAATATATGGATAAAACGGTGCTTTGCTGTATTTACTGTTGATTAAAGACAGCATATGGTTATTGAAACGATATTTCTAATCATTTGCTTTGGCTCTACTATAGAATTTAATATCATCATCTGAATGGATATGGGCTTTATAAATAACACCTTCGAACATACACTGGTCTGGTCATATTTTTCGGCTTTTGCAATTATTTTTAGAAGGGTCACTATAATTCAGTCAGTTAAGTGTCATATGTGATACATGCATTGAGCGATCATGTCTCGAAAGAGACATGACTGACTGGGCAGAAGATTATCCTGCAGTCATTGTATTCTGCGGTAGACTGGTTGTCAGCCAAAGCTATAGAAGCAAATCTGTCCTATTATTTAACCCATAACTGGATGTAAGAGACGGATTAATACCTCTCCCAAGAGTATTTGTGCGTAAGTGAATTCAAGTAATTCAACTGGAATTCGAACACGGTTCCACGATTTGTCGTTCCCAGTCGATAACCACTGCACCACAACGTCACTATAATTAGTCGTACGGTAACTTATATTGTCAGTTCAGTCAAGTTTTATTTGATATCATATTATTATTTGGGAAATATATTTATTTAAATTTATTTAATTGAACATTATTTTTAATGGATACTCAGATTTGAGTAGTTAGTCTGTTTTTCTATAATTAAACAGTACATCTACATATATACACCGAATATGTTGTTTGGGAAAATAACTATCTTCCGTTAGGATTCATACCTGCGACTCCCTAATACCGGGTAGAAGCAGTGATTAGATTTGACATATCTTATCATTTGAGCACAGAAACTTTCATTGTGTAACAAAGTCAAATTAAGCCTGAAATACAGAAATTCCTGATTTCTTAGAACATTCTGATCCGGGTTTTAACCTTATTTAAACGAAACGTAAACAAACGCAGGACTACGGAATCTTACGGAAAGTTACGAAATGGTATTAACCGATATAATTATTAAAATTTATTTGATTTAACATTATTTTTAATGGATATCTGTATTTCAGTGGACAGTTTGATTTTCTATAATTAAACAATACGTTTATATATATTCACCGGCTTTAATATTCGAGTCAGTCAGTTAAGTGCCATACGTGATACACGCTTGGGCGATCATGTCTCGAAAGAGACATGACTGACTGGGCAGAACATTATCCCGCAGTAGGTTGCCATTGCTTTCTGCGGTAGACTGTTTGCCGACCAAGGCTATAGAACCCAATCTGTCCTGCTATTTAAACCATAACTTGAAGGAAGAGACGGATTAAAACCTTCCCCAGGGTATTTGCGCGTAAGTGAATACAATGGATTTAGCTGGAATTCGAACTCGGCTCCCCGGTTTCTCGTTCCGAGCCGATATCCACTGTACCACAAAACATTTAAATAAATATGTCCCAATAGTCGCTGAGAGAGCGTCCGTTCATCACGATTGGGGAAATTTCTGGCTCTGATGGGCGATGGTCAGCAATATGATTTTTTTAAGCATTGAATGTAACTAGTCAATGATCAGTCAGAAGGGAGATCAGCTGCCAAGCTTTGGTCCTCGAGGATTTAGAATGTGCACACACATACCGTTATATCCTTAACATAGATATTCACAACTGATCGAAGTATTCCCTGAGGTAGAACATTTATACAGAGGAGGATGAGAATTTTATCGAGAAGCAATTGAATCGACAAAGGATAGAATGTTTGAAAAGATATGTTTGCTCATATCTGGAATGGACATGACGCGCAAGAAAAGAGAACAATATGTCGACAGAAATAATATTTGGTGTACGTATCTTTTCGATCTTGATTGTAATAAAGATTACATGATTATGCATTCATAGATTTGAGAGTTCAAAAGCACTAGTGAAAATAATACTTAGGATGTGCGTTGTGGTGCAGTGGATATAGACTCGAAACGAGGAATCGGAGAGCCGAGTTTGAACTCCAGGTGAATTCCTTGCATTCACTTACGCACAAATACTCTTGGGAGAGGTAGTAACTTAACCCAATCTCTAATTAAATCAATTTACACAAGCTTGTTACGTAGTTTACACGCTCATTTTCTGTTGAGCTCAATATGTCATGTGAGTGTCAAATTTTTCAAACTACTTTTCTTCATTATACGCCATAGAAAATTAACTCTATTTTTTGATGTTACGTGTAAGTGTGCTGTTTAAATATAAATCTAAACTTATTGATAAATGGAATCTGTGTGTGTGTGCCTGTGTGTGTTCGTTACTTATAGACTCCGAAACGGCTGAACCGATTTTCTTTAAAATTTACACAGTTGCACTATAAGTGTCTGCGAGTGTTCTTAGCTAGGTATCGTGTCGAGTTACCCCCGATAAATATCGAAAATCGATAATTGAAAAAATCGGGTTATAAAAGGAGTGATCCTATTTTAATCAAATTTGATGCACTCATAGACAAAGACCTAAGAAATTACATGCAAAATTTTCAAGGTTGCAGTTCTTATAATAGTGCAGAAAATTTTATATCGATACCAGGAAATCAAAATTTGAATAATGTATATTCATTATTATTTCCGTCTACGGTTTCGCTTTAACTGGAAATAAGCTATTGCTTTTTAGTCTTTCGTGCCAACGTCCAAAGAGTCTGAAATCCAGAACCATGGATTAGTTTTGAAGCTTTCATTAAAGCCGAGTAACCCTGGGATATACTGCTAGTATATATATATATATATATATATATATATATATATATATATATACATGAAATATGATAAATGAATGAATTAAAAACAATTATTCTTCTTTCATGTTCCATAGCCATTCAGATTTATGGTGGTCATGACTCTCCAAAATTTCCTGGTCTTTGTAACTCTTAGTAAATTAATTTTTCCTATCTGTTTTCAACAATATTCTATCATCCATTTATACAAGTTTGTGACGTAGGTTGTGCGCCATTTTCCTCTGTCGCTATTTATATAGTTCGACTGTGACCAATCTCAAAATTTGCCAACTGACATAATTTCAGATTATTTGGCAAACGATGTAGCTAAGTATTACGTGAAACAGCAGAAAACAACACCCTGGATATATTTACTTAATAAACAGTTCACTCGGGCATACATTTGTAAACATTTGGCAATCTAAAGATTGAGACTCTGTGACGCAGTACCTCACAGTGAAGCATGTAATGAAATATGGATAAAATCAAGTGTGAAATAAAGCCTAAGACCTTTATCCCGTTTCATGTTTACATGTTATCGCCCAAGGCCTTTGTAAACCACAATCAGTAGCATTGTGGAAGTCTTACTTCCGTTTGTGTTGCATCGCTATTGTCAAACTCCCCGACCCAACACAGCATCCCCGACATTGTTAAACAATGGATAACGGTGAACAAAAGAACGCAGTCCGTTGAAAACAAATTCTTACGGCTACCAACCATTGAGATTTCCATTTTGCACAAAGGGTCAGCATAAAATCTTTGCAGGACTGTTTACATTTTACATGAGCTTTGAGGTGTTTTACTGATGTAACTTTATATTGCTTGTACGCTATTTGTGCAAACTGAAAGACTTGGTGTATGTGAGCGGATTATTTTAGATAATATAGAAGATATATTAGAAGATATTAGTCCAGAAAATAGATAGAATATGTACAACAGAAAGAAGTTAAAAATATAAAGCCTTGACTTTCAACACACAGCAAAAACAGGATATTTAAAGAAAGCAGTGATTATTTCATCTATGTAAACATTGACACTATTTTAAAAATATAATTAGATTTCAGCTCAAATCCTTTTTTTTTCAGTTTTCATGTGCCATTTTCTGTTTTTAAATGAAATATTTCGTATTTAAACTTGCTGGGATAGCAAATCTTACATTACTAAATAATACCAAATAACCGTTACTAGACTGTCGAGCTCTCTACGATACCCTCGTATCACCTATATTTATAAAAAGTTCGAGAAAGAAAATTGTAAAATAAATCAAACCATCTTCTTTTTATAACCAAACTTTTCATTGGTTCGTTCTGCATCAGCAGCAGCATTTTGCCTCTCTTTCGAAAAAGCGGGAATCTTCCCGCTCTTGAAGCTTCAGTTGGAAGGAAGATTTTGAAGCTACCAGACGTATTGCTTCAAGCTTACTTATCTTTTAAGGCATATATATTTTCGCCTACTCGTTAAAAAGAAAACCACTTTTCTTTTAAGGCATATATATTTTCGCCTACTTGTAAAAAAGAAAGTAAGCCGGATACATTTTTTTTACCTGCCTGAGAAACTAAATTAAATATTCAAACTGTGCAATAACTACCTTTTGCATCCAATATTTTTCTCCTGGTAAATAATTATATTACTTCAACTTATCGACTTAAACGCAAGTATTTTTTTTAACATTCTTTCACACACACCTTGCTTGCTGTTTATTCTTCCAACTCATGATTTTGTGCTATTTCAATTATTTGGAAATACAGTCTATTCTTCCAACTCATCATTTTGTACTATTTCAATTATTTGGACATACAGACTATTTTCCAACTCACCACTTGAAACTGGAACAAATTACAAACTATTTTACCAACTCATCATCTTTGAACTGTTTAAATTATTTTCTTAAACACATACAAAAAAGTGTTTCATACATCTCCAGTTAATTATCAAAAGAGTATAAATAAGTTCTCTCCCTTTAACCGATTATTGTTATAATTAAAATATTGTCTACCTATGTCTTGTTTGTTCACTTTTTGGTACACATTGAATTGAGAAGCTAACATTATTACATAACAAATAAAAAAAGTAGTTAGGCCGCTACAAGACCATGTGCTAGTCTGTTTAAATAATATTAATAAAATTAAAAAGTAAACGTTTTGCAATAAATATACTTTAAAATATAGATAAGAATGGTAATTTATAATATAGAAAGATAAATATAGTTTATTGATAGAAAAGGTAAATTCAATATAGAATAGTCCTCTGGTGATACCGAGCAAAGCGAGGGACCGGATGTTTGCACTCTCAGGACCAAAAAGCAGATGACCAAAACTGGTCTGTGCGCACCCGGCTCCATGCATATGTTCCTGCAGAAAGCCAAAAATTAATAAATATCAAATTCCAGTTCGCGAGCCGATGCGAATTTTATTTATCGGCCAATGGGAAGCCCAGTATTAAATATGGGTGTGAATTCCCAAATGACCTGCTGGGACCCCAAAGACGAAATAAAAAGCCGACACAAAAAGCATCAGCAGAGTTGAGAAAGTACAGCGTAATTAGCATGTACCTTGACCTCATCAAGCGATACAATATTCTCGCCTCCTTTCCCTCTCATCCTGTTCTTCGCTGTCCCTGAGCTACTTACCCGCGGATACATCAAAAACATTCCTAACTGACAACGCGCACACATATATACCCACAAACTCTCTTTCAGCATTTACTGCTAAAAACATTTTAACGTCTTTTGGACCCATCCTAAAGACATTATTTTATTTGTAATAAAACATATTTGATATACGTGTATATATAAAATGTTGTTTCTGCACTCAGTTTGATTTCTTGTTTTATAACCCTTTTTATAACTTATAGTGGGCTATCTACTTACGAGGCGAAATTCAGTTAATCTGCTTTAACCTACAACTACGTTTCACAAGAATGGATAACCCACTATAGTCCCATGATTAATCAGAACAAGCGTTTTATTGCTAAAACGAAGAAAAATCAGAACATTCACTTTCTTTGTTTTCCAGCGCTGCAGAAGGCAGACGTTCTGGAGAGTCAAACTGAAAAATGTTGGCATAAGAGATGAGCAAAATTTCTTTATTTCTGAAAACATACACGGTCTTTAAAATACACAATCATTTGTCTGAAATGCATTCTAAAACAATTAATGTTTTTCTATCTTTATTTCATTGCACGTCATATATGATTTGGGTTGTATTATTGTCATCACGTTTTAGTGTCGTAATGCACTTTTAATATATATATATATATATATATATATATATATATATATATATATATCCTAAAAACATTTATACAAGGCCATTGTATAACCAGAATAAAACTTTAGACGTATTTCGAGCTTATAAATTTATGATAAACTAACATTGGGGACAATCTGTAATTTCATGAAATAAATTACAGCTGGTAAAATCTCTAACAATAGATTAGAAGGATGGGCAATATATATCGCTCGTTCAGTAATGAATTAGAGAACTCTGACAAATGGTGTATGATACATCATACGCTAAAAGTATGGCTCCTTCTACCGAGCGCATATAACTCATAGGTAGAATCGCCGACTGACGCCAATTATGTCAGGTTTCAATTCTGGGTAAAAGTAATCGGATGTCTAACCGTCCTGATGAACTGTGATATAGCAAAACAGAGCTGTCTGCGGATGACAGTGACTATATATATATGATATGTTTGAACTCTATTTTTGATCGATACTCGTATTTAAGTAGATATTCTGATTATAATCAAAAAGTATTATATATCATTTCTATTGTCCTGATTATTTACCATGAATTTTTGTTACGAAAATGTGTCATTCGGTAGGATTTGAACCTGCGATCCCTATGCACATAGTGGAAGCCACCAATTGATCTGGAGTGACCTCTCGATCACGCATGACGAAAAGTCTAAACGAAGTCAAATCAAGCATATAACACAATTTTCGATTCATCGTAATAACCATATCTGCTCTGAAATAATTGAAGAAAAAATCCGAGTATCGATCAAAAATAATGTTCAAACAAATAATTTCAAATTGTCGGTTGTTTATAACCGACTACTTTAATTTCCGTAATATATATATATATATATATATATATATATATATATTAGCTTTCTAACATTTTTCCGTTTTGTATGAGTTTCTTCTTCTTCTTCTTCTTCTTCTTCGTGCCATATCTGTTCAGGAGGTAGGCGATCATGGCTTTCCACATTACGCTATTCCTGGTGGCTCTTAGCAAGCTTTCTCCTGTTGCACCACGCAACCCTCGTTCCGACAGCCACCTGATCAGGCCCTTCAAATACGTTATCTGTTGCTTTCCCCTGTCTCTTTTTCACACTATTTAGCCTGTTAATATCAGGTTCTCCAGGACTGCCTTCCTCACTAGGAACTTTACCTGCCTCCTCCTGATGCTCACTATTAATTTCCATTCTTTCTAAAACCTCATCATTACTAGTATACTCGATCCATGATATTCGCAGTATCCTTCTGTAGAACTATATTTCAGTTGCTTCAAGTTTTTCCTTCGTCTTTGATGAATGAGTTTAGGAATGTATGAGGTTAGGAATGAGTTTTTATGAGTTTAGGAATGTATGCGGTTAGGAATGAACTTTTATGAGTTTAGGAATGTAAAAGTTGTCCATAATGTTATTGTTTAATGCGCTCTCGGCCATTTCTATAGTCATTTTCAAGTAATTTTTTTAGCTCTGATATTGTAATTTTTTTCGCATTTTTTGACAGTTCAAAAGTTTACTTTTTAAAACGATGTGTTAATTCCAAGTTTTCACAAGCCGTGCACGACTTATAATTGCGTGAGCATCTTTCAAATTTAAAACGAAAAAATTCATCAAGCTATTTTCAATATTAAAGAGTGTGAGGTTAGATAGTAAGAATGAAATGTTTGATGTATAGGGCTTTATATATATTGACAAATTTTATATTATTAACTCATACAATACTGAAAAAAGTTAGGATAATAGCAAAAATTTAAATTAATTGAATCTTTCTTGTTGGCCGTATTAGCTGAAAGATGTTTGAAAGACAAGTTTTTCCCCAAATATATATACATATATATATATATATATATATATATATATATATATATATATATATATATATACGGGGGGGGTGTCTGTATGTGCAAATTAATTAAAAAACAACTAATAGTTATCCTACGGTCTTTCCCACTTTCCATGATGATGCATACGTCCTCTCTTGGCGTTGGTTTCCTCTTCCGACCGCATTTTCTTTTAAATATTTGGACTGATGAGTCCAGATTGTTTTTGCCTTGATCACACGTCTAACAGGTGAAAAACCAAAAAGTATCTGCGATCTTTTCGTAAGTCTTGCCAGTGTAACGTGAATCGCAGAAAATGGCCATAGGACAACAGATCAAAATGTGGTCATAGATCAACAGACGGGACAACTATGTCTGGGCGTGATAAAAATCTAATGCAATTATGGATGACGCAATAATTTTCAAAGTTAAACAAATTTCATCATACACCCGTAAAACAGATTCATATTACTGCACAGTGGATATAAAACTGGCCGTATGATGAAAGAAAGGAAACTAAAGCAGTTGTTTTAATTAAGTTAAGGGTGTATGCACAAGGGTGTATGGGTATATGTATGTATGTATGTATGTATGTATGTATGTATGCAAGTGTGTGTATAAAAGGGTGTGTGTATAAGTGAAATGTCGCTTCCGCATACTTGCTTCCCCGACAGCTATAATCTCCAGGAGGTTAAATGTAAGGTCAATAGACACCTCCGAACACACTAACCCGCATCCATTCTCTCAAACACTCTTCTCATCTACCCAACTCTCATCCTCGTTATCCTTACCCGTCTATCACCCTCCTTCTGACATTTCCTGTATCTAACCACTTTTTCTCATTACTTTCCCCTATGTAACCCTCTGCGCAATAGTGTCAGTGGAATGACTTGCTTGGGGTGAAATGATTAATATATATATATATATATATATATATATATATATAGGACTCTATCGATAGAAATATTTTGTTAGGCCCTTGAATAAGCTCTCGCTGATTTTTCACGAAAAGTATTGTTTTATTTAAAAAAATTAATAAGAAACATGACACTGAAGCCACAATTTTTTTCCATCATTGAATTTCACATCGGTAAAATAAAACGGCTTTTGAGGCTAACCACAAGTCCACCAATTTTTTTGTCCTCTTCATTAAAATAAAAGTGCTTATCAGCCAAGCCATGTGCCATCAAGGAAAACAAGTCCTGATCGGCTGTGGCTATGTCTAGTGGATACAGCGAGTGGGGCAGGACTTCCCATTTAAACGTTTCAAAGTAAGTTTTCACCCGTTTTGCAACATGTTTCCTCGCGTTGTTATGTTCAACATCCTTTTGTCGTGTCTCTTCTCATATAGCGGTCATGTTTTTATGCTCGGCTCAAATGCATCATTTGTAATCAATATTGATTTCTCGTGATGGTTTCGGGTTATTGGCGCAACTTTTAATAAAATACATTCAACTTATATCACTAAAATTTAGATCAAAATTATCAAACCATGGATATTAGTCTTGCCGCCGGTGTTGATGTACGGCTTGGCTTACCCCACAACCTTCTACGCCTAGGGTTCTCGTAGTGTTTCCACTTTTAATCGCCAGTCACGATACAATGTAAAAAATTCTCTTCTGCCGTTTAAGTAATTGTGCAAACGTGACAAGATGCCATTTGACGTCTATCGGCTCAAATTCATACGACAAACAGAATCTTTGCTTTTGAAACATTCCTAATGCTTTTAAAAGCTTTGAAACTGTTTTATAATCAACCCCTAATGATGCTGTAAGTACTGCTTGTGCCTGACATGAGTTTTCTTTAACTAATACCACCCAATTTCTATTCTTCGGGCTTTTTTTGGAGCGGCTGAGCGTTCTTTAACAGCTAAATCATTTTTTGTATCGTCCTAACGAATCTTAGCATGTTGTTTCCGACAGAGCATGGTCGCCGTAAGTCTCACCAAGAATTCTGTGAGCATCAGTTGTAGATTGCATTTGAGTAAAATAATGCGGTAAAATTCTTCTTAAATACATTTTTTCTGCACGAAATCCCAGGTGTTTAACACTATGAAAAATTAAGTTGTTTACACTTCGGCGAAATGACATTCACTGAATTTCAAGCCTACTTATCGTACTTCGTTATAGGTGCGTTTCTATCTGAAACTGCACGCAGGCAGTTCTGGAAACGCCATCTGATATAAACCACCTCGAGCTTATTCGAGGTCCTAATATTTTGACAAAGATATTCCCAATGACGAAAGATTTTAATTTATGTTTTTGCCGAATTGATTATAATTATACTAGCAGTATAGCCCGGCGTTGCTCAGGTGTAATAAAAGCTTTAAAACTCATCCATGGTCCTGGAGCTCAGACACAGCCTAAAGAAGATTTGTGTGAAATTTGGTGAGAGTCAGATAAAAATTGTGGATTTATATAAAGTGCAGACAGATAAACATACAAACACACAAACATCTTGCTATGTGATGTCAGTTCTCCAATATGGCAGTGAATGCTGGACAATCTCTTTAAAGATGGAGGAAAGACTTGAAGCAACTGAAATGTGGTTCTACAGAAGAATGCTGCTAATATTCTGGACCGAGTATGTAAGCTCAATGATGAGCTTTTGAAAAAGATGGAAACGAAAAGGAATTTAATATTGATTATCTAGAAGAGACAAGAAAAGTACGTGGGACATGCAATGAGGAAGGAGGGCTTAGAGAACCTGATACTAACAGGCTAGATAGAGGGAAAAAGAGACAGAGAGAAGCAGTGGATAACATATTTGAAGGGTCTGTGCAGGTGGATGACAATGGGGAATGCGAGATGTTACATGGAAAAGTGTGCTAAGAGCCATCAAGGATAGGGAGATGTGGAAGGTCATGATCGCCTCCGTTCTGAAAAGATATGGCACATAGAAGAAGAATTTGCTCATCTTTTGAAAAGCATCTTTGGCTATCTAATGTGTCTTCACTTTCCAGTGTCGAGATTTACGTCCTCTGTTTAAACTCTTCCGAGATATTTAAATTATATTACTTGTTTTGTATCTCCACTTTGTAATGCTTGGCTGTTTTTTTATTAGCAACCATGGGTTATGTTTTCTTGAAATGGATGATTAGTTCTTTCTATTCGATTTCATTTGCTGTAAAAAATTTTTGGGTTTCCTTTTTTTATCTGCTATCAAAAGTGAGTCATCTGGATATCTTATGCCATTCAGATTGAATTCTTCTCTTTCTATGCGCCCTGTCCTTTCAGGACGTAGGTGATCATGGTTTTCCACTTCCGTACCTCTGGTGGCTCTTGGTATGCTTTCTCGCAACCCCTGTTCCATCAACCACCTGATCAAGCCTCTCAAATATGTTATCCGCTGCCTTCCTCTGTCACTTTTTCCTTCTAGCTGGCCTGTCATTAACAAGTTCTCCAAGCCCTCCTTCCTCACTGCATGTCTCAGGAATTTCAGTTGTCCATTCCTGATGCTCAGTATTGATTTTTTGTTTGGTTCCATTCTTTCCAACACCTTATCATGGCTCGCATGCTCGGTTCATGATATCCGCAACATGCTTCTGTAGAATTACATTTAAAGAAGCAATAATATCATATCACTACAGACAAAGTAAAATCATTCATTCCTTCTCTTTTCTTCTTTGCTGAACATGATTCCTATTTCAGAGCAAACACTTGAACTCACATTGTTTCCTTTACTTTCTTCTCATTTTCTTCCTTTTAACATTCCTCAGATTATTCTCATGATATTTGTAAGGAATCAAAGAAAAATAAACTTAGAGCGTTACCCGCAACATAACGTGATCTCTTTGTCTTTTGAGAACTTCAAAGCGTCTTGCAAAAAGTTTAACACGAAAGCTTCAAAAGTGCATATTTGAAACCAGTATGAAAACACAATATAATTCAGTAAAATGCCATCTCTTCAAACGAGACATCAACTGGCCTGTTATTCTTGCAAAAGAAAACTTCATTCATTTCGTCGTCAATACTGAGTCTTTATTCTTTTGTGATAATTTGAGCCAAGTGCGAATAGACACAATTTGACGGAAATATATTAAGAATTTATGTCTTGTTATTTAGATAAACAGTCTCGTTTTGATTCTTTTGCTTGCATCCATTCAGCCGATGTACTCACCACTCTTCTGAAGTTATCTGTCAGCGTACTTGGTAACCTTCACAGAATTTTGAATGAAAATCTTTATTCAATCTAAGGTTATAGACTATTCTCGTCTAATCTATCAGCGTGTACCAAGGAGGAAGAAAAAGCAGTGGTCCGATTTCTCTAGTCGAATGTTGTGTCTTAAGGGCGGAAATACATCGGAGACATTTAACATGATACGACGATAATGCACCAAAGCCTAAAAGTTTGTATTAGTAGATTTTGTTTAAAAGTGATCGGTTAAGGATGACAAAAAATGAAGGTCGTCCGTCAGCCACCACCACTGAAGAGGAAATTCAGCAAGCTAGAGTCGTGGTAATGGTGGACCGGCGAGTTATAATCGATCAGGGAGTAAGTTTTCTGCGGATTTGAATTACTGATTCTTTTTTCTCATTGGTGCATACTGCGAGCACAACAACTGTGTTTACACTGTAACAGCAGCAAAAAAAAAAAAAAAAACTGGCGCCATCAAACTCAAATGTAAATTCTGTGTAACAAGTCTAAAGATATGTTATGACGTATTTAGAAATCCTTGATAAAGATCCAAAGAAGAATCTGCAATATTATTGTCCTTGCCCATGCATCTCGGCTTCGGCTACTTTTCTATCGCAGTAAAGCCTTTGCTTTTGATAGTTCTCAAATATACCAACGTCTGTAAAACTGAGCAAAGCATCTCAATATCAGTCTGTCAGTTAAGTGCCATACGTGATACACGCTTGGGTGATCTTGTCTCGAAAGAGACATGACTGACTGGGCAAAAGATTATCCCGCAGTAGGTCGCCATTGCTTTCTGCGGTAGACTGGTTGCCAGCCAAGGCTATTGAACCCAATCTGTCCTGCTATTTAACCCATAACTGGAAGGAATAGACGGATTAATACCTTTCCCAAGGGTATTTGCGCGTTAGGGAATGCAATGAATTCAGCTGGAATTCGAACTCGGATCCCCGATTTCTCGTTCCGAGCCGATATCTAATGCACCACAACGCGCATCTCAATATACAAGACACTAATTGTAACAAGAGCAACGTATCTGACTATACACGACAGTAATCTGTTGAATATTGTCATTTTTGTGGGGTAAATAATGCATTTACAGTGAGACAATTAATTAGTTTACATACTTAAAAAAAGAACTCCAGCGAGACTTAAAAAACACCTTTGCAATCATCCTTCAGACTATTTCTTACAAAAGTCACAGTAAGTGCCTAAGTAAGACAATCAATAGCTATCAATTTAACAACGGCGACGAGGATCAAAACTTATACGAGTTGTAACATAAGAAAGATCTCCGTAGTGTTGTAGGTAAGAAAATGTTTTTTATTACCAAAATTACTTGTACTATCTCATTCCCTAACAAGAGTATAAAAGGAAATGCTTATTCAGTAAAATATACGACGAATTTATTCGGTACTGGTTGGATAAAATTATTTGAGTTTTTGGATTTGCCTATAAATATTCAAGGTAAAATCGTATATGGTCAAGCGACTAATTAAAAAACAAAACAAAACAAGCAGTATAGATATTTAAAGAATAAAATGAAAAAAACTTTTCCAGGTATTCTTTTGAATAAGTTGTGTCAGTGTTCCAAATTCAATAGAAATTTCAAATAAAAAACAGTTCGAATCCAGTATTTAAAGCAAAACTGAGTGTACCATTTGTTGCAGTGAAGCAAGACAACAAATCATTAGACAGACTTACAAAAAGAGGTGTAAAAAAAGATTAATCATTCAAAATCAGTCGCATCAGCAATGTATGTAAAGAAAAATAACATTCATGTTTATGCGGATTTTTTGACTGGGTTAAACGAGTGTTTACAAAATGATAACATCTCATTACCAACTCGAGAGAAAACTTTTGTAAAGTTAAACAGTGGAAAAGTTTTTACAAAGAGGGTTCTTTCTGAGGTATATTTGAAAATAAAAATTTACGAAGAATAAAGATAAATAACGAGAAATAAGCAAAAATAATTGTATAAGTTCAATCGATTTCCTCTGAGATAGAAATGTTTCTAGCTACATTTAAAATCAAAGTATCAACATTTTGTTTTGCAGATAAAAATTTCGTAGCTTCTTACTTAGAGGATATATTTATTATATGTTTATCTAAGGAAACATATCTAGCATATAATTTGTTTGAAAATACAACAGTTCAAATTTATTGAATAAAAAAAGTGCGAATTATGTTTGCCTGAAATCAAGTATCGAAGACAAATTATTGACAAAAATGCTCCTCGAACATATCCGTAGAGAGCAAGTGCAATTAAGAATATACCTCACCTCACAAACGTTGTTTGGTTAAAAGTATTCCGACTATCAAATTTATGTACTAAGTATGCAGAACAACGTCCTTAAAAAAGCGTAAAATGACTAATAATTGTCAGAAGGCATCCGAAAAAAATAAGAAAACTACTAATGTCAGATTTATCAATAGTGCGCTACTATGCAAAATTAGATACTGTAGTGGTTTCACATGCTAGTGAATACGTTATAAGGGCAGTGATTTTATATAAATACGATGACGGTATTATGAAAGCCATCTCACATGTTTCGCTGTCGCGGCTACCTTTAGAATAAAAATAACCCCAGATCGAGAAAAAAGCTTTAGCATTATACTTTTTGGTTGCAAACAGATCAAAGACATCTGTTATCAATTTATGGTTCTAAAAAAGAATCCCTACGCGTACAGCAAATAGATTATAATGCTGATGTAGCATCTTATTAAATTACGATTTTACGATGGAATACCAACCGTCCAAAAATTAGAACATACAGATTAACCCTAAAACTTCTGAACCATTTGAGGACATAATACAACAGTAAAAAGTGAAATAGAAATACAAAAAGTATTATGCAATAAAGTACGGGCATTACCAGTTACCATGAAAGAAATAAGTGCTAAATCAAAAAGAAAAAAAGTGTTTATTGTGGTAGAAAACTATTCGAAAGCAAGAAGGAATGCAATTCAGACTAGAGCATTTACTCACTATGGGAATATTGGTGTTTGCACAAATGGTTTTAGTATTTAGCTTATTACAAAATCGAATTATTTAATGAATTTTATAGCATAAATTTCAAGGATTCAATCTCTTATAAAAAGCAATGTATACTAGATCAAAATTTATAAAGACGTTGAAAAGTTGGTAAAAGACTGCAGAGCAAAATTACCTAACACGAATATGAAATTTGGTCAAAGATAGATACTCAGTTTTCAAAACTGTAAATAGATTTTAGACAGCCAATAAACGGGTCATAAGATCTCGTGGTAGCGGATAGCTTTACTAAGTAGACTGCTATTTGTAAGTGCAAAAAACAGTTTCTATAGTGATAGTGAATTTTTTTACACGAACTCTATGCAAGATATTGAATTCAAGATACCATAGTATCGGATAAGGGTACACAATTTACTGCTCAAGAATACGAAGATATTTGTAAAATGTTCTCCATCGAACATAATGTTATCCCACTATTCCACCCAAGGTCAAATGAATGAGCCGAAGAGTTTGTAGGTACCTTTACGATATCTTTGAAAAAAGCTATACATGAAAAACTGAACGTAGAATCACTACATCATTTTTTGCGAGTTCACAGGATAAGACGAAATCCCAATATACCGTCAAAATTGACGCCAGCTGTATTATTGTTTGCAAGAAAAAAATTAATCGCTGTTGACCAAGTTGTTACTAAGTCAATAAAGAATAAGAATTGCTAACAAGAACGAGACTAAACTTTTCAAGAGTTTTTCAGTGTATATAAAGATGGAAAAGAATTGTGGGAGGACCACGCAATAATATCACATACTAGGAAGTATAGCGGGTATTTTATTTATTCGTTTTCTAGTTGTAGTAGGATTCCGTTATAGTGAAGGGTAATAGTATACCGTAGCAGGTTAACGGAATTTGGCCTTCTGGGAAGATAGCCCACTATAATTCATAAAATGATTATAAATCAAGAAAGGTAATTTGAGTATAAAATAACATTTATATATACATACACATATCAATTAATTTTTTTACAATTAAGATAATACGTGAATATAAGTCCAACAGAGGTTAAAGTGTTCATGGAAAATAAGATAATACTGAAAAAGATAAAAGGCTTAAGAATGTGGAAGCGGAGGTATATGATTGAATGTTCCTTTTGAAGTTGCCGCTTCTATGGTCCGTAAGTCAGTGAGTTGGTTTGTGAGGAAGCAGTCTTTGAAAAGGTCACTACTGAAGTCAATAAGTTCTTTTGAGGAATGTCTTTGAAGAGATCAGTAAGTACTTAAGAGACAGTGGAGAAAGAAAGAGGCAAGCATAGTAACCGCTCGACTTAAGTCAAGGGAGAAACTAATCAGCTCGTCTCCGCCGGTCCGTCTGTCTAACGATACTTTGTTGTCTCGGCTTTTTATATCTGCCTTTTGGGTCAGAAAAGCTCGTTTTGAATTTCACGCTTGAATTTGATTCTGGGCTTCCCATTGGCTGGTAAATAAAATTCGCGTAGGCTCGCGAAATGGAAATTTGATATTTGGTTAATTTTTATTTTTCAACCGGAACATCTGCGCAAACTCGGATGCGCGACGACGAGTTTTGTTCATTCGTTTTATGGTTGGCATAGAGCTAATATCCGGTGTCGCTTTTGTTCGGTCGGTATCACCACAGAAGATGTTATAGATGGTAAAATGAAAAAATGTTAACATAAAATACATTATAATCAGCTAAAGAAAATGTTTATCCAGTTAAGGCCCGAAAGGACGGAAGAACATATGAAAGTGTTGTATGATGTTCTTGATGTCCCTGTACACCAATTTCTTTAACAGGCAAGTAAGATTTCCAGGAAAAAGAAGCGAACAAAGAAACTGCAGGTTGATCCTAAACGTAAATGATACAAAGTACCTTGGCGAACTCACCAGAAGAAAAGTTTGATCACTAATAAATAAAATGAAATATTTATTAATAAAAGACAACTTTAAATGTGGGGATGTTTTGGAGCAAATAACATATTGCAGGTGACAAAATGTTATAGTATAGACGCTTAAATAAAAAGAAAAAACAACTTCAGTGAATCTAGAAAAAGACTTGGAGTTAGTCTTCAGATTATTTCCTACATACGGTACGGCGACTGCCTGAGCAAAAATTAATATACAACCGATAGAAACTGAGTCATAACAGTCAACCCAAACACTGCTATCGCTTTTACTCCCGCCGGTTACTAACCTTCTGATAAGCAATGTGATTATGCGATTAACTGCATCCTTATTAGGAAAAATTTAGCATTCAAGGATAGAGTATTTCGCATTATTTTCAGTTTCAAAAGTAAATTAAATATTTATTTAAAATAATCTTTCAGGAAAATAGCCTTCTCAAGTCCAGTAAATGTTGTTGTTTATTCTAGTATAGTTTATACGGGAAATTCAAACCATGTTTATTATATTATATTTTTCGAGTTACCTGTGCGTCACATTTTAGTTGTTGCTCCTGTTGGAAATCCTTCAAATGATGCTGTTTCGTGTATTTGTGGAGTTTCATTTTTATGATTGTGTAGCACCATTTTATAGGTTCTGATGCACCAGATTAAGTGGTCATATTTATCAATATTATTAAAATAGTCATAACTATTATTATTATTATTATTATGTTGTCATTTTTCATGATATTTCATTTCTGCTATGGTCGCACTACCTACCAAGTCTGCGAGAAGACCTAAGGCAGGTCGTGGTGTGTTGTTCTGGCTCCATTTCATGCTTTTCTATCTGCCCTAACATCCCTAGCGTTACATAGATAAAGTTCGTCTTCGCGTGTGGGCTGGATTTAAGACAATTCTTTGTATATCTCTTTAGCTGGGGTTCCCAGGGATTCATTCAATATGTTGTTTTGTTCCATTTTTTTATCATTCCTAGTGCACCTACTATCACTGGCACGATTCTTGTTTTCAATTATTATTATTATTATTATTATTATTATTATTTCTTTGGATTTCATTGTATACACATTCCCTTCCGGATCCAAACCAGTGACCTAACCTTAAAATGAATACATGACATCTTCCACTGACCACTTTTTCTAGTTCGTTAAGGGCTACCACGAACCACTTCACTGTGTGTATCGGAACATTATCCAATGAATATGAGGTCTCCAACTACAATTGGAATTACTGATGTTCACATATGCCATAACTTTTATATTTTCACTAGCTTTGACTTTCCTGTTTTTGGGTAATTTACAGCCCAAGAAATTGTTACAAGCCCTATGTAACAGGGTTTGTAACAGGTTTCTCCTAGTTTCTGGCAGTTTCCTTCCTGTAGAAGTTGCATATTTTATAGTGCAGATATTTGTCACACTTTAGCATGCAGAGGGTTTTCATTCAGTTGATACTAACACTATTTTTCTTGTTATTCTTCTTCTTTTTCTTCTTCTTCTTCTTCTTATCATTATTATTATTACGTTGTCATTTTTCATCATATTTTTATTTCTGCTATGGTCGCACTATCTACCATCTCTGCGGGAAGTCCTAGGGCAGATCGTGGTGTGTTTTTATGGTTCCATTTCATGTTTTTTCCATCTCCCCTAACATCCCTAGCATTACATAGACAAAGTTCTCATTACTGTGTGGGTTGTACTTAACAAGACAATTTTTTGTATATCGCTTAAGCTGGGGTTTCAAGGGATTCTTTCAATGTGTTGTTTTGTTCCATTTTATATCATTCCAAGTGCACCTACTATCACTGGGACGATTCTTGTTTTCAATTTCCACATTTTTTCTATTTCAATTTCCAGGTCTTTATATTTTGACAGTTTTTCGAATTCGTTGGTTGCTATGTTACAATCCGCTGGACAAGCCATATCAATTAATAGACAAGTTTTTTCTTTCTTGTTTTTAACAATAATGTCCGGCATATTTGTTTCAATTTTTCAATTTATTATTATTATTATTATTATTATTATTATTATTATTATGTTGTCTTTGTTTTGTGTAGTAATGCGTGCCCTATATCTCACCCGGAGTTATCAAAAGGCAATGACTTTTGTAATAGAAGATGCAAACAGATGAGTTGCCATACTTTAAGGAAAAAAAACAAAATAGATAATTCTGATCGTTGCATGAAGAAACGTCAACGCTATATGTATCCAAAATTATGATGCTGTCCAATTTATTATTATTATTATTATTATTTCGAGGTAATAGATATTTGCTGAGTTTAACTGAGTCACTCTCAATAGAGGAGCCGGAGGAGATCAGATCGTCACAATAGAAGCATCTTTGGCGGTCAAGGTTGTTAATAATCACTCAATCCCAAGCGAACCTCTATTATTAACAGTAATAATCGAAGTTCAGCATTAACCTGAACTTTACATTTTGCATTTCTACGCATCATAAGCGTCTCTTCAACCACACCCTATATCCAGAATCCAATATATCAGGATAAGAACATAATGTATGGAAAAAAAAAAAAGTGGTTGATTGATTCAACACCTGGGTGTTTCTTATTAAATTCGAGGGAAAAATACTTGTTTATTTTTGGCAAATTTTAATCAACGGCTCCTGGATCAAATAAAAGAAGATGATAAAGGATGAAAAATAGAAATAAGAGTTTTGCATTGAGTTGGTCAAATGATCCATCTGTTTGTTTGTTTTTCTTATTAATTAAATGGTATTAAGAATGTTTATATTATTACATTGTTACAAATATTATAGCGCTATTCATTTCTTACATATAAAATTTGACTTAGATTTGATTTTTAGATTGAACATTTGAAATGGAAACAGTATTATCAAAAAATATACGCGATATATAAAAAACATTATGTGCTCGGAGAGCGTATATTTTTTTCTGATATGATTTCTTGTCAAATAAAGCTAGTAGACAAAAATTAATAAATGCCCTTTCTTAAAAATAAACGGAACGTCTATTCAAATACGAGTACCCACTAAAAATAACGTTTAGGTAATATATATATATATATATATATATATATATATATATATATATATACGATTTACATAATTCGGACTATTGTCTTCGACTATGTTGTCATTTGTATGACCTTTCGGCCGTTGTACGCCCCGAGCTTCTTCGGGTTCTAGAAATTTCAAACCGAACCTTTAATTACAATCATTGGAGTATATCATTCTAATTCCTTGCGTAGAGCCTCTTTTCGTAGTCATGATTTATAGTCCGTATAATGTGTATAGTGTAAATAATACCTCATCACAGAAATATAAACAAATATATATATATATATATATATATATATATATATATATATATATATATATATATATATATATATATATTTGTTTATATTTCTGAGATGAGGTATTATTATAATAATATTAATTATAATTAATAGAAAAGTTTTTTTGTTTTTGGTTTTCAACAATAATGCCTGGCCTATTTGCTTCAATCTTCTTGTCTGTGTAGATGATGTAATCCCAGAGAATGGTGACATCTTTTATTTCTGTAACCAGTGCTGGGTGATGTTTATATTATTATTATTATTATTATTATTATTATTATTATTATTAATGTGTACATAATAAAAACTTTTCGCAATAGAAAGTCACTCTAGCACTGAACTTTAGATTAGTTTTAAAAAAGCCGTGCAACGTTCAATTTTTAGGTGACTCTTCGAACTCTGGAAGGTGGCCCAATATATTTGACCCATAGATTAAATGTAATTGAATGGAAAGTAAAAGCCCACAATTCTATTATATTTATCAATCAGTGTAATACACCATTTATTCAGCCACCATTGTCTTATCTAGCAATACTTTTACAAATATAAGAATGATTCACCCTTTACTCAAAGGAAAGCCGCAACAAAAATATGCAAAGAGTTGTCTTACTTTGCTGAAGTGACTTAACACACGAGAAGAAAACAGCTTCTAAGAGGAAAACTTCATCTTTACCGGATACATTTTATGTTGTCTTGTAAAACCTAACATGAATTAAATGAAGATAAGAAAATCATCAACGTCTCGGAAATTGCATTTGACTATATCTTAAATTGGCAGAAAGCACGGTCAAATTAAATGTGGGTCGTTAGAATATAAACTATTTTACAGATAGTAATCCTGATCTGTACATGAAAAACATGATGTGCGTTGTGGTGTAGAGGATATCGGCTCGGAGCGAGAAATCGGAGAGCCGAGTTCGAATTCCAGTTGAATTCATTGCATTCACTTACGCGCAAATACCCGTGAGAAAGGTATTAGTCCGTCTCTTCTTTCCAGTTATGGGTTAAATAACAGGACAGATTGGGTTCTATAGCCTTGCCTGGCAACCAGTTTACCACAGAAAGCTTTGGCAACCTACTGCGGGATAATCTTCTGCCCAGTCAGTCATGTCTCTTTCAAGAGATGATCGCCCTAGAGTGTTTCACGTATGGCACTTAACTGACTGACATCAAAAACATATCTTATCCTCGGCTGAGTCTATCCGGTGAAGGTGACTGTTTCTGCCAATCAAGTTATTGTCGGTGATAAGAAAGAAGTGGCCAAAATAAAAATATTACAGGTAAACTGAGAGAGAGAGAGAGAGAGAGACTGCAATGACACAATACTGCCATAAAAATTCTCATAGATAAATGAAGAACTGGCAGCAGCTACAATGCGAAAACAAACAACAAGTTAATAGATTGAAGTAAGAGAAGGAAATAAAGCATAAAAAGTTGCAAGAAAAGATTGCATGAAGGAAAGGATTAATAACACACTGGAAGATGCTAGGCAATACAAGTATTAGGAGTGAAAGCAAAAAGCACACGTTATAATGTTTGGCAGCTTTTGGCTTCTATAATTTTGGTAGGGTTAGATTTTTCTCTTTCTTTTAAGGACTGGATTTTGCAAATTTTTTAGGGAGGGGATTCTTCAATTTTTTGTCGAGATTGGATTCTTCAATTATTTCCAGAAAAGATATTCTTCAATTTTTAGAAAGGATGGGATTTTTCAGTTTTTTAACGATGGATTTTATAACTTTTGTAGGAATTTGGATTATTCAAGTTTTTAGGGACGGGATTCTTCAATATGTATAAGGGTTGGATTTTTAATGTATTGTATGAATTGGATCTTTCAATATCTGATATGGATTGTGTCTACACGTTTTTAGAAGTGGCTAGAATATATAGTTTTTGTAGCCACTGGATTCATCAATTTCTTTTTAGGATTAGATTCATCAAGTTTTATAAGGTAGTATTCCTTCTAGTTACTGAATATTCAATAAATTTCTTACAGGAATCGTTTTTAAGCTATTGTAGGGATCGAATTCATTCATTAATGTTTTGTAGGAATTAGATTCTTTCATTTTTAAAGGGATTAGATTCTTACATTTTTTTGTAGATTTTTTAATTTATCTAAAGATCCTCTGCAAGGGATAAGATATTTCACGTCCTATTAAGGCTCAAAAAATAAAAATGTGAAATTTAAAATGTTTATATTTCTAGGGTTTCTTATTGAAAATAATCAGAATTTTATTTCTGTAGATAAAATATCCTTACCCAGCTGTATAAATATCATTTCCACCAAAGTTAGACCAAGAGGTGTCTATCTATCAATAAGCTTAGGAAGCAGATAATTTTATCATAGTTTGTAATTATTAAATCGCCATCTTTGTTGCTTTTAACGATGACTGGCGTAATTGTGATTACTAGGTGAATTTAACGGTCATATTTCCAGTGATATCGCTTTTTGTGTACGCGATAAAGCAAAGGAACGTTAAGAATGACGACTTATAAACTTACAATTCTACACTCAATTGTTGTTAAACGAACTTGACAGTCTGTCAATTCTGCTTTTTCTTTTGCTAAAGTGCTATGATCGCATGATATATTTTTGATAACCCTCGGGCATGAAAGGAGGTGTCAGAAAAGCGATATTTAGCTTAGTATTAGATCACAATGAAAGCACATTTGCTATCGAGAATCCTAAATGAAATTGTGCGTAGCCAAACTTCAGGTTTCATAAAGGCCAAATTATGACAGTTCCGAATAGAATTTGATATTTATGAAGCAAAGATTTGGTAACAAACACTGTAGATTTGTAGGGGATTTGGTAAGTGCTTGGTTGATGTGCTTCCGTATTTTACGGGTATTGCTCTCGAGATTAGTTCCCCCACAAATACAACACACTGTTTTACAATCGCGCAAAAGAAATGGAATAAGTCACAACGAACATTAAACAACAAACAATTTAATATGTATAAAATAAAATTAGCATGTGGAAACAAATAAAATACAAGATGTGAAAAATTGCCTTTTGGAAAATAAAGTTTGGCAAGAAGTTAAATTTGTTTAAAGGTGTGTGTAAGTTTATATTAACGGAGTCCATAAATAAGTCGTTCTTACTTACATAAAGTTCATCTCGGGTGGCGACAGCATGTCGCGTTGATGAAAGAAAGTTTGTCGGGTTTTTCCTTTCACGGCCATCTGTAGCTAGGTCATGAACTTTGGTGTGAAAGAATGACTTGGCCGGACAAAGTATCGGTTACATGCTGACTTAATGGCTAGCTTGGTGACTGACCTCCTTCTTCCTAACTGTGTGTTATTTATATACCATAATAGTGGATCAAAGAATCTTCCTAACATTTAGGAGTGAAGACATTTATTGACCAATCAGATTTGTATTTTACTATTTTGTTTTGGGGCCTAAATATTTTTTGTTAATTGACTTCCGATCCTATTTTTCTAGAATGTTCTTATTCTATGTTTTTAGCTGATTGGTTGAGAAATATAAAAAATGTAATTTAAATTCTAATGCCGTTTTGATCCAAAATTTCTATAATGTTTTTATGTATTTTCTTATTACTTATTTTAATAGAAAAAAAATGTGTATCCCATAGATTCATTTCTCAACTTTTATTCGTAACAATCAATACACAATATATATATATATATATATATATATATATATATATATATATATATATATATATATATATTTTAATTCAGATACTTCAATCCAAGGGAAAAAAGCAGGAAGGTAAATTCCAAAAAACCCGATCCTAATTAATATTAAAAATTTATTTTAATATTAAAAAATGATACAGGAAGAGAGCTCCATGTAATAAAATAATATATATATATATATATATATATATATATATATATATATATGTGTGTGTGTGTGTGTGTGTGTGTGTGTGTGTGTGTGTGTGTGTATGTATGTATGTATGTATATAAATTAAAACAGATACGTTATTCCATGGTTAAGTGGAAGTATGGCCTATTTCAAGCAAACCATCATCAGCTTCCGTCTTTATTGTACAGTATATTTTACACGAATTCGTGTAAAGTCGCCTGAAATAGGCCTATGCTTCTGCTTAACCATGGAATAACGTGTCTGTCGTAATTTTTACACATATTTGCTCTATATGTATTTTTATACATGTAGATTTAAATTTTTCCTAGAGAGTATTCCTACGATTTTATGTACAGGATACTTCTTTGGATTCTCCTATATCTAAACCGCATATATATATATATATATATATATATATATATATATAGGAAAAAATAGAATTTGTTATTTTTATTTTTTCATTTGTTAATCACACTTCGAAAAAGAACAATGAGGTTATCGGCTGTTATATGCTTGAACGCAATCTTTAATCCATTTGTTTTTTGAATTGCCACACGTATTTATATATACTCGCCTGCCCTGTATTATTTCAATGGATTATTTAGAAATAGTTATAAATGCAAATAGATTTTATTTGTAGCTATTGTCTTGCGTTGTTTGTTTGTATATACAGGGTAGGGAATATGTTATGCAACCAAGGAAATTTCAATATACCACATCGGGGAAAATGATAATTCAAAAAATAGATCTTTTCATTTAATTCTATAGACATTGCTCTTGAATTTGTCAGGTTCCTACACAGCGTGATCCCTTTTGCCCTTAACTACCCTCTGAAGACGCTTGAAAAAAGAAGTTGCCGAGGCACACACAGCTTTCTGGCGAATTTCTGCCCATACACGAAGGACATCTCACTTCAGACCATCCAGGATTTTGTACAAGCATTTGACTTGAGGATGAACCATATTGAGTAGTCTATAGGATTTTGATCTGGCAATAATCTTCAGTTGTTTAGCAATTGCAGTGTTGCTCATTCCAGATTGATGATGATTGATTATTGTTTCACGCTGTTTATGTTCAAAATATAATGATTCTGAACTATCAAAATTTTATACATAACTTGTAAAATGTAAACAAACATTAATACAACCCTAAAATTAAATTAAGAGAAGTCGTATGCTTGTTAAAATTTAAAAACGAAGCTCGTTGCAAAACATATTCCCCGCCCTGTAAATAGTGAAGCAGCTGACCAGATACGGTAAGAGAATGAAATGCAGAGACAACTTGTTATCCATTATTCCAGACTGTCTCTATTACCATTATAATTGACAGAAAAGAGGAATGAATGTCTTTTTGGACAAAGCACACTCATTAAAATCATGTGGTTGTATTATTATAGCACCTGGTATTTCCAATCGTTCACCCATTTAAGTACTAACCAGGCTCAACGTTGCTTAATCGAGCCAGAACCGGTGTATTCAACGTGATAGGCCATTTGTGTGTTTTTTGCACAAAAATTTGACTCGAGGATGAACCATATTGAGTAGTCTATAGGATTTTAATCTGGCAATGATTTTCAATTGTTTAGTTATTGCAGTGTTGCTAATTCCAGATGGATGAAGATCGATTATTTTTTCACGATGTTTATGTTCAGAGTTTTGTGTGTTTTTGCACAAGCATTTGACTTGAGGATGGACCATATTGAGTAGTCTATAGGATTTTAATCTGGCAATGATTTTCAATTGTTTAGCAATTGCAGTGTTGCTAAATTCCAGATTGATGAAGTTTGATTATTGTTTCACGTTGTTTATGCATGATGCTCAAAATATAATGATTCTAAACTATTATACATTTTATCAGAAATTTGTAAAATATAAGCAAATCATTAATACAACCTTAAAATTAAATTAAGAGAAGAGTCGTATTCTTTTTAATATTTAAAAATAGAGCCTGTAGCAAAACATATTTCCCACTCTATTATATATGTATATATAAATATATACCGAGTGAATAAAGAACGAAGAAAGAGTTCTTACAACGTCCAAAACATTAATTTAAAACAGTGCTCGATATATAATATATAGAGCTGTGGATATTTATTATAAATCTAACCCCCACCAACACCTCTAACAAAACTAAACAAATATAAGGAAAGAGACTTTCCATTACTTCACACACCGCCTGATGAGACATTGAAGTTTCAATGTCGAAACAAACGTACCTTTGTCGTGGATATATATAGAAAAATTATGTACATGTTCTAAAATATAATTTATGATAATTATGTGCATTAGTTTTTATATTCGATTGTAGTTGTTCTGTACAATCTTCAACAATTTGATCAAATCAGATGTCTTTATGGTTTGCCTTTTCAATTCTTAGAATTAAGCTGCTATCTCTTCGTACGATGAAAATGATGGAAGGCCCAATATTTATTATATTGCTTGTGCTTCATATTTAAGGAAAAAAGTTATAAACTTAAAACTTGCTACTCTATATACTATATACACGCAAGAGCATATATATATATATATATATATATATATATATATATATATATGCGTGTGTGTGAGTATGTGTGTTTGTGTATGAATAAAAATTATCTGATCAGTTAAAGAAATGAATTTTCCCAAAGATATCAAATTGATAACCATGTCGTTAGTGAACAAATGAAAGTAATTTTAGATTATTTTTTAATTAAAATTTTGATAAAGCAAAAATAAAAAAAATAATCAAATTATTCTGTCGCATTCAGATGCTTTTTCATATAATGAAAAAAATCAGTGTACGCCATGATTTACAAAGAGAGACGGGGGTGAAAATTGTGTATAAAATATTGTATATGCATGCTATTTCTATCATATTTCAATTTCTGCTATGGTCGCACTACCAACCAAGTCTGCGGGAAGACCTAAGGCAGGTCGTTGCGTGTTGTAATGGCTCCATTTCATGTTTTTCTATCTCCCCTATCATACCTAGCGTTACATAGACAAAGTTCTCCTTACTGTGTGAGCTCTACTTAATAAGACAAATTTTTGTATATCTCTTAGGCTGGGGTTTCCAGTGATTCTTTCAATGTATTTCTTTGTTCTAAGTGCACCTACTATCACTAGAACAACTCTTGTTTTAAATTTTCACATTTTTTCTATTTCAATTTCCAGGTCCTTATACTTTGACTGTTGGTTACTTTGTTACAATCCGCTGGACAAGCCATATCAATTAATAGACAGGTTTTTCTTTCTGGTTTTTAAAAATAATGTCCGGCCTATTTGCTTCAATTTTTCTGTCTGTGTAGATGTTGTAATCTCATAGAATGGTGACATCTATTTCTGTAACCGGTGCTGAGTGATGTTCATACCTGTGTTTGTTTACAGATTTTCCATAGTGTCTGTACATTGTCCAATGTAAATATTGCCCAACTCTATCGTGGCTATTTTTATATTCATTTGGGGCAAGTAGAGAACAGTTATTTTTGTTGTTATTATTATAATTTTTATTATTATTATTTGTTAACTTTAATATTATTACAGCAACAACAACAAAAATAAGAATAATACTGACAACATCAGCAATAATAATAATAATAATAATAATAATAATAATAGTGACAACAACAACTCCAACAACGTGCTGCACAGGTTCAATTCTTGCTAACTAGAAATTACCATTATTTAACGTTGTCCTTATCTTTATTTCCATGTTTACTATGTTTCGAACGTTGTAAGCTCCGGCCTTCTTCATGTGCTGGTAATTTTGAACCCTGATGTATATCATTCTCATTCCATGTGTGGTACTTCCTCTAGATACAATGTAGTTTTATCCCATTAACGCAACTATTTAAGTTACAGGCTCACCACTGCTGTAGCCACGTATTTAACTCATAATATTTGGGGTTAAGTGACTAAAAAACAACGCCTATATCCATTGGTTCATTTGTTCTTGAGAATGTCGTAAATCAATCTATTCTAAACTTATTTACAAATGGAACTTTAACTCTGTGTGTGTGTGTCTGTGTGAGTGTGTCCGTTACCTATAGACTTCGAAACGGCTGAACTGATTTTATTGAAAATTTATAAGCGTCTGCGAGTGTTCTTAGCTAGATTTTGTGTCGAAGTACCCCCGATAAATATCGAAAATCGATAATCGAAGAAAATCGGGTTATAGAAGGAGTGGTCCGATTTTAATCAAATGTGATACACTCATAGACAAAGACATAAACGATATTCAGAAGTTTCAAGGTTGCAGTTCTTACAATAGTGCAGAAAATCGATAATATATATATATACCTTGCCTTATATATATATATATATATATATATATATATATATATATATATATATATAATAGGCAAGATGTTTGTGTGTGTGTCTGTTTATCCGTCTGTATGTCTGTATTTTTTCGGCCCTTTTGTTTTACTTTTTGCTTCGGGTTTGTCTCTAAGTAGGTATAATTGTAGTTCTTAGTCTCAGCCATGATACCATTTACTCAGAGGATTATTTAGTCTTCTAAATTCAGTTTACGACGAAAAAACCTATTTGATATCGATACCAGGAAATCAAAATTTGACTTACATCCATTCATTTTTCTTTCAGTCTACGGTTTCACTTTAACTGGAAACAACTATTGCTTTATAGTCTTTCGTGTTAATGTCCAAAGACTCTGAGCTCCAGGACCATGGATTAGTTTTAAAGCTTTCATTACACCCGAGCAACGCCGGGCTATACTGCTAGTATGTCAATAAAGATGAAGACAACAGTCTGAGCAGTGTAAATAATGTAAATACACCCTCATCTCAAAAGTATACACAAAGATTACCAAGCACACCTACTGAAAAACTACGTTGACCCCAAATGCACATATATACATAAATATCCAGAGACAATTGCCCATCTTGTATCCGGTTGCATAGTGTTAACACTAAGTGAATATTTAACTCGGTATGATACAGTAGGAATATATATGCACTGGAAAATATGCAAATTTTAAGATATTGAAATTGCAAGAAAATGGTATGTATATAACACTTATATTTGGATTTGAAATGGTGCATATCCACAAAAAGTCAGCGATATCATATTGGCAACATTCAATTCCTGATAAAAATTAAACGGTCGAGTAAATTCGAACAGAAAAAGAACAATAAGGATTAGGTAATTTTTAAATGGATCTACAATGTCCTCAAAAATTGCAAAAAGACAAAATTAAACATACTCACCTTGGTTTAAATTCTAAAAGATTTACACACGCCTCCCTCCCACACACAATGTGTCAGACGCGATTGAGCGTGAGACTAACAACACTCTTTTAACTCTAAAGATAAACTGAAGGCAACAATTAGAGCTGCATCAATCAACTTTTACAAGATAAACATCAAGAGGAGTTGAAGGAGATTCCGAAGTCAACTACAGGCCATCGTAAAAATCAATGGTGATTTATTAAATAAGTTTACTCTTTAGTATTTGAAGATATTTGTATAACTTTGGTGAATAGATCTATTAAAATGATATGTCAGTGTTATTTTAATTTTTGCTTAATTTAGACGACAAGTTACCCATTTCACCCTGTGCGTGCTTGGATAGATAGATAGATAGATAGATAGATAGATAGATAGATAGATAGATAGAAGCAGACAGACAGACAGACAGACAGAAAGACAGACAGACAGACAGAGCGATAATGGGAGAAAGGAAAAAGACTGAAGGAAAGAGAGGATAACTGTTATAGAGTTAGAGGTAGACATATGAAATATTTCCATAGATAGATAGATAGATAGATAAATAGATAGATATTTCGAAACTTTAAAAACATATCATTTTGTTTTGTTCAAAACTTTTATATAATTCAATTGTTATATCAAACGATTTTCATTACGGTTTTGTTTCTCTTAGCTTTCTTGTCAAAGAAACCCCTGCGTATTTATTCCGAAGATACAAAACTGTCCAGCAGTGAGATATAAGAGAGTTTTTCGGACTTTGTTTTGGACATTCTACTTAGATCGACACGACGTCTCAGTTGACATTCGCCTGAAAATAATCGTATATACGGCAAAAGAGACCTGAAGAAAATAAGAAAAGTTTTATTAAATGTATACTTTGATCTATGGATATTTGATTAAACATGCTCAGAGCAACGAGTGAAAAACTTGCGATAGTAAAACGGAAGAACTTGAATAAGAAGAATAAACAGTGGAAATGTGTAAAAAAAAAACTATTGTAAGTACACCTGCTAAAAAGAAGGAGAAGAACTGCCAAACAGAAGAAGAAAAAACTATTGTAAGTACACCTGCTAAAAAGAAGGAGAAGAACTGCCAAACAGAAGAAGAAAAAATCTTCTAAGAAGAAACTCTAAAAAAAGAAGAACCACTCCGTGGAAAAAACTCCAAGAAGATAAAGAAGAAGATAAAGAAGAAGAGGAAAATGCTTAAGAAGAAGAAAACCTCTAAGAAGAAAAAAAGAAAAGAACCACTAGAAAAATAAAAGAATTGCCAAGAAGAATTACTAAAGAAGAACTGGAAGAAGAAGTAGAACATGTAAGAATAAGAAGACCTTCTCAGAAAAAGACGAAGAAAAAAAAGAACCGCTAAAAATAAAAAAGAATTGTCAAGAAGAAGAAGAAACACTAGAAGAAGAAAAAGAACGCTTAAGAAGAACAACAACTAATAAGAAGAAGAAAAAAAGAACAGCTAAAAAGAAGAAGAATTTCCAAGAAGAAGACCCACTAAGAAAAAAACGAAGAACCAAAAAAGGACAAGAAACACTAAGAAGAAGAAAAAGAACTCATTAAAATGATTTTTTTTAATCATTTCACCCCAAGCAAGGCATTCCACTGCCACTATTGCGCATGGGGTTATATAGGGGAAGGTAAAGAGAAAGAGTGGTTAGATAGAGGAAATGTCAGAAGGAGGGTGATGTTTGGGTAAGGATACCGAGGCTGAGGGTTGGGTAGATGGGAAGAGTGCTTGAAAGAATGGATGCGAGTTAGTGTGTTAGGAGGTGTCTATTGACCTTACATTTAAACTCCTGGAGATTGTAGCCGTCGGGGAGGAACTTCTTAGATAGATAAAAAACTGGAAGAAAAAGAAAAAGAAGAAAAAGAAGAAAAACCATTAAGAAAAAGAAGAGGATGAGAAGAAGAACAAAGAATGTAGGCGGGAGGGAGATCTTTTGTAAATGTAGCTTGATGAGAAAATAGAAAACTTTTAAGAGAACAAGTGAGGAGAATGAGAAGAATCGAAAAAAGAAAGGAAAGAAGAAGCCTATAGTAAAAGATATGGAAAAAAGTAAAAAGACCTGGATGCATTTTTCCTGGTCTTATCTCTAGGTATTATTTTGTATTACCTTTTCTCTAAAAAGTCTTTGTTTCTCCTGATATTCTTAGCATCCGTCTTTAGATCCACAATTCTGTTGATTCAAATTTTTGCACTGTATTTATTCTGTCAATTATTTACAAAAGTTTATTAGGTAGTTTATCCGCCGCTTTCCCCTGTCCGTTTTGCTTTCTAATAGGTTCTGTGAGTGTTAAATTTTTTAAAACTATTTTTTCCTTATGACGTTACCAAGAAATTTCAACTGTATCTTCCTGATGTTAAGTTTAAGTGCTTTCTTTGTTTCCATTTTCTCTAAAACTTCGCCACTGCTCAGATGAAAATGTATGATTGATATGAAATAATTGTAGACTCACATTGTTCAAAAAATGAAAATATGCATTGTGTACACACATCTATACGCACAACACAAAACCTGTGCGTGAAAGATATAAAATGATAAATCATCTGCACAGAGGTCGTACTATTCTCCGGGCATCAGAGGCCAGGATCCACCGATTTAAAAACCATTAAAAATCATGGCCACACTGTCTGCAGTGATTGCCAAACAGCGGATAGAACTTAATTCTGTCAAGCATTTCAGGGGCGCCATCACCAAATTGCTACACAAGTTTGAGTCTGATACACTTTTCTCTGAACAAGTGTCGCTAGAAAGATAGCGACGGCTTTAAATCAGATATTTCTTCTCCCAGGTTAAAAGTCTATTGACCCCTACCTGTTGAAATCATGTGATTATTAAAGTGATAGTTATCTGAGTTTGCTTTTCATCCCATTGGAATAGAACTACAACAAGAAAAATTATGCCTAATTATTAAATTCTACGTGATATCAATTTTTCAATATGGCAGTGAATGCTGGAAAATATCATCGAAGACGAAGGAAAAACTTGAAGCAATTGAAATTTGGTTCTACAGAACGAGGCTGCGGATATCATGGATCAAGCATGTGAGCAACGATGAGGTTTTGGAAAGGATGGAAACGACAATGAAATTAATACTGAGCATCAGGAAGAGACAGCTAAAGTACCTGGGATATGTAATTAACGACTATACGTAATACATGGAATCAATTACTATTTCGTCTCGATTAAAAAAATGTTCAGCAAAATTCTAAAAAAAATAGTAAAACAGGATAAATAATGTGATTCAGTGAACTAAATTTGACAATATTAGCAAGTTTTATTCAAGATTTTTATTATATTAAGATTTTTATTTTGCACAAACAACATGTATATTATTTGAAGAAAAGTGTCAAAAATAATTATGGGTATTTATATTTGCAGAACTTTCAAAACTTTAGTCTTAGATGTTAGGTTGTCTGAGAAAATGAAAATAGACAATATATATATTTTTAGTAATTGTAAACCTATTTCCAGATGGCTAGTCTTTATTTTTAGCGATAAGAAGAGTTTTCGCTAAAATTAGAGAATACAATTATTTTTGTCGGGAAAATAACTGAATTGGTTAAATCTGCGTAAAAAGATCATAATCAAAATATTGTCATCCTTTTTATCCCAGATGGTTTTTGAATTCCACATACCACTCCAGTATGTATTTAACTCGTCTTTTTTGTTCTACCTTCAAAGAAGCCAGATTAGGCTAAAAATTATGACTCTAAGTAAAAATTAGACTGTGATAATTTCCTGTCTTGGGCTACTGAGCTATTGGGATGGCAGGCAAGCGATAAGAGAGGGTAAGTTCTCTCCTCCTCATTAGTGAAGGGCCCAGAGACATAGTCAAAACGAATATCTGATATTGTTTTCATTCGAGCTGTATAGTGAAGGAAAATTGAACCCCCCGTTACTACCCTTTACGACCTCGGTTTTCTGGTTTTTAATAAAACCGAGGGGAGATAAAATTAACGGATTCGGAGCTCGTCATTTGTATATAGACTGTCGAACTTAGATCAGCGTGCTGCAAAGACGACTGAGCAAACCCCGTCTCAAATAATATTGTTACTTAATCTATAATTGAAATAGTAGCTAACTGTCAATTGTCAGGAGGTTTGACTTGCTTATAATTGTGTATATAATCGATATATATATATATATATATATATATATATATATATATATATATATATATACACTAGTAGCGTTTCGGTGTTCTACTGACTATATTCCGTTTGTCAAATATCACCTCCCGCCAATCGCGTAAATCCGTTCTCAACAATATATCCGACACTTCGCGTGTCAAGGCTAACCTAGCCAGGTGATAACAAGCATTACTACTTTAGTCGGTCCGAGATCAAATCGAGAAAGACACTTAAGTAATCAAAAATCTCTACTGCGAGCAAACTGTCTGTATAAGGACAGGTAATGAACTCAGCAGATATACAAAGAGAAAAATGGGCGTAAGACAAGGATGTGTCTTTTCACCAGATCTATTCCACTTGTACAGCAAAACTGTTCTGAGTACCGTAGATGTTATACCAGGATGTGTTATCAGAGGCTACATTTTGAATAAGATATGATACGTCGATGATACAGTGCTGATAGCAGACACGGAAAGGAAACCACATGGCCTCTTATGGAAGGTAGCTGAAGACAGTAACAAGAAAAGACTACAAATGAACTGCAAGAAAGTCGAATGCATGGTCATCAGCAAAAAGAGCAGTCAAAAATGTCAAATACAGGTGGGGGATACTAAAGTCAAACAGGTACAAAATCTAAATACCTGCGAAGTGTTCTAACAGAAGACGGAAAGTGCGACACAAAGATCCGAAGACAAATTGGCATGGCGAAGGACGCGTTGAGTAGAGTGTTAAGGGACAGGAAAATTTCGCTAGCAACAAAGAAAAGAGTACTGAATTGCTACGTGATATCAATTTTTCAATATGGCAGTGAATGCTGGAAAATATCATCGAAGACGAAGGAAAAACTTGAAGCAATTGAAATTTGGTTCTACAGAACGAGGCTGCGGATATCATGGATCAAGCATGTGAGCAACGATGAGGTTTTGGAAAGGATGGAAACGACAATGAAATTAATACTGAGCATCAGGAAGAGACAGCTAAAGTACCTGGGATATGTAATGAGGATGGAGGGCTTGGAGAACCTGATACTAACAGGCCAGATAGAGAGAAAAGTAGACAGGGGAGAGCAGCGGATAATATATTTGAAGGACTTGATCAGGTAAATGACGGAATGAGGGTTGCATGGTGTAACAGGAGAAAGGGGGCTAAGAACCACAAAGCCATAATCCTCTATGTCCTGAAAAAACAAGACACTGAGAAGAAGAAATCCTGGGTTGACTGGCTAAAGGTCAGACAGGATTGATCAAGCTACGCCTGGGGGTTCGTGTTATATAATTTTCTACCTATACTATGCCAAAGAGCCACTCCAGGTAGATGATTACCGAAGGATCTTGTTAGAGCTCTTACAGTATGAGGTAAGAAGATTTATGAGGATATGTAATACAATGTTAGCCATTATTCCTTTTCATGATGAATTTATAATTGTAGTGATTGGAAAGGAATTTAATCGAGAATCTGATCTCCAACGTAGTGGTTCATAGAAAAACCAGTTACAGTCGTTTTTTCTTCTTACTAATGGAATACGAAGGGATTGGGTGTTATGTAGCTTGTCAGAATATTTTCCATGGAAATAGCAAGAGAATAGCTAGTGGCTTGTCACTTTTCGTCAGTAAGAAAAATGTTGTAAGTGGTAATATAATCCGTCACTCAAAGGGTCGCGTAGACATTTTTGAACTGAAACAAGACTGGAAAAAAAGGTCTTAGCAGTTGTAGTTCAGATATAAAGAAGTGCTCCATTTTTAGCCTAATCTGGCTTCTTTGAAGGTAGAACAAATGAAGAGGAGTTAAATACATACTGGAGTGATATGTGGAATTCAAAAACCATCTGGGATAAAAATGAGTTCCATTAAGGGTTTTCAGACAAAGGATCGCCATTTCATTGCGATAGACGAAAATTCCGAATATGCTCGGTGTTGATAGAAGGTTACTTGTTTTAATTTCGAGATTCTGATCTCTGCTTAATAATCGGTACCCATCAATGTTTGTCTAAAGAAGAGAAACGTCATAAACATCTTCAAATGCTTCCAATACCAAAATTATTTTCTGCACGATGCAAAACGCAAAGTCTACAAAAACCACAGAAGAAAAATACAATCTAGTCAACCATAACAAAATTAGGCAGTATGTAATGAATATGCATAAACCTTGGTTTCCCCTGACAGTAATATGATCGGCTGGTGTCAGCCATAAATACAGTCTAAGTATAGCGCATACGATTACGACGAGTACCAGTTCATTGCGGCTGCTTGCTAGATTTTCGTACACGGTTACATTTGCCAAAACCACTTCACTACATCGAATAATATATATGTCCCGTAAAATCTTACCTACAAAATCCATAAAAGGCACCATGAAAAAAATTGGACAATCTAAACTTATATATAAATGGAACTTTGTCTGTGTGTGTGTCTGTGTGTCTGTGTGTGTGCGTTACCTATAGATTCCGAAACGGTTGAACCGATTTTCTTGAACATTTACACAGTTGTACGATAAGCGTCTGCGAGTATTCTTAGCTAGGTTTTGTGTCGAGGTACCCTCGATAAACATCGAAAATCGATAATCAAAAAAACCGAGATATAGAAGGAGTGATCCGATTTAATCATATTTGATACACTCATAGACAAAAAAATAAGAAACGATATTCAGAAGTTTCAAGGTTTCAGTTCTTACAATAGTGCAAAAATTGATAATATATATATATATATATATATATATATATATATATATATATAGTGATGATCATCCACGTATACTGTCTTAATATGTATAGGAAGGAATATTAATAAAAAGTTTAGAATTTAAAAATGTACTTTTTTAAACAGTATTTGTTTATTTTTGTTATATTTTATATTTCAGACCGTCCTCGGTCCTTCATCAGAAACAAGTGATGAACAAACGGACGTGCCGCATGTTGATTGGTTTATCGACACCACGTGATGTAAACAAAAAAAATATTCGGACGCTATCGTGAAATACGTTTCTAATTCAAATTTAAAAATCACTTGTTTCTGATGAAGGACCGAGGACGGTCTGAAATATAAAATATAACAAAAATAAACAAATACTGTTTAAAAAAGTACATTTTTAAATTCTAAACTTTTTATTAATATTCCTTCCTATATATATATATATATATATATAAAAGGCAAAATGTTTCTGTGAGTGTCTGTTTATCTGCCTGTATGTCTGTATTTTTTTCAGCCCTTTTAGTTTAGTTTTTGCTTCGGGTTTGGCTCTAAGTATGTATAATTGTAGATCTTAGTCTCAGCCATGATCCCATTTACTCAGAGGACTTATTTAGCCTTCAAAATTCTGTTTACGATGAAAAAAATTATTTGATATCGATACCGGGAAATCAAAATTTGACTTACATCCATACATTTTTTTCTTTCAGTCTACGGTTTCGCTTTAACCACAAACAAGTCTTGCTTTTTAGTCTTTCCTGCATACGTCCAAAGAGTCTGAGCTCCATTATTATAGATTCTTTTTAAGCTTTCATCACATCCGAGCAACGCCGGGCTATACTGCTTGTATTGTCATAAAATTCATTAATATATACCCGAAAGCAATAAGAGATATAGTTAACATCAAACGAGGCAGCAAAAACAATAGAAAAGAGATCGGAATATACAAAATATGTTGTATGAAAATGAAATGCCCATTTATATACTTTGGCGAAAGACGCAAAAACTTCAAAAATTATTATTTCTAAACTGCAAAGATATTCTGAATAAGAAATCTTTAATATATTTTCTCGGTAAACCCTTCAGGTTTTTAACCTTATTAAATTGCTTAAGGAAAAGCAAAAAATAAGTAAATAAATAAATAAATAAGGAGTTACATATTCGCTAAAGTACTTAGACTTGTTTGAATTTAAGCGCAGTGTGAATGTGTTGTGGTGCTGCAATGGCTATAATCCCGGAATTAAAAATTTAAGCCAAGTTTAAATTCTAGTTGATTTTGTTGCATACGATTACGCGAAATATTCTGGGAAACGTATTAATCAGTCTCTTTTCCCTCAGGTTATGGGTTAAATAGCAAGAGAGATTGTTTTCTATAGCCCTGGTTGACAACCAGTCTACAGCAGAAAAATGGCAACTTTATGCGGGAAAATGTTCTGTTTAATGGATCGAAATAGACATGATCGCCCAATGGTGTATCACCTATGACAATTAGCTGTCTGTGTGTGACTGGCGTCGAGATCTCATAATTCTCAATTTGAGCTGACTAGTTGTAACTGATGTTAGATGTGATAACAGTTTCTTTTCTTGCACTTCTCGCTTGTGAAACTCCCTTCCAGTTCCATAATTTTTAGGCTCTTTTGATCTTCACAAAATCAAATGCAATATCAATCGCTTTCTGCTTTTCTTCTGATTAATCTTTACTTATTTCCTACCTTATTAATATCTATGTTCCTAATGACTTTTCTGTGTTACATGGAGTAAAATCTCTCTCTCTCTATATATATATATATGTGTGTGTGTGTGTGTGTGTGTGTGTGTGTGTGTGTGTGTGTGAGAGCAGCGAAACAGGACTACCTGTGAATGGCTATTTACGCTCTCGCCCTCCGATTGAGTACTATGGAGAAATGGTAGACATTAAAAACAGTAGCTACTTACGCATTTATGTATCGTTCATTTAGTAATGAATTTAAACACTCTCCACTACTGGGGTGTGTTTACATTGTGTATATAAGACGCTAAAGTTCGCCTTTCTCTACAGAGCGCCCATTACCTCAGAGGTAAAATCGCCAACTGACGTCAATTCCGCCGGGTTTTAATTCTGGCTAGAAGCGATCGGATGACTCACTGTACTGAAGAGCTGTGATACAGCAAAGCAGTAGTCACTGTGGATGATTACATATGCGTCGCGTGAACTAGAGAATTTCCGTGAATTGTAATGCTTTGGTTCAACCTATTTGTAAAAACTTTATTGATACATTTTCATTCAAGAAATTAGCAATAAATTCTGATTGATACTTTTTGCCTATTAGCATTTTTTATTGATTTTTTAATTTAGCATATACATGACCAAAGTCTTCTCAGTATTTCAGTTTTTGTATCAACATAAAAATAACGCAAAAAAAACTGTCGAATTACTTGTCAAAGGACAATGTTGAATAATAGAATTCAAAGGTCAATGTTGAATAATAGAATATAACAACAATTCAATAAAACAGTTTCTATAACGACAGAACTGTTTTTTAACTAAGAAAAGAATGGAACAGAAAGGAAAAAAGACAAGTAGATAAAGTATTAAAAAAGAAGAATTAACAAATCTGAATTATTTAAACTGTTAAAATTGTTGTTCTCATCTTTATTGCCATGTTTACTGTGTTTTGGCCGTTGTAGGCTCCGGCCTACTTTTGGTGCTACATGAGGACACCTGTTGGAACAGTGTAAATAGTGTAAATACTAAGTTACCTTATAAGTATAGACAAATGTATAAATCAAATTTAAAACAAAAATGCATTAAATGTTTTAAGATTAAATGTTTTGAGATTAAATGTTTTAAGATTAATCCGTATTATGGAATTACTCTAATCAACACTTCCGAAAATGTAACAATTTTTTTATCGACGAATAGTAAATCCGAAGAATGAGAAAAACAAAGATAATTAATCCTTATAATCTTTATTTACTCCTTCTTTCATGCAACAAACTCATTTAATCTCTCTCTCTCTTTCTCTCTCTCTCCTATGATATAGGTATACAATGAAATAATATTAACAAAATAAAGGATCAAATTAATTCACCCAAAAAATAAATGTCAATAACAAAACTGTTTTAACATCCACACTCTGCTTCTTGCAAAAAAATCAGCAGATAAAAATATTTTAGGGAATAAAGTAGAAAGGTAGAGATATTGCGACAAGTGAGAGAAGCCATCATATTTTAAACGATTGATGGATACATGTTGTTAAATAGATATCACTGTTTTTTGTTTGTTTAATTTTAATCTGTTTGTGTGTTCGTATGAATTCACTGCCCCGTATATACATATATGATGATTCTTCAAAGGTTGGTCGGACGTGTGTCCTTCTCATCAGGGAAACCACAGTCAATTCTGCTGAGCTTTCGAATGTTCAGCCCTGAAAAGATTTTCAAATGTTTTGGGCAAATCATGTGTCGGTAGTTTGCCTGTCCAGTTTTAGAACTTGAAGGGTTCGATCCTTGTATGTGGTAATCGGTATAAGTGTCCTCCCTCTCTCTCTCTCTCTCTCTCGCTCTTTCTCTCTCTCTCTCTCACTCACACACATATGAGGCAAGTGACAACTTGAAATCAACATTCCCTTTTGAAAAACATAACCAAATAAACTACTACATTACAGTAAGAAGAAATTACAACAGCAGAGACATAAACATCCTTGAAAATGGCTATAGAATTGGTCAATAGCGCTTGGAACGATAGAAATTATGGACAATTTCTATATTCTTTATCTTCAACAAAACGAAAAAATGGTAGGATGCTGGAAAACTTTTTAAAAAATAATTAAGTTTTCAAAGGTTTGGGGCAAATCATGTGTCGGTAGTTTGCCTGTTTAGTTTTAGAACTTGAGAGGGCAGGATCCTTACATGTCGTAATCGGTATGAGTGTCCTCTCTCTCTCTCTCTCTCTCTCTCTCTCTCTCTCTCTCTTTCTCTCTCTGTCACACACACACACAGAGAAAAATGTGTTTATACCTTAGGCACCATTTTATGGCACCGCCTTGTAAACAGTCATTACATCAATTGTGATCTAACCCTGGAAAACTTTCGTTATTGATCCTAAACGCGGAATGTATTTTTTTGCATATGCGACTGATGTAATATCGAACAATGAATGGCTTCCCTTGGCCTCATCCATAAAACATGTCCGCCAACTTCGATTCCTTCCCCGTTTTCCCGTTCCAAGCCTTCGTCCGTTCGACTGCCCGCTTTGCATTGCCAACTCGAGAGTTTTTGCTACGCTAATAGTTAATAAAAATGCTATTATCCAGATAATAATAACATTTGGTGGCGTAAAAACGACGGTTGGCGTGCGCTTGCTTGTTCTTCCAATTACCATCAGCAATCGCATGCAACAGGCGGTGTGCATTTATACTCGTTAGGCTAATTTTAGCATGCATTTTGCGCTCCTCCCCCGTTCTTCTGGGTAAGCAATCGCTGGATTTCCTGATTAATTTGCATAATGGTTTTGATTATTATTCCGATCCAACCATAAATGTACATGCACTTATTTTCATTACTTTCTTTTTTAGTCACTTCCCAACATTCTCTCTTTCTACGTGGCTCGGGTCGCTATTTATCCTCCATGGAAAAAAACATTATTAAGATGAATGAATTAATTTGCTTGTCGTTTTTCTTATTATTTGTAATGTTATTAATAACAATAATAACTCCTATCCCACTGGTTTAAATTTAATCTGAGGCCTTCTCTTTTTCGATATACCAAAATTCTAATTACAAATTATAACATCGGTAATTTTCAGTTTCAGTTTCACTAAAATGTGTCTATATCTCTGAGATGAGTTTGTAATTACAGTATTTACATAATTCGGACTATTGTCCTCATTTTTGTTGTCATTTGTACGACATTTCGGCCGTTGTACGCTCCGGCCTGCTTCAGGTGCTAGGAATATCCAACCGAACCCTTGCGTACTAATGTTCGATTGAAAGTCATGACTTGTTTCCCTCAAACTCTGCAAGTTACTTGTTCACCACTGCTGCAGCCTGGTATTGAACTCACAGATTTTGGGGTCAAGTCACAGGAACTAACCAACCTCTATATCCACTCGGCCAACAAAAAAAATCAGCCATATTTTACTTAGATAAATATATTATTATATAATATTAGATATAATTATATATTATTAGTATTATTATTATTGTGATTTATTATGATTAATATTGTTAACACATATCCTTCTAGTATTAACAAATCATATCCTTCTTTTTTTCATATATCTAAACTAATTATCAATTAAAAAATTATATCTAAATAAATATTTATGGTGAATAGACACAACTTCACTAAAGCAAGTCAGGAAACTTAATTTCTAAGCTTACATCTGAAATCAAGTACATAAAAACCTTAAAAAAAAGAACTTACAACATGTATATAAAATAAATCATTTCCAACTATCGCAGTTAAGATATAAGATAAGCTGACAACTTTCTTTTTTTTTCTATATATGTAAAATATCATTATCACATAATAGTTGAGCTTATCACCCTCGTGGTTAGTTCACACGACCATTCAGTTAAATGCCATACGTGATACACAATTTGGGCGATCATGTTTCGAAAGAGACATTACTGACTGGGCAGAAGATTATCCCGCAGTAGGTTGCCATTGCATTCTGCGGTAGACTGGTTGCCAACCAAGGCTAGAGAACCCAATCTGTCCTATTATTTAACCCATAACTGGAGGGAAGAGACGGGTTAATACCTTTTCCAAGGGTATTTGTGCGTAAGTGAATGCAATGAATTTGAATGAAGTTCGAACTCGGCTTCTCCGATTTCTCGTTCCGTGTCGATATCCACTGCACCACGACAGTTGCACCCTCTAAATACCTTATAAATATTGAAGTTATTCTGTTTTGATTGCGTGGAAAAAAACAAAAACATATGAGAGTCTGCACTTGATTTCTGTTGGAAAATGAAAGAAATAAAGAAAGCAGGAAATGTTTCTAGACTTTCTAAGTGAAATGGTAAGGATGTAAATTTCCAATCTTGCTTCTTCTTCCTTACTTCTTAAGACAAAGATCATTATTCATATTTATGATTGTTATTTCAATATTTTGTTAATGATGTTAAGTTCGGATATGAGCTTATTCAGTCATTAACTAAAGAATAAGAACTCATTAGAAAAATCAAACAGAAAAACTGAAAACTTCACGGGTTAAAAAAAGTAAACTTTAATTTTGTAGAGCGAAAAATTCACTTGAATACATTGGTAAATGAACAAGTTTTCTTTCGAAATCAAGAAAGCAGCAGCTTTTTGATAAATTCTAAAAATATATGGAAAAAATTCTTGTTCTTCTTCTATGTGTCCTATCCTTTCAGGACGTAGGCGATCATGGCTTTCCACGTCTCCCTATCCCTGGTAGCTCTTAGCACGCTTTATCCTGTTACGCCATGCAGCCCTCGTTTCCTCATCCAATTGATTAGGTCCTTCAAATATATTATCCGCTGCTTTCACTTGTCTAATTTTCCCTATATCTGGTCTGTTAGTATCAGGTTCTCCAAGCCCTCTTTCCTCATTGCATGTCCCAGGAACTTCAGCTGTCTCTTCCTAATGCTTAGTATTAGTTACCTTTTTGTTTCCATCATTTCCAAAACTCCATCATTAGTCACATGCTCGATCCATGATATTCGCAGCATCCTTCTGTAGAAACTCATTTCAGTTAGTTCAAGTTTATCTTTCATCTTTGATAATATTGTTCAACATTCATTACCATACTGAATAACCGACATAACATAGTAATCCAACACCCTCTTCTTTCTTTCTACAGAAATTACATGGATTTAAACAGTCTCAATGGGGAGACGAGTTATGATATAGGTATACAATGAGATAATATTAACAAATTAAAGGATCAAATTAATCCACCAAAAAAGTAAGTGTCAATAACAAAACTGTTTTCACATCCACACTCTGCTTCTTGCAAAACAGTCAGCTGATAAAAAATATTTCAGGTGATAACGTAGAAAGGTAGAGATATTGCGACAAGTGAGAAAGACATCATATTTTAAATGGTTGATAGATGTATGTTGTTGAATTGATATTACTGTTTTTTGTTTGTTTAATTTTAATCTGTTTGTTTGTGTGTCCGTATGAATTCACTGCCCCGTATAAACATATATAATGCTTCTTCCAAGGTGGTTCGGACGTGTGTCCTTCCAGTCAGGGAAACCACAGTCAATTCTGCTGAGCTTTCGAATGTTCAGCCCTGAAAAGATTTTCAAATGTTTTGGGCAAATCATGTGTCGGTAGTTTGCCTGTCCAGTTTTAGAAATTGAAGGGTTCGATCCTTACATGTCGTAATTGGTATGAGTGTCCTCTCTCTCTCCCTAGTTCTCTCTCTCTCTCTCTCACTCACACACATAAGAGACAAGTGACAGCTTGAAATCAACACTACCTTCTCAAAAATATAACCAAATAAATTGCTACATTACAGTAAGAAGAAATTACAAAAAGCAGAGACATAAACATCCTTGAAAATGGCTATTGAATTGGTCAAAGGCGCTTGGAACGATAGAAATTATGAACAATTTCTATATTCTTTATCTTCAACAAAACGGAAAAATGGTAGGATGCTGGAAAACTTTTTAAAAAATAATTAAGTTTTCAAAAGTTTTGGGCAAATCATGTGTCGGTAGTTTGCCTGTTCAGTTTTAGAACTTGAAGGTTTCAATCCTTACATGTCGTAATCGGTATGAGTGTCCTCTCGCTCTCTCTCTCTCTCTCTCTCACACACACACACACACACACACACACACACACACACACACACACACAGAAAAATGTGTTTAAGCCTTAGGCACCATTTTATGGCACCGCCTTGTAAACAGTCATTACTTCAATTGTGATCTAACCCAGGAAAACTTTCGTTATTGACCCTAAACGCGGAATGTATTTTTTTTGCATATGCGACTGATGTAGTATCGAACAATGAATGGCTTCCCTTGGCCTCATCCATAAAATTAGGATGCAGGGAAATTTTTTTAAAATAATTAAGTTTTTGGTTGTATTTAATGAAAGATGTTTGAAAAAAGAAACGTTGCTGCCTAAGTAAACATTATTCCAACTGACACCAAATAGGTCGAATTTTGATCCCGGCCAAAAGCAAGTGGATGTGTCTTGCCACACTGATGAGCTGTGATACAGTGAAACAGCCTTGTATGTGGATGACTAATATGTTGTGCTCTCATTACGATTGAGCTCTCTAGAGAAACAAATTTCAAAAACATTTTCCACTTATGCAATATAAACATTACTCTTCAGCAATGAATTGAGTTCTATCGGTGACTGGCGCGTTCATACACTGCTTATATACAACATTTCCCTTCTCCGATTCCATGCGTCTATGGCTTAGTGGGTGAGATACGGTAACGGATATTTTAAAGAAAGCAAAACTCTGCCAATGTTTTAACACAAACTTTATGATATACATAAAATCATTTTCTAAACAATGCTATTATGGAATGGTTTTGAGCAAAAATATTATGTCTGACAAATAATTGCCATTTTCACGTGAACAAATTTGAAGCCGCATGTTCGTTGTGGTGCAGCGGATATCGACTCGGAACTACAAATCGGGGAGCCGAGTTCAAATTCCAGTTGAATTCCTTGCATTCACTTACGCACAAATACCCTTGGGAAAGGTATTAATCCGTCTCTTCCCTTCAGTTATGGGTTAAATAATAGGACAGATTGGGCTCTACAGCCTTTGCTGGCAATCAGTATACCGCAGAATGCAATGGCAACCTATTGCGGGATAATCTTCTGCGCAGTCAAAAACGTGTATTACGTATGGCACTTACTGACTGTAAAGTTAGCCTCCACTCTTACCAAAATTTCTAAGATATTTTCACGTATTGCAGTCATCACTTCTCCAAGCGTGTGGGGTTTTCCTTCATAAACGCGTGATTTCAAAAATCCCCACAGATAAAAATCCCACTTGGAAAGATCGGGTGAGTGCAAAGACTACGGGAGATCTCCAAAGCGCGAAATCACAATATTAGGGTATGCATTTTGAACAGCAGCCATGACGACCTTCGCCTGAGGAGACGTTAGGTTTTTATTATTAGGTTTTTACCATTTTTCACGTAAGTGTCATGAGCAAACACACGTTGTTCTCTACTCTACGGTGGCATGATGGCTACTAACTGAAAAGAAAAACAAGTTATAAATAACAATATAACAAAAGCAAAATAAAAACTAACGATAAATAAAAAAAATGACAATCAACTACATGGCATTTAAGTGGGTTTAAATATCACCTTCCTCACACCTATCCCCTACTCAAACAGGTAAGGCGTGTGCCAAAAACATCCGTTTCGCGTGCATCACCCTGTATATATATATATAACGAGTCAGGAATCTAAGGGAAGTAACTCGAATCGAAACCTGATGAAGAGAAAAGACACCATTATATACGAGGGGAGTGTGAAAGGACTATTCTCATCGCCTGATATTGATGGATGCATTTCAATATAAACAGTAGGACACCTAGCTCTATCGAAGTGCTTAACACAACGCTTTCAAGGAGGCGACCTTACGCATTCGAAGTCTGAGGACGGTTGCTATTTGAGCCGATATGATACAAAACTAAATCAGCGATGAGAACAGTGCATCACTGAAGAACTCTCTTGTTGCATCTAAAATATATTATGCATCTATATATATATATATATATATATATATATATATGTTTATTTAAAACAATGTTCATTAAAAACAAATATTTCTCGAATATTACTCGCTTATTTTTGCCACAATAGAGTTTGAAATATGATGTTCTTCTATATAAACAAAGGCAAGAAAATAATTGTCCTCATAAGACGAAATGACAGGTAAAAATAGTTTCCTCTTGTCGCTTTTTATTCACACAAACACACACACACGTATATATATATATATATATATATATATACACACACATATATATATACACATATATATACACACACATATATATATATATACACACATATATACACACACATATATATATACGTATATATATACATATATGTACATATATACATATATGTACATATAAACATATCTGTACACACACATACACACACACACACACATATATATATATATATATATATATATATATATATATATATATATATATAGGGCTGATGTGTGAGTGGACGTGGATTTTGTGTGTGGGGGGGTGTTTAAATTTGTGTGTCTTCGTGCTATGGGTATGTTTTTGGAATTTATTTTCTTAATGGTAAAGAAATATTTGCCTGGGTTTATGATCAATTTAACAAATACATTGTACACTGTATAATAGACTGCATTATATAATAAGCATTAGGAATGATTCAATACGAAGAACATTGGGTAGCTGTGTGCGTAGACGTTAAAGTCTAGAGACGTCTTGTCATGCGTGAACAGCTGCTTCAAAGATAAGGTTGTGTGCATCGTATAGTTATTAGCGATGAAACGTGGATACACTATGATAACCATAAGCGTAGGTGATGATGGGGTAATCACAGAGCAGCCTCATTAAGTGAGTAAAGTACGAGGTGATTCCGCTGAAGGCATTCTTCGAATAATGAGCATCTACTAACAATAACATATATATATATATATATATATATCATCATCATCATCGGCAGCTTCGCGTGAAGCAGAGTAAGTCAATCTAGAAATTTTAGTTAGTGATTTCATGAGTCCGAGGGTGACTTAGAAGTCCTATTCTTGTTCCGCATATTCACTGACAGATTTGACAGGTAGTCATATTAGGGAGGCGATTCCGGGTTGGGCTATTTTCCTGCACCATCCTTTTCATTTATTTGGCTGCCAGAGATTTAGTTCGCTTACTTTCAAAGGTCTCAGCAGCATGGTGGCTGTCTAATCGCCACTAGTTCTGAACTTGAGCTTCAAGCTCGTTGGCGTCAATGTCCCCTTGATTCAGGTAGTGCTTTAATGTATTCTTGTAGCGTTTCCGTTGGCCACCACTATTACGTCGACCTCTCTATAATTCTCCAAAGAAAGCTTTTTTTTGAAAACCTTACATCAGGCATGCTCTTGCAATGTCCTGTCTAACGTAGTTGACTTTTCATAATAAGGGTCACAATGCTTGTAGATCTAGCAACTCCGAGTACTAATGAGTTTGGTAGTCTCTCTTACCAGCTGATGTTCAAGATCACTTTAAGGCTTCTAATATGAAATTTTTCCAGGCTGCTGAGGTCTCGTCAGTAAGTACCCCATGTTTCACAGCCGAAAAGTTGTGTGATCTCTCCATTTTAAAAATAAATGTAAGTGGTATTTGTTTATTGTTTTTTAAGTAATTTTCAATAAAACGTTTATTACCATCATTACTAACTACCTGATGAGACATAGTTTTTTCAATGTCGAAACAAAATATACAATTTTATTGTAGTTTGTACATGTTTTGAAGTATAATAATAATTATTAAATATATATATATATATATTCAATTAAAAAGTTATTTTTAGTGGATATTCATATCATAATAGATGTTCTATTTATTTATTAAAATATTTTTTTCATCATATTTTCAAAGACCTCTTTATTAATTATGTGCCATAGAAATTTCAGCTCCCTTGAAGTTATGTACTAGAGTCGATTACGTATATATTTTCTCCAAACGTCACATCTCATATGTTCAGTTCATGCAATTCTTAGCATCCTTCTGTAGAACCACATTTTTTTGTTTCAAGTCAATTCCTGATTTGTAAAAATATTGACTAACATTCATTGTTAATATTCAATGGTTGTAATATCACTTCATGCTGATGTCCTAGCAAATTATTTTGATAAAAAAGTTTAAAAAATGTTAGCACTTTTGTCGCATATTCAAAAGAAAATTACTAAAACTGTGAAAATGTTAATATACGCTCGATGAAAACAAGCGTTGACCATCAAGGATTGGATGATCGAAATATTCACTCGTGAAAATGAAACGTTATACAAATTTTTTTCTGCTGAACTGTACTCTTTTCGATTCAACTCAGTAACTATTTATCGGAATACCTATCTGAATTGTAACAGGTACTTCCTCCGCAGTTAAATTTCTTTCCCATTTTCTGATATTAAACGTTCTTCTACCTGAGGCTTTCTCCGAGAAAAGTCAAAGATTTTACACAAGATACCGTTTCATTTCGATTTTTTTCTCTTCAAATTGTTTCGATTGGCAATTTTACCTTTTAGATATTTCCTGACATCTATAGCCTGAATCTGATTATATGTTCGAATGTTTATAGCTAATATTACTTTTTCTCTCTCTCTCTCTTTCTCTCTCTCTCTATATATATATAGCTATCTCTCTCTTTATCTCTCTCTCTCTCTATCTATCTATCTATATATTACTATATATATATATATATATATATATATATATATCTAGCTCTCTCTATATATCTCTCTCTATATATATCATTCTATCTCTGTCTATCTCTCTCTATCACTCCTTCTCTCTCTCTCTCTCTCTATCTATATATCTATATATATATACTATCTCTCTCTTTATATATATATCTATCTCTCTCTATATATATATATCTATCTATTTATCTATCTCTCTCTCTATATATATATATATCACTATCTCTCTCCATATATCTCTCTCTCTATCTCTCTCTCTATATATATATATATATATCTATCTCTGTATATCTATCTCTCTATATATATCTATCTCTCTCTATATATATATCTATCTCTCTCTATATATATATCTCTAGCTCTCTCTCTATATATCTCTCTATCTCTCTATATATATCTCTTTCTATTTCTGTCTATCTCTCTCTATCACTCTCTATCACTCCTTCTCTCTCTCTCTCTCTCTCTCTTTCTCTCTCTCTCTCTCTGCTTGGAATATCAACAATAATTATATTGAGATGGAGTAGGATGTGCAGAAAAAATATTGCAAAATAAATCAAAGCTTGATTCCTGGGATATAGGGTTTATCTTTATATACATGCAGGGCGTTGACCTTATATTTGTTGTTATCCAATATTTCCGGATGTTCTGCTCTCCGGTCATCTTCAGTCAATAATTTCGAACTGAAACTTTTGCTTCACCCAGTAGATTAAATAAAGCTTTCAGTTCAAAAATCGCTGTAGTTTAGTCGAATGGAAAAAAAACATTCAATGAAAACAGAACGCACATCGTCTAAAATGTTGTTATAAAAACAACCAATACACGGAAAATAGTCCTCATGAAAATAATGTATAAGAATATCGAGTCTCTTATTGCACTGACGACCTTTGTTATTATTCGTCTAATTTTTGATCATTCTTCATCGCACCTACAGCGGCTGCTACAAAGAACACACACATAAGCACCATAATCTCTAGTAGACATATTTAGTTACATAAAACCAGTCTTTATTTAAATTAAAAACTTTCTCTTTTTAATAACATTTATGGGAATAATATTAATTTTTTTAAAAGCGAATATAGTGCATTCCTAAAGGAACAGAATTATATTAGAGTGTAGATATCCATTGCTAAATCCGCTGCTATGAAAGTCGGTTCTCTGTGCAGGGACCGGAAGGTTTTCCCTCTGAATCTATCCTGCACATATATAAATCTACCATCCGCCCGTGCATTGAATACTGCTGCCATATCGGGTGCTCCTGCTATTCTCCTCGGGCTTCTCGACAAGGTACAGCGGAGGGTCTGTAATGTGATCGATACCAACTTGGCAGACCGCCTGCAGTCTCTCTCTCACCGACGCGACGTGGCTTCCCTGTGTCTCTTCTATAAATACTTTCACGGCTTCTGCTCCGATGAACTTAGATCACTGCTGCCCCCTAGATACGAATTTGCACGAGATACTAGATTAGCAACTAGATCCCACCCTTTTACAGTGAAACCGATAAAATGCAACCGCAACTTCTACTCCAACAGTTTCTTTTCTCGCACTTCCCGACTTTGGAATTCCCTTCCACATGATTGCTTCCCCGACGGCTACAATCTCCAGGAGTTTAAATGTAAGGTCAATAGACATCTCCTAACACACTAACTCGCTCCCATTCTTTCAAACACTCTTCCCATCTGCCCAAACCTCATCCTCGGTATCCTTACCCATCTATCACCTTCCTTCTGACATTTCCTACACCTAACCACTCCTCCTCTTTACCTTCCCCTATGTAGCCCCATGCGCAATAGTGGCAATGGAATGCCTTGCTTGGGGTGAAATGATTAAAATAAAAAAAAGTTATTTATTGTACAAATAAATACTGCCTTCATCACTATGAAACAAATTTGAATACACCTTCATATATTTACTCTTCTCCCCCACTTGAGAGAGAAGTGACACAAGGTCTTTTTTTAATTTGAGGAACCTGAGCGCGTACGCCCAGGATCTGGTCAAAACGTTATCTATCTACTGCTGGATAGGTTCAAAACCGGTTTAAACTGGTCTTAAACTGGTTTTATTTGGTTTTAATGGTCATTTCGGACCCAACCGGAAGGCCGGAGCCCCCGAGTCGAGAAAGCTACTAAATCCCAAAGACATAATCGGTTACTGAGTGTGAGAGAATATTAGAAAAAGAAAACAACTATTAAGGAGAGAGAGAGAGAGATAGAGTGAGAGAGAGAGGATAGAGAAAGTGAGAGAGAGGGCAATAAATGGGCAGTTAGCAAGAAAATAGAAGATAAAGATTAACATTAATCTTAGATTTTTGAACATTTGACTGGAAAGTAAGAAGTAAGAAGAAAATTTTAGAATAGAACTTACGGTTACAACTAACCATTTAAAATGATGAGAACAAGCTACCAAACTAGTCGTACGCTGAGATTTATAAAATCTAAGTAAAAAATAAGGAAGCGCATTAGACAATTTACAGTGAAAATAAAATAAGGAGGAAATCATTGTATAACAAGCGACGTAAATTTGCGAAAAAATCGCATTGGATTTTAAATGTCCAATTTCGTGAAAAACATGAAACAAACACATATTGACAATAACTGACGAATATTCGCAGCTATCTTTCCCGATATCCTTCCCAAATATATCGTCTAAAATGGTCAAAAAAGCAATTGTCTCAGTTTTTGCATTCTTCAGGCTACCCACGTTTATTGATTCATAGAGATTGGTTTAATTCATGTCCAAACGCGTACGAAAATTCATACAGGCGCAAAAGTTTTAGTTCTAGCTACCTCGACTAAATTCTAGTTAAAAGAGTCGATGTAGTACTCTTAGAATATTCATTTTTCTATTCTATAGTGAACTTGAATTATAGGTTTGTGTAAATCTAGATAAGCCTAAGGTTAGACTGGCTGGCTAGTGGAAATTAAACTTAGTGAGCGAGATTTCCCAAACAAACTACTCCTACGGGAATTTATGAAAGAAAAAACATCACTAAGAACTTTCCACTCCTGAAAAGTGTTCACTCTTTCGATGCGGAGGCCGACTGTTTACACCAAAACGAGTGCTTCTTCTTTCAACAATGCCGGTTATCTCTCGATATCCTCTTAGGGAAGACAGATGGCCTCTACGACGCCCAGACGTTGTCCCGTAAAGCATTATATTAGGTGTTAGTGAGAGGTCGATTCAAGATGGCCTGATCAGCGAACCCGATTTAACGAAGCGGGAGGCTAGCTCTGTATGATCTTGGGCGCCTTTGTTGAAATGCACACCTGGCTAGAGATGCGAAAGTCTATATTGATCGAAAAAATCTTTCTTTATCGGGCTTAGGAAATTCTCCCAAATTCGTCCGCCTCGTTGAGAAGGTGAATATCCTGGGTCTCGCATTCTTCCACTTCAAGGTCGTTTTTCAATTTCTGCAAGGAAAATTCTTCATTCATGAGGCCAGTTCTGTTTGTATTAATGTGGTAGCGTCGTTAACTGTGTTCTTGTACTTTATAGGTTTTATGCTAGTCGTGATATGGACGATGCGACAGAAAGAATTCTGTGAAGACGAGAAGTTTATCAATTTCTAATTAATCTTTGTTTTTAAGCAGCAGCTTAAAGCCAAGATCAGAACGGAAGACCAGAATTTGGCAAAAAGTGAAAGAGTGAAAGAAGCTTACTTAGAGTGATATCTTGATGCCGGGTAAGCATCAGGATATTAGAGGCCCTATATCGATTATTGGCAACTCTGCCCAAACTAGGATGATTTCAACTTGTTTTGTTTTATAGTATTTTACGCCGAATTTACTTAGTTCGGGGATGTATGCTCATTAACTCCTTTTATTTTTGTCCCTGACTTTTATTTTTCTTCTCTCCTGTTAGTTGACCAGAGATGTGAGATCTCTATTTGATGTGGGACACTTTTTGTTTTTCGTGTGTGTTGTTTTGCAATTGTTGTCGTGTCTAAATGAGTGACTAGTTGTGTGTGCGGTTGGTTGAATGATCGCGTTTTTTATTCATCCAAGAACCCCATTAATTTAATCCGGTTAACTTATATATCCGTCACAATTAAGGATGGTGCAGGAGTATATGAATAGTATCATTGTGTTTAGTTTCTTGTATATATAGTATTTTGAGTTGAATATATGGATAAGAATCCGACTAAAATAAAGATAAAAGAACAAATAAGAAATGTATTTTAATCTAACATGCTTCAGTTTTATTAAAACTTCATCAGAAACCGACATTATACTAAAATACACAATTGTTTAGTTATACCTTTATCAACTCAAGTATTCAACGCATCTATATTTCAAAATTATCTATTGCGAAATTAGTTGACATATCTAAATATATTTATAAATAGAACTTTGTCTGTCTGTGTTTATGTGTGTGTGTCCATTAACTATAGACTCCGAAACGGATGAACCGATTTTCTTGAAAACTTACACAGTTGTACTATAAGAGTCTGCGAGTGTTCTTAGATAGGGTTTGTGTCGAGGTACCCCCGATAAATATCGAAAATAGATAATCGAAAACATCGGGTTATAGAGGGAGTGGCCAGGTTTTTAATCAAATTTGATACACTCATAGATAAACACATAAGAAACGATATTCAGAAGTTTCAAGGTTGCAATTCTTACATTAGTGCAGAGAATCGATAACATATATATAAAAGGCAAGATGCTTGTGTGTGTGTGTGTGTGTGTGTGTGTGTGTGTGTGTGTGTGTGTGTGTGTGTGTGTTTATCTGCCTGCATGTTTGTATTTTTTTCAGCCCTTTTATTTTAGTTTTTGCTTCGGGTTTGACTCTAAGTATGTATAATTGTAGTTCTTAGTCTCATCCATGATACCATTTACTCAGAAGTCTTATTTAGCCTTCAAAATTCAGTTTACGATGAAAAAATTATTTGATATCGATACCAGGAAATCAAAATTTGACTTACATCCATTCATTTTTCTTTCAGTCTACGGTTTCGCTTTAACTGGAAACAACTATTGCTTTTTAGTCTTTCGTGCCAACGTCCAAAGAGTCTGAGCTTTAAGACCATGGATTAGTTTTAAAGTTTTCATTACACTCGAGCAACGCCGGGTTATACTGCTAGCTTGACCAATAAAAACTAACACAAAATCGTAATTATTCTGTCTCTTTGTTTTATCCATTTTTCTCTCAGTCTCTGAAGAAGCTTGAAGAGAAGTGAAAAATGTAAGTATGAAATAAATTTTATATTCGTTTTATTTTCTTTATTTTATCGTATAGAATTCCAGTTGAACACCTTGTATTCCCTTACGAGCAAATACCCTATGGGAAAGGAATTAACCCGTCTCTTTCCTCCAGTTATGGGTTAAATAACAGCACAGACTGTTTTCTCTAGCCTTGGTTGGCAACTAGTCTACCGTAGAAGGTAATCTCAACCTACTGTAGGATAATCTTCAGCCCAATCAGGAATATCTCTTTTGAGACATAATCCCCTAATCGTGTATCTTCTTCTTCTTCTTCTTCTTCTTCTTCTTCTTCTTCTTCTTCTTCTTCTTCTTCTTCTATTTGCCCTGTCCCTTCAGGACATAGGCGATCATGGTTCTCCATGTCTCACTATCCCTTGTGGCTCTTAGTATGTTTGCTCCTGTTACTCCTGGCAATCCCCATTCCGTCATCCACCTGATCAGGCCCTGAAAATATGTTATCTGCTGCCTTGTTATCTCTCTTTCCTTCTATCTGGCCAGTCAGTATCAGGTTCTCCAAGCTCTCCTTCCTCATTGCGCGTCCCAGGAACTTCAGTTGTCTCTTCCTGATGCTCAGTTTTAATTTCCTTTTTGTTACCATTCTTTCCAACACCTCATCGTTGCTTGCATGGTCAGTTCACGATATCCGCAGCATCCTTCTGTAGAGCCACATTTCCGCTGCTTCCAGTTTTTTCCTCATTTTCGATGATATTGTCCAGCATTCACTGCCGTATTGAAGAACTGACATCACATAGCAATCCAGCACTCGTTTCTTTGTTTCTAGTGAAATTTTCCTGTGTGTTAGTACTTTACTGAGCTTCTGGAACGCGTCCTTTGCCATGCCAATTCGCCTTCAAATCTCTGTGTTAACAGGAGATGGAAAGTGCGACTCAGAGATCCGAAGGCAAAGCGTGTATCACGGGGTATTTAATGGACTGACTAAAATATTCATCGGGGTTTTCATATTTAAATCCTGTTATTCTACTCACAATAACCCCCACTCGACGAGACAAATTGTACATACTGGGATTAGTTAATATTTCATGAAGACTTTTTAAGTCTTATGGTGGTTGTATAAGAATGGTAAGCAAAACTATGGTATTTTAGTAACAAGTTTATTGGATAGTTTGTTTCCAATGATTATAGCAAGTTATTTTTAAGATAAAACAAATGATAGCCAACCTCCTTTGCTCATGATCACATTTGGCCTTGTGCCACATCTTTGGTATTTTTACAAAAATAAATATGAGTTTATAGAAGCTCATATTTAAGTCAATACGAATTGTCTCTACCACTTCTACTATATTCACATCCAAGTATCTTTGATCGTCTGTGGAAGAGGGCATCTATTGTACGTCATTATATGAGAGAGGATTTAATACAGCGTACAACGTATACATTGGAGTGGGTGGAATCAAGTGAAATTCTAAAGAGAGGAAGAGATCACAGTGAGTATCATCTGTCATAGTAGTCTCTGGGAATCTTCAAACAAAGTAATTTTGACAGGCCTGTCAAAATTATTATTCTTGAATTACATGCGAAGAAACAGTAAAAGAAAGGAAATGAGACATTTCCATGCTCAGCTCAATTTAGCTTGAATATATATATATATATATATATATATATATATATATATATATATAATAAACTGTTCAAACTACCATGAGAATTTATACGGTTCTTTATATATATATATATATATATATATATATATATATATATATAATTTTTGATACTTTCTCTTGCTTCTCTCTCAAAAACACACAGAAACAGACATATATATATATATATATATATATATATATATATATACGTACTAGTATATTACAGAAAGGAAGATATAATCCAAATTATTTGTCTGGTCCATGTAATAAATCATTATGCGTGTAAGATGCCATTATTTTATCCAATGATTATACATTGTCCGAAATATATATATATATATATATATATGTGTGTGTGTTTCTGTGTGTATGTGTGTTTGTGGAAAGTTGCCCCAATTTTAAGCTTTAATATCGCAGATGCAAATTGTTTCTTTTCGACTTTGCTAATTCTACAATATTTTAGGGTCAGTTGAGCACCTTCTGTGAGAAAAACTCTCCATGACGCAATTCACTCTGCCATTAAGTTAGAAATGGCATGCTGGAACGCTTGATATTCGATCCAAAGAACGAATAGGTAAATTTCAGAATGATTGGCTGTGAATTTTAGAAGGGTGCAGATGTTTTGGAAATAGTTGTATGACTAAGATCGTTCTGATGAGAAAAGGGCTACTGAATTTTTAGCGAGGCCTCAGACTCAACACAGCGGCCTACATCACGTGTCTTGAAGTTATAGAGATGCTTTGTGTCAGGATGGTAGCTCCTGGAAAGATTTATGTGTGGAAACAAAACTATGCACCATGCAAGAATAACCATTCATGGCTGTCAACGATTTCTGTGACAAAATCCGCTCTTACATATGTATACTTGATTCCCAGAACGGAAATACCCTTGACTATTATGTGTATGGGTACATTTGGAAGACCAACAAAACTATTTATAACACCAAAGATCAACTCAAAGCAGGGATTATAGCAGAATTCACAGACTTAAATAAGCAGACGGTTCAGAAGAGTTGAAGAGAGATTCGGAAGTTGTCTCGGGGCCGTATTTTTCGACTTTTTAAAATAAGTTTACTCTTTAGGATTTTGATATATTGTTGTGTAATGTTGGTAAATACATGTGTTAAAATAAGATGATATATTCTTGCGTAATTTAGAGGACAATTTATCCATATATATGTGTGTTTGTATGAGTGAGGATTATTGTACTGTTGACTAAAATCTGTCTGCTATTACCTACATGGCTATGTTTTTCTAAGAAATTTTGTTTAATTGTACTCTGATCAGAAAGGTATATATATATATATATATATATATCCTTTCTAGTATAATAAAGACCACTGTGTTTTTATTCGTGCGTGTACACACACACACACACAGACACACACACAGACACACAGAGACACACACATATATATATATATATATATATATATATATATATATATATATATATATTTCCTGTGAGGCGCATGGGGAAAGAGAATAAAGCGACAGAGTCGCCACAGTTCATCAGAGGTAAAACAGCGAGGCAGCGTCAGATTCGTTCATCCTTTTTACAAACAGGTATTAAAGTCCTAAGCGAGTGTTTTTTTTTTGCATTAATTATGTAGTCAAGCATCGATATATATATATATATATATATATATATATATATATATATATATATATATGTGTGTGTGTGTGTGTGTGTCTGTGTCTGTGTGTGTGTGTGTGTGTGTACACGCACGAATAAAAACACAGTGGTCTTTATTATACTAGAAAGGATATATATATATATATATATATATATATATATATATATATATTCCCATTATTATAATAAGATCGTTGCATTTATTTGTATGCACATACACACATAAATATATATTTCCCTCATGGGGTGGTGGATCATTTGTTTTATGTTTTAATGTAAGATACTCAATAGTAGATACATCAATATATATGTTGCCGCCATTTTATATGGTATATCGATATAAATATTTGTCGTCGTTTTTGACGTTGCAGTTCCTGTCATTTAGCAATCACACACACACACACACATACTTGCATAAAACACACATATATATTTTTTTTTATAAGCGTTTCACCCCGAGCAAGGCATGTCACTGCCACTACTGCGCAGGGGGTTACATAGAGTGGAGAAAGGATGATTAAATATAGGAAATGTCAGAGGTTGGGTGATAGGCGGGTAAGGATACCGAGAATGAGGGTTGGGTAGATGAGAGTGTTCTGAGAATAATTGGGAGTTAGTGTGATAGGAGGTGTCTATTGACCCTATATTTAAACACCTGGAGATTGTAGCTGTCGGGAAAGCAGAGTTGTGGAAGGGAGTTCCACAGGCGGGAAGCGCGAGAAAAGAAGCTGTTGGAGTAGAATTTACGGTTACATCTTATTTGTTTAACTGTAAAAGGGTGGGACCTAGTTGCTAATCTAGTATCTCGTGTAAATTCGTGCTTAGGCGGCACCAGTGATCTAAGCTCATCGGAGCAGAAGCCATGAAAGTACTTGCAGAAGAGGCACAGGGAAGCCACATCACGCCGGTGAGAGAGCGGCTGCAGCCGGTCTGCCAAGTCAGTATCAACCACGTTACAGATCCTCCTTTGTATTTTGTCAAGAAGCCCAAGGAGAGCAGCAGGGGCACCCGACCAGATATGGCAGCAATATTCAATACACGGGCGGATGGTAGATTTATATATGTGCAGAATAGATTCAGGTGGGAAAAACTTCCGAGCCCTGCACAGGGAGCCGACATTCATAGCAGCAGATTTGGCAATGGCTTCAATATAGTCATTCCATTTGAGGTCCGCCGAAAATCTAAGGCCAAGGAGGCGTAGCATTTTACTCTCTGGGAGGCTAGCCTATCCCATGCTAATGGGAGGTAGATGCGATTGTCTATGGTGGTTAGTTGATAACAATTTCGTTTTAGAGGCATTGAAATTTACCAGCCATTTCCTACCCCAGGCCACTACGGATTGGAGGTCCCTTTCAAGTACGGCAGCGAGGTTCACTTTGTCGTCCAGACCTGGTTTCTGATCGATGCGAGAGTAGATTGTTGTGTCATCGGCATACATGCCGACTTGGGATCTAATGGTGTCGGGGAGATCATTAATGTAGATAAGAAAGAGCGTGGGACCTAGGATAGAACCTTGTATGGTAGTTTTGGGAGGCATGCCCATTTAATACCACCTTCAATGTGCGGTTAGAGAGGAAAGACTGGATGAGGTCAAACAGATGTCCAGTTATCCCATAGCTCCGCAGTTTGCACAAGAGGCCAGTATGCCAGACCCTGTCGAATGCTTTAGAGATATCCAAGGCAACAATTCGGGATTCACCATTCTTGTCGATTGCCCGGTATATGTACTCGGTAATAGTCGTTAGCATATCAGCAGTAGACCTGGTGAAGCGAAACCCGTACTGTTTGTCAGAGAGAAGCCCGTTGGCCATGAGATGCTGAATCACCTCGGCGTTGATAATGGCTTCGAAAACTTTGCCAAAGTTTGGAAGGAGACTAATAGGGCGTAATTGGCGGGGTCTGAGAGTTCGCCAGAATTCTTAAATATAGGAACTACGCAGGAGGACTTCCAACAGGCAGGAAAGCAGGAAGCAGATAGGCAGAGGTTATAGAGTTTAGAGAGGACAGAGGAAAGTTCTGGGGCACATTTCTTCAGTACTATGACTGGGATTCCGTCACCGCCGCTCGCTCAAGTTGTGCAATTATCTTGGCGACCAGCGAGGGCGAAATGTGGACGTTATTTAGTTGAGCCTTAGTTCTGGGTGGGAAGTCTGGTGTAGGTATTCCTAACGAGTCCAGTGTTGAATTGGTTGAGAATCTACGGGCAAAGCATTCAGCCTTGTCGGCTGGGTAGGTGAGAACTTCAAACTCATTGATTAGTGGGGGTATTGAAGTCTTGTTCCTGCTGAGCACGCTTTTGCAGAGACGCCAGTAATCTTTGGAACCAAACTTAAAGGATGCTATACGTTGCCTAATTCTGGTAGCAAACGCCCTCTTGGCTTCGTTCAGTGCTTTTTTACACTTGTTCCGTGCTGAGGTGAAAAGGCGCCTGTTTTGGTTCGACGAGCAGCTTCGATAGAGCCGGAAGAAATGGTTCCGGTGGGCATTGGCGGCCGAGTAAGCGGGTGAGAACCAGGGGGACGAATTTGGTTTTAGTTGGAATTTCCTGGCCGGGATAAAAGCATCGATGCCAGCCTTAACCCAAGAGGAGACTTCGGAGGCACAGTCTTCGACAGGAAGATCGAAGACGTTGTTCCAGGGGAAGTCGCAGAGGAAGTCCCTGAACGAGTCCCAGTCGGCTCTTTGGTAGTAGTATGATATTCTGCTGGTCTGGTTTTCTTGGGTAGAGTTAGTGCGGATTGATATGTTTACGGAGACTACGGCGTGGTCAGAGTTTCCGAGGGGGTAGAGTTGCCTGGTAGTGCAGGAGTCTGGGATGGAGGTAAAGCAAAGGTTGAGTAAAGAGTCCCTTCCGTTAGGGTTTTTAGAGAAACTCGTGGGGAAGTCCACCACTTGCGTTAGAGCTTGGGCTATTGAAAAGTGCATGGTGCGGATCCCAGCAAGGTCGGTGGCTGAGTTTTCAAGCCACTTGGTGTGGTGAGCGTTAAAATCGCCAAACACAAATATATAGGCAGTTGGATGAGAAGAAATGGCCCTGTTTATATATTTATATATACGTGTGTGCGTTTGTGTGTGTATGTGTGTGTGTGCGTTGGTGTGTGTATGTGTGTGTGTGCGTTTGTGTGTGTATGTGTGTGTGCGCGTTGGTGTGTGTATGTGTGTGTGTGCGCGTTGGTGTGTGTATGTGTGTGTGTGCGTTGGTGTGTGTATGTGTGTGTCTGTGCGTTGGTGTGTGTATGTGTGTGTGTGCGTTGGTGTGTGTATGTGTGTGTCTGTGCGTTGGTGTGTGTATGTGTGTGTGTGCGTTGGTGTGTGTATGTGTGTGTGTGCGTTGGTGTGTGTATGTGTGTGTGTGCGTTGGTGTGTGTATGTGTGTGTTCTTTATTGGAATTTTTAGTTGGGTCTGTTAAATGCGCTTATCTATCTATCGATTTGTTTATACGCACCTATCATTATCGTTTAGTTTGCTCATGTATAAATACACACACACACACACACACACACACATATATATATATATATATATATATATATATATGTATATTGAGAGAGAGAGATCTGTTCTGTAGAAATTGTTGTTTTCTTTGGATAAGAAATTTTTCTCTGATAATCAAAGGAATGTAGGTAGGTTCGTTTGCTATTTTATTTCATAAATTTTATCTTCGCTTTTCTCGTTTAATAATTCAAATAACAGATCTCAAAGGAAAGTTGAGATGTTCGTAAACCCTGTATATTTCAGCAATTAATGCAATTTGCATACATTCATGCATAAGTAAATATACTTGAATTCTTGCTAACTATCTATCATAGATATTTTTCACTTTATTCAATTCTCATATTGACTACAAAAGTATGTCATATTAAAGGCGGTTGTATATATATATATATATATATATATATATATATATGAGAGTTCACATATGTATAGTGTTATTTTCAGGTGTTAATAGAACAATGCTCAATGTATGAACAGATCTGTATTATTAATACATTTATATTGTATAAAATATATTAATAAATAAATATAATCATCATAAATACAATCATCAAGTGCATGCTAGCACGACGCAAGAATCTCCGAATCGTGCAATAGACGTAGGATATATATATATATATATATATATATATATATATATATATATATATATATATTTAAATTGTGTGTATTTTGGCAGCATTTTTTCATTAATGCAGGTTTCATTGAATAATATAGACAAGTTTTGTCTATTAATTTTGTGTAGGATCCGTTCATACCGTCAGATATACTTGATGGTGATGTCGTTGAAAGACAACAAAAAATCACAGTATTTGTTGAATATTTTATCGGGTCTAAGCTTTAATGAAAAAATGTTGCCAAAATACACACAATTTAAATTACATGATTCAGCAGCCCAACACACCATCACCGCCTTGAAATATACATGGATCCTTGTGAAAAGGCAAATTAAAATAGCGAAAGAAAATCTTGACACATTAATCGGTTATGTGAGCCGAAAGCTTAGACCCGATAAAAAATTCAACAATTACTGTGATTTTTTGTTGTCTTTCAACGACATCACCATCAAGTATATCAGACGGTATGAACGGATCCTACACAAAATTAATAAACAAAACTTGTCTATATTATTCAATGAAACCTGCATATATATATATATATATATATATATATATATATATATATATATATATATGGTGAAGTTTTGTAATTTGCTTGAATCATTGTGTATATTAGGAATATGGTTACGTTTTGAATGTATATATATATATATATATATATATGTGTGTGTGTGTGTGTGTGTGTGTGTGTGTGTGTGTGTGTGTGTGTGTGTGTGTCTTCTATCGCGTTCATGGAGAGGAGGACAATAGTGAGGAATCGTGGGCTGAGTTCATTCTCATTACTAACGTTTATTCATCTTTATAATAATTTAGTATATATATATATATATATATATATATATATATATATATATATATATATATATTATAATATAGATTATTATTAGTCGATTCTTTAGTTATTCTGGCGTTTATACCCTTCTTGACCAGCCTCACGGCAGATGATAAAATATATTCACTAAGAAAAATTATTGAGGAGGAAAATGCTAAAAAAGGTGAATATTACCTACCATAGTTATACAGTATACAGTATGTCTGTTTATTTGTCTGTCTGTCGTTTTACATATACATTACCGGCCATAATTATTAGACCATCCCAGTGTTTTAAATCTGATATATTTCCTACTATTTTTTAGTATTTATTGCTAAGTGAAATAAATTAAATGAAAATAAAATGGTTCTTTTGTTAATACTGCACAATAACATGCGCATAAAATGAATTTATAAATACTTAATAAGGGCACCTCCTAGTCTGACGGCATTCAGAATAATGAAGAAAATTTAGGGTGATTCGGACGAGTTCATCTTTGCTTCCTTGCTTTGTAAAATTCTGCAAAATAATAACACAAAAAGAACCATTCTATTTTTATTTAGAATTAACTGCTTGGCCATAAATGCTAAATATATTATGAAATAAATCAATTTTTTAAAAAACTGTGATGGCCTAATAATTATGGCCGGTAGTATATATATATATATATATATATATATATATATAGAAAAGAATATTAAAACGTTTTGAGTTTTTCTGATGAAGGACCGAGGGCGGTCTGAAATATAAAATATATTGTAGAAATAATCAAATACTGTCCAAAAAACACATTTTTAAACTCAACGTTTTAATATTCTTTCCTATACATATTAAACAGTATACGTGGATCATCACTATGCTATATATATATATATATATATATATATATATATATATATATATATATATATATATATATACTTGATGTTTGGTTGCTCTTTCTGAGTATGATTGCCTGTATAGTGTAGCTAACCAATCCCTTTTGTAGACGCCTTCTCTAGAATTTTTTGTACTTATTTAACACCGTTAGAATCCACCTGTTCTTTATACAGCAATTAGGCTGAGCGCAACCTAGTCACAGTTTCTGAGAAAGAACGCAATAACTGGCGTAATCAACATTCTGAACAAAGCCAGTGCGCTAAACCCTCCGTCACGATGACTTATAACTTCCCGCTAGCACAACCATCGCCGACATTTAATTTTTTTTTCTCTGCATAACGCATTAATAAGCTTGAAACAACCCGTGGTATCTATTTAAGGCATTTTTCCGATTGTCTTTCGAGGCCGATAGCTTTAAGAAGCCACCTTCCTGACAAATCGAACATGGTGAGATTAGAACTTGTCTCTCATGATGGAAAAGCGAACGTTCTAAGCACGAGATCTCTGCCCTTTCCAATCTGATATATCTCAATATCTATAATTTATATATCTCGAAATTTGTGTTTTATCCTTTCTTCTTTTTTCATACTTTTTTTCTAATTTTTTCAGTAAAATTTCATAAATGTTCTCCTGTTAAATGCCGATACATAAAACATAATGTATATCAGATCGCCTGTTTGTTATAACGAAAATAATATTTTTCCATTCTAATGTTATTCCATTTGTTTATGAAATATGTCTATATTGATAGACTTTTTTGGGAATGCCATTGTGTTCACCAGATAAAATATTCCTTTATTTTCTTCGGATAAAACGTACCTTTCAAAATACTAATGGAAAGAAAATCAATAGAGATATCAGGAGAAATAATTATCAAACACATACAAGAAAACTGTGATTAGAAGGTTTGCAAAATAACCAGGCAACAATTTAAGTTCATCAGTACGCTTGGAGTATGATATTTAAAAATTAATGTCACTCAAAAACCTTTATAATAATAATTATTATTTATTATATGGTTCTGGGCATGACGATAAACTGCATCCGGCAGCAAAGCCTCTGATTGGCAGGTTGTGAGGAGCATGGAACAACCTCTTAATTGCTGGTGTTCCCAGGTCCACGCTCACCCGGAGTGGTAACACCTGTTAGGGTCCCGGCTATGGGACCCTAACAGGTGTTACCACTGTTAACCCCCCCCCCCCAAACTGGGTGTTAACCCCCCAAAACTGGGATCAAAACACTATGAAAGTATAAAAATAGACTTTTATAGAAATATATACATAAAAATAGACGTTTATAGAAAAATATACATTTTTGAAGGAAAAATATTACCAACAATGCATTTCTGAAAGAAAAATATTACCAACGATATATTTTTGAAGAAATATTATTACAATAACACATTTTCGAAATAAAAAAAATATTCTCAGCAAAACATTTTGGAATGCAAAACTAGAAGACATTTTCAATAAAAATAAAAACAAAAATTTTCATTAAAATCTGATTAAATCAACCTTCTCACGATAATCGAACATAAAAAATACCTTAAAACCCCAACTTTTTGGTATTCGATAACCTACAGATGTTGATATGCCGTTAAACAAAACTCAAAACCAAATTATTTATTATATGAATTTACTTTTCTACGTGTTGTGTCCTTTTATGTCTCTCCACAATTTCCTGTCTTTGTAGCTCTTAATAAATGCTGTATAGTTCGCTAGGTATTGTTTTCCTCAGTAACTCTTGCCAGACAGTCAAATGTGTATCAAATTTTCCAAGCCATCTTTCCGCATTATGTCAACTCTTTCATCTTGATGTCAATTATAAGTATTCTTTTTATTTCCATTTTCTCTAAAACTATTGATCACATGTTTGGTGCAAAACATTCTCAGCATTCTTCTGTAGAATGACTTTTCTGTTACTTTAAGTGTCTTTGTCAACTGTGAGGAAATTGTTTTGCATTCACTATCATATAGAAAGAGTGATATTACATAACAGTTCAATACTCTATGTTTCTAACGATTATTTTCTGTTTCTACGTACTTTGCTTGTTTTCTGAAAGGCATTATTCGCTATCCATACGCGCCTTCAGGTTTCATTGTCGCATATTTCTTTTGTTAAAACATTTCCCATATATTTAAAGAATTGTATTTGTTGGTTTTTGGTATATTCTGTTTTTAATATGCATTTTGGGAGTTTCCAGTTGCTAACATCTATGCATTCTGTTTTCTTAAATCCATGTATATTTCTCTCGATACTTGTCTGTGCATGTCTTTCTCTGTATAACAAATCCATTAAAACTTTCGAAAAGGTTTCGTCTACATTTCAGATAAGAAACTGAAAAGATATGAAACCTTCAAGAAAACAATCTGGGTGAAAAGTATTCAGTCAGGTGAGTGCCTTAGTGATACACGCTGGGGCGATTATGTCTCTAAAAAGACATGGCTGACTGGGCTGAAGATTATCTCTCAATAGATTGCCATTGATTTCTGCGGTAGACTGGTTGCCGTCCAAGTCTTTAAAACATAGTCTGTCCTATTATTTGACTCATAGCTAGAGCGGGAAGAGATGTATTACATTATTAAGTAGTAATTAGTGAAGGATCAGTTTTTTTACTTCATAACAATACAAAACTGATACCCCACTTTATGCCCAGAAGAATCCTTAATCATGCTTTTAACTATTATATTCAGTCAGTCAGTTAAGTGCCATACGTGATGCACGCTTAGGCGATCATGTTTCGAAAAAGACATGACTGACTTGGCAAACGTTTATCCCTCAGTACGTTCCCATTGCTCTCTGCGGTAGACTGGTTGCTAGCCAAGGCTATAGAACCCAATCTGTCCTATTATTTAACCCATAACTGAAGGAAAGAGACGTATTAATAACTTTCCCGAGGAATTCAACTGGAATTCGAACTCGACCTCCCGATTTGTCGTTTTGAGTTGACAGGCGTAATAAACCCTGTTTAATAAATAAATATGAATTGTATATACGTAATCCGAATGTTCATCTTTAATAACATATATATCTATTAACATATATATCTATTAAACATTCAAATCAACACCAAGAGGCAACCGTCTTTCCATGACTATATGCGTTAGGTGTATAAGCATAAAACAGGATGAGGCCGTCGGGTGCTGGTTTCGAAGTTCCGCTTATATTTAGGTATGCTCTCTCGTTGATATTGAGCACATTAATCCGTAAATATGGAACACCTTAAAAGTATAATATATATATATATATATATATATATATATATATATATATATGTATATATATATGTGTGTGTGTGTGTGTGTGTGTGTGTGTGTGTGTGTGTGTGTGTGTGTGTCAGATAAAATAAATTGCAAACATTATGTTTGCTTGTTAATAAAATCCGTTTATACTCACGGATTATCTTTTGCGTATTACAATCAAAAGCTGTCAGAAATGAACTGTAACGTTGACAGATGTCATTTTCGTTCATTTCTCAAGGTACCCATGTACTTTCAACCTCTTTCGGCGATCATCTTCAGGGGTGTTAGTTATGGTAACAACATTACTGCTCATTTTTGACATCTTTTGATTGTAATACGCGAAAGATAATCCATGAGTATGAACGGATTTTATTAAAAATTAGCAAAAATGTTTAATAATTCAATTTGCGACCCAGAAATTTCTGTTTCGAGATTTTTCCTCGTCATTAGGCAATGTTTACTCATTGTTTTGAAAATGATATTCATTTGAATGTAGAACACAATGCGCTTGTTATTTAAAGATATTATATGGATGGGGGAAGAATGTCAAAATTATGTGTCTGTTTAATTTAACCAATTAGAACGTAGTTCAATTCATAAATTTGAAAATATAGGTTGTATGTTTGGGGAATACAGGATTTCTTTCGTCAGTCTTCAGGGGAAAGAGTCAGTCTATTGAGCTACACTCTGGACTCCTCTCTTCCGATGTATTCATTATTGTTACAAGATTATTGTCTTGTAGTGATACCGCATGAACAAAAGCGATAAACCGGATGTTTGCTCTCTCACAACAAAAAGACAAATGAATAAAAATCGTCGTAGTGCATCCGAGTTCGAGCAGTTGTTCCGGTTGAAAAATAAGAATTAATCACATATCAAATTTCCATTTCGCGAGCCTATGCGAATTTTATTTACCAACCAATGGGAATCCCGGAATCAAATACAAGCGTGAAATTCAAAACGAGCTTTTGATCCAAAAGGCAGATATAAAAAGCGGAGACACAAAGCTTCGTCAGACAGGGAGAAGGAAAGAGGCCAGCATAGCAGACGCTCGACTTCAGTCAAGGGGAGACACTGGTTACTCTAGCCTTTGAGTCCTTCTGTCTAACGATGCTTTTTGTCTCGGTCGGTATCATTACAGTCTTAGTTTTTCTGTTTTCCAGCATTTTTAAAAACAAAAAGAAAGAAAGAAAGAAAGAAAGAAAGAAAACATGTTCTTATCTTTTCGATCTGATTAAATGGAACCTTTGATTATATTTGTCCTTTGTTTATGTTGGTTCATAGTGCATTTATTTCTCAATTTTTTTCTATAAACCCTGAATTTGTAACCTTTTTAATATCTATTTAATCAATATTATATTATAACACAAAACAAATTTATGGATATATGTAAGTTAACGAATATTATTTTATGAAGAAAGATTTTAGCAATATTCTAAAGTTAACGTTTGGCAATGTTTACATATGACATTTATTTCATTATTTTTATTTAAGAAATATTTTTTAAAAATTTAATAATATATAGTTTTTCATATAAACGCAATGCGGACGGGTTGTTTAAAGACTAACATATTCTAGCATTTTATAATATTTTTTAATAAAATTGAGTTTTTTTTTAAAAAAAAGCTAGAATATGTAAGTCTTTAAACAACCCATGCCTCTTGTGTCGACATGGAAAACTATATATTATTAAATTTCCTAAGAATAAAAATCTATTGAATAATCGTAATGAAATAAGTATCATATATAAACATCGTAAAAGTTTCGCTTTAGAATATGTTTCAAAAGATTTTTCGTAAGAGAATATCTATTAACTTAATTAGATACGATAATAAAATTTGTATTATAATTATAATACAATATTTATTAAATAGATATTATTTATTTTACAAATTAATAGTTTATGAAAAAAATGTAAATAAAATTCACTTTGAACAAAAAGAAAATAGTATAATCGTACTCAAATGTACCTTTAATTCAGATCAAAAATATAAAAAGTTTTCTTTCTTTTACGGTTTTAAAAAATGCTGGAATACATAGAAACTAAGACAATAATCTTGTAACAAAAATGCATCACACCAGAAGAGAGCAGTCTAGACAGAGGCTCAATGGACTGAACACTTTCCCGTTAAGATTGAAAGAAGCCCTGTATTCCCCAAACGTACAACCTATATTTCTAAATTTATAAGTTGAACTTCATTCTGCTTAGTTTAAACAAACACACACATAATTTTTTCTGTCTTCCCCAGTCCATATTAACTCTTTAAATAACAAGCGTATTGCTTTCTACATTCAAATGTAAATCATTTTCAAAGCAATGAGTGAACATTACCTGATGACGAGATAAAATCTCGAAACATACATATTTCTGTGTCACAATGTAAATTAATTTAATTTTAAATAAAAACAAATTTAATGATAATTATATTAAGCTTTCCGATATATGCTGTATTGAGCACTTTTTTAAAAAAAATAAATGTCGGAGAACTCTGAATTCTAAAACTGTTCATTCTCTTCTCCTGGATATATATACTGTATTTCGGCAGCAATCTCTCTTTTATGCAGGTTTTATTAAAAATGGCAGAAAAGGTGTCATAAATAAGTTTTTTATGTAATTTATCGTATGATCTTATTTTTTTTTTATTTCAGGGCATAAATTATAGAAAACACCTCCGCATCTTTTCTTTTCCGAGCGCTTTCCGCTATACTTTTAGCCATTATTGAATATGCATTTTATTTAACGTTTAACTGAATGTATTTAGCGTCATGTAGGCTTGTAGAATAGTTTTTATATTTTACGTGTTTCCGTGTTCAGAACATAAAACCTACACACTACTTTACAAACAAACTCTACAAATTCTTATATAATTTATGTTCTGTAAAAAAAAATTCATCTGACCACATGAAAAATTACAAAATAATAAGTATATTATCATTTTCATAAAACTTCGTCGTTACTCACGTGTTCGTTTGGCGGTATTCTCAGCATCCTTCTGTTGAAAGGTATTCTTACTGCTCCAAGTATTGCTTTTATCTGTGAGTAGATCTTTGCTGTTACATAGGACTACTGATATCACATAACAGTTCAGTATTCTTTTCTTTGTTTCTAACGAATGTTTTTCATTTTTTACCACTTTGCTTAACTATTAGAACATATCTTTCGATAACACAATGCCCCTTCAGAATTCATTTTTTCGTTTTCTGTCCTCAAATAAAACACTTCCCAGATATTTAATTGTTGTACAAGGTTGATTTTGTTATCCTCAATTAATAATTCTTGTTGCTAACAAACATGCATTCCTTTTTCTTGCAGTTGGTGTTTTGCTTTTCTTCTTGCTTCTATTCACTGTCTTTTGTAGGAATTCTGGGAGATTGATTTCTACGTCTGCTGTCAACACTGTGTCATCTTCATTTCTTATGCTAAGATTGTGGTTGACAGTAATTAATCCTAGTAGACGTAATTCGAACAGAATGACCTCACCATATCTAATCTAATCTAAACTTATTAATTAATAGAACTTTGTGTGTGTATGAATGTGTGTCTCTGTGTGTCTGTCCGTTACCTATAGACTCCGAAACGGCTGAACCGATTTTCTTGAAAATTTACACAGTTGTACTATAAGCATCTGCGAGTGTTCTAGCTTGGTTTTGTGTCGAGGTGCACCCGATGAATATCGAAAATCGATAATCGAAAAAATCAGGTTATAGAAGGAGTGATCCGATTTTAATCAAATTTGATACACTCATAGACAAAGACATAAGAAACGATATTCAGAAGTTTCAAGGTTGCAGTTCTTCCAATAGTGCAGAAAATCGATTACATATATATATATATATAAGGCAAGATGTTTGTGTGTGTGTCTGTTTATCTGTCTGTATGTCCTTTATACAAATCCACAATTTTTATCCGATTCTCACCAAACTTCACACAAATATTCTTTAGGCTGCGTCTGAGATCCAGGACCATGGATTAGTTTTAAAGCTTTCATTGCACCCGAGCAACACCGGGCTATACTGCTTGAATAATCCTGTGATACATCATTGGCTTACATCCCTTTCTATTTGTGTACCTTTACTGAACTCAATTAGTGTTCTTATGCAGGTAATTTACTGACATTATTGCTTCTGAATTATTCTAATATACTTCCCTAATACAGTTATTTGTGTAAGCATTTTATTAAATAAAAGGACACATGGCCCAAATAATATAGACATTGGTTAATTCTAGTGACTCAACCCAAAGTGTTTTGAGTTCAATAACAGCCTACAGCAGTAGTGAACAAATACCTTAGAAGAGTTAAATCAAAAGGAGATAACTCATGGCTACTAGAAGTGGCATAGCACATACAATGAGAATGATATATCCCAGTTATCTTAATAAAAATTTCGGTTTGAAATTTCTAACACCTAAAGAAGGGTAAAGCGTACAATGCCGAAACATGGTAGCACAATGTGAACAATTGTCCGAAGAAAGTAAATAGCGTTTATTAAAGGCTTTTGTATAATCTATTAAACACGGCTACACGTCTTTTGTACTTGTATTTTTCTTTGTAATATTATACTGTGCATAAATATCACACTTGTTCTAGTGCCTTTAACGTATCTACGCTGTACTTGTTCTGTTTCATTCTTAATTCTACTTTTTCTTTTATGTGCCATGTCCTTTCAGGACGTATGCGATCATGGCTTTCCACGTCTCCCTGTCCATGGTGGCTTTTAGCAGGCTTTCTCCTGTTGCACTATGCAACCTGATCACGTCCTTCAAATATATTATCCGCTGCTTTCCTCTGCCTTTTTTCCCCTCTATCTGGCCTGTTCGTATCAGGTTCTCCAATCCCTCCTTCCTCACTGCATGTCCCAGGAAATTAGTTGTCTCTTCCTGATGCTCAGTATTAATTTCCTTTTCGTCATCATCCTTTCCAAAACCATGATATCCGCAGTAGCCTTCTGTAGAACCACATTTCAGCTGTTTTTCGTTCATCTTCGAAGATACTGACCAACATTCACTGCCATATTGAAGAACCGACATCACATAGCAACCAGTACACTCCTTTTTGTTTCTAGTGAAATTGTTCTGTTTCTTAATACTTTACTCAGCTTCTGATATGCTTCTTTCACCATGCCAATTCGCCTTCTATTCTCATTGTGGCACTTTCCGTTTTCTGTTAGAATACTTTCTAGGTATCTAAATTTCTGTACCTGCTTGATTTTAGAGCCCCTCACCTGTAATTGGCATTTTTACGCGCTCTATTAATCAGAATTAGATGATAAGTCTGATTATATGACTCAATAGCCTGGATGTCCGTTGGAGTCTAAATTCCTTTTCCAACTGGCTTCTTCTGCAGTGCGATGAAAATAGAATTACTTAAGTATACTAAAGTTATGTCTATTAGCTTTTCAATGCCGGAATAATCTAAGGGTTCTCTATTACAAAACCGCCTGGTCCTGCGGTTTTGTTTCTTTTTAATTTGGCTAATTTTTAATATTTTTCTTCAGATTTTAATATTTCTGGTACTTCGATATTTATGTGCACTGCCGTTTGTTTTCTTTTTCACAGATGTATTATCCCGTCCTTGGATATTATGTATCAAGTTGATGAACATATTTTTGTCCTGCTAATTCTCTTATTTGTATATAAAGCTGCTTTATCTGTAACACTTAATCTTTCTGCTTTTACACATTTTTCATACAGCCATTTCTTTTAGTCAGTTTATATTTATTCATCAGTCTACCAAAACGATACAGCAGGATTTACGTTATTTTACCAAGTATCATTTCTGAAATGTGATCGATACCGACTTTGCAACTCGGATGTAGACGCTCTCTCACCGGCGTGACATGGCTTCTCTGTGCCTCTTCTATAAATACTTTCACGGCTTCTGCTCCAATGAACTTAGATCACTGGAGCCCCCTAGATATGAATTTACACCAGCTACTAAATTAGTAACTACGTCCCACCCTTTTACAGTGAAAACGACAAAATATATCCGCAATTTCTACTCTAACAGCTTCTTTTCACGCACTTCCCACCTGTGGAATTCCTTTCCATATACTTGCTTCACATCTTCAGGAATTTAAATGTAAGGTCAATAGACCTATTCTATCGCACTAACTAGCATCCATTCTCACAAGCTCTTTTTTCATCTACTCCACCCCCATCCTCGGTATCCTCATCCGTCTATTACCCTCATCCTGACATTTCCTATAACTAACCCCTCTTTCTCATCACTTTACGCTATGTAACTCCCTACGCAACAGACCTCTCGACCACGAATGACGATCAGTCTAAACGAAGTTAAATTAAGCCTGTAACACAATTTTCGAATGCATGGCCATTCGTGGTCGAGAGGTCTAAAACGGTCCAGGTCACATGGTGGCTTCTACTATGTAGGGACCGCAGGTTCGAATCCTGCCGAACGACAAACACTTATCATAAATAATCAGGTCGATAGGAATAAATATGTAATATTGTTTGATTATAAACAGAATATATATTTAAATACAAGTATCGATCAAAAATGATGTTCAAACAAATCATTTCGAATTGTCGGTTGTGTATAACCAGTTTCGGTAATCTTCGTTAATTTTCGGAAAAAAATTATATATATATATATATATATATATATATATATATATATATATATATCCGCAGACAGATCTGTTTTGCTATATCACAGCTCATCAGTACGGTTAGACAGCCGATTGCTTTTTACCCAGGATTGAAAGCCGACCCAATTGGCGTCAGTCGGAGATTCTACCTTAGAGCCACTGGCGCTCGGTAGATGGAGGCAGACCTTTTAGCGTGTATATTATCATTATATATATGTAAAAATATACTCAATTATAAGCTGAGATTAAGGACAGAATGGTGAAATAAAATAAAGACCAGAGGAAAACTGTATTTTAAATCGCCTACGCGTTTCATCCTGTAATGGACTTTTTCAAGGCAAAAAGACGAAATGAGCTTTATTCTAAATTACGTATCTATAATCTTTTGTGGTTACCAACACTGTTTATAGATACGTAATTTAGAATAAAGCTCATTTCGTCTTTTTGCCTTGAAAAAGTCCGTCACAGGACGAAACGCGGAGGCGATTTAAAATACAGTTTTCCTCTTGTCTTTTTTTATTTAACCATATATATATATATATATATATATATATATATATATATATATATATAATGGTTACTGAAGATATCATAGTGTAAACCACTTTCTTTCCGTAGAGATGAAAATGATGAAAATGAAGTTTTGACATTGTGAACTATCTCTGGTCACCAGACGACATATAACCTTTCACGTTGGGGTAGAAAAGTTAATTGTTTGTTAGACCGTCGTCTCTTAGTTTCTTGGCTTATGTGCCATTTTGTTTCGAGAAGTCGATCATCACAGTTCTCCACATATTCTTGCCTTTGTCGCTTTAAATTTTAAACATTTGCGATCTTTCTTTGGACATGTTACCCCATGTATTCACAGAACCCCGTTAAGTAATATACATACTGTTTAATTTGCTCTTTGTTAGGTTTTATGACCATATCACTTTAAAACACAAATTCTCGGGATATAACCGAAATTAACCACCCGAGAATCTTTTCACTACCTGGATAGATGATCGATTTAGGAATTCCAGGTGTGTGAGAGATGTAAGAGATAAAGGCTCGGAATTGGTAGGTGGAAGAGTAACTGAAACCGAGATGATAGGGCAAGACCAGTAATATTGCTGACACTTCAATGGATTTTATCAAGAATCTCTACATATATAGCAGGTGCATCGAACCGGATGAGGCGGAAATATTCTAAGCATGCATGAATGGCAGACTTATAGATATGCAATATGGATGACAGAAAGGAAATTGTTTAGCACCACGCAAGGAAATCAGTTTTCTTAGCAGCTGGCCTAGCAACAGATTCATTACAGAGTCGAGTTCCAATTGTCATTAGCTTCGTTAAAATTAATTTTAATTAAATTTAATTATGCACAAATATTGCGGTGCAGTGGATATCGCCTCGGAAAATAATCGGGGAGCCGAGTTCGAATTCCAGTTGAAATCCTTGCATTCACATGCGCACAAATACCCTTGGGAATTAATCCGTCTCTTCCCTCCAGTTATATATGGGTTAAATAATAGAATAGATTGGGTTCTGTAGCCTTGGTCGGCAACCAGTCTACTGCAGAAAGCAATGGTAACCTACTGCGGGTAATCTTCTGCCCAGTCAGTCATGTCTTTTTCGAGACATGATCGCCCAAACATGTATAACGAATAGTACTTGAATGACTGACTGAATATAGTAGTTGCAGACATAATTAAAATTTCTACTGGTCATAATGTAAAGTGGGGGATCGGTTTTCTATTATTATAAAGTCATAAACTGATCACCCACTAATTACTACTTAATAATATAATACATCTCTTCCCCGTCTAGCTATGAGTCAAATAACAGGATAGAATGGGTTCTATAGCCTTGGGTGTCTACCAGTCTACCGCAGAAAGCAATCACAATCTACTGCGGGATAATCTTCTTCCCAATCAGTCATGTCTCTATCCAGACATGATCGCCCAATCGTGTATCACGTAAGGTAATTAACTGACTGACTGATTGACAAACGAGAAATATGTGAATCCACTTCTTCACCCTTCCAGTTATGACTTAACTAACAGGACTTGTATCAATAAATTATTATTATCTCCAAATTATTAAATTACTAGCTGTATAGCCCGGCGTTGCTCGGGTGTAATGAAAGCTTTAAAACTAATCCATGGTCCTGGAGCTCAGACTATTTGGACATTGGCACGAAAGTCTAAAAAGCAATAGTTGTTTCCAGTTAAAGAGAAACCGTAGCCTGAAAGAAAAATGAATGGATGTAAGTTAAATTTTGATTTCCTGGTATCGATAACAAAAAAGTTTTTTTCGTCGTAAACTGAATTTTGAAGGCTAAATAAGTCCTCTGAGTAAATGGTATCATGGCTGAGACTAAGAACTACATTTATACCTACTTAGAGCCAAACCCGAAGCAAAAGCTAAAATAAAAGGGCTGAAAAGAAAATACAGACATTCAGGCCGATAAACAGACACACACACAAACATCTTGCCTTTTATATATACATATTATCGATTTTCTGCACTATTAAAAGAACTGCAACCTTGCAACTTCTGAATATTGTTTCTTATGTCTTTGTCTATGAGTGTAACAAACTTGATTAAAATCTGACCACTCCTTCCATAATCCGATTTTTTCGATTATCGATTTTCGATATTTATCGGGAGTACCTCGACACAAAACCTAGCTAAGAAGACTCGCAGACGCTTATAGTGCAACTGTGTAAATTTTCAAGAAAATCTGTTCAGCCGTTTTGGAGTCTAAAGCTAACAGACTAACAGACAAAGTTCCATTTATATATAAGTTTAGATTAAAATTATTAAATCATTTAAAATTATTAAATTATTAAAATTATTAAATTATTATTATCTGTATCAACAAATTATTATTATCTCCAAATGATTCTTATAATCTAAAACATATATGTTGCTTTAAATAAGCTGCAAAGTGTTGATAAAACGTAAAATACAAATTATTCAATAAAACTCGTCTGTAATACTCGGATTTTTGTAGAAATATATGCAAATTGTACAACATTATATAGCCACATCCCCAAAATCCTCATGACTAGCTATTGGATCGCACAGTTGATATTTCCCTAACAGCTGAATGCGAAAATAATTAGCTCATTGCATTCCCAAATTCGTAGTCTTTCATCATCTTCGAGCAGCGTCTGAATTTTCGCCTATCGCGATCAACGGTTGTTCTTACAAAGAGGAACCTTGCCTTGAACGCCTGGTAAGAATTGTAGAACCCAGGTAAGAATTGTACTCCAAAGATTTAACTAGTATCACTATAATCTCAGTTCTGTGCAAAAATAGGACAACCGAACATTAAATTCAAATTCTCACATTAGCATTTATTAACCATTCAGTGAGGTTGTCTCAAATGCATTAATAAAAGCAGACTAGCATATTTTGTCATATGTTAAATAGAGATGAAGCCTCACGTTCAGAAAACGATTAACATTTTTTTAACTCTTAAACTTTGCTATTAAAAATTGTGAAATATATTTATTAATTAATAAAACTTCTGAATTCAATAAATCTAACTTATAACTTTCTGCGATTTGTTTTTTTTTTATTGTCGTTTAAACAAACATAATATAACATACATTTTGGATTTTCTTGTGATAAATTCAAATGTACTTTTTACCCTGCACTAAGAGAATTTAATTCCTTTCTTTTTTGTTGTAAAAATAAAATCGTATGAATTTTGTTTGTGAAGGACTTTATAGCTTGTTCTTTAAACTTAAAAGAAAACAAAGATTATTTTTGTATTCGATAATAAAATTATTTCAATTTGCAGAGATGTGTTTGAAGATGTTTCTTTGCTTTTCAAAGAGTTTTTATTCTAGGAAATTGCTGAAAGCCTACTTTTAGATCACCACCATAGACTTAAGTTAACTTCAGATCTGAAGTCGAACATCGTTGTTATAAAAATGGTCAATTCCTTGTACCACTTCAATAAGTACGTAATCCCGTTTACTATATTCTTCCTTTGAGTGGATTATAGGCTCCGGGTTAAAAGTAGTACAAAATTCAATTTTTTTGCTTCCGATTTTTAGTGTCATTTTTCTTATCGTTCTGATTTTCTTTAAGACGCTATTCTTGCTCATTTATTCTATCCTTTATTTAAAAAAATCTATGTCAAGAGAAATAGAGAGAAGGATTGAAGACAGACAGCTGGTGCCTCATCACTAGTTGGTTTGGGTAGACAGAGCTCAACAACCCAGAAAATAAAACATTAAAAACACTGAGTGGAGTAACGGGAACGGTTGGCAGTGTTATAAGCGGGTGTATGACAGTACGAGGAAATAAATGGATAAGCTAGTACTGCCGCTTAGCCGAAAGCAAAGAAAGAAAGATAAGATTTGTTAATATGAAATTTGATTGCTAATACAGAGGATGAGATGGGAATGTCTCTTTGTGGGAGTGACAAGGCGAGAGGCAACAGTTGGGATAGCCTAGATTTGATGAGTGCGTTGCGCCGGGTGACGAGGTCACTGATGTCAAAGTTGCGATCTTGCCGAGTGCGGATGATTTGTAGCTTGGACGTTCGTCACGAACTACATTATATATATATATTTTTATCATATCACCCCAAGCAAGGCGATAACGCCACTGATGTGCAGGGGGCTACGTAAGAGTAAAAAGATTGGAAAAAAGAAAGCCGGAAACCACATCCTAAACAAGGAACAAGGGATGAGCCTCTTCACCTGTTCAATAGACGTGGGTGGAGTGTGAACCGGGCGATAGTTTATCTACTCCAATTGAAAAAAAAAATAAAGAAAAGAGAGAAAAGATTGGAAAAGAGAAAACCGGAAACCGCATCCTAAACAGGAAACAAGGGCTGAGCCTCTTTACCTGTTCAATAGACGAGGGTGGAGTGTGAACCGGGCGATAGTTTATCTACTCCAATTGAAAAAACAAAAATAAAGAAAAGAGAGAAAAGATTGGAAAAGAGAAAACCGGAAACCGTATCCTAAACAGGAAACAAGGGCTGAGCCTCTTCACCTGTTCAATAGACGTGGGTGGAATAGAGAGAGAGAGAGAGAGAGAGAGAGAGACAGACAGACAGACAGACAGACAGAGATAGAAAGGAAAATCTATGGTGCTTCAAGTTTTTCTCTAATGTTAATTATGATAAGAAAATTTTACTATACATTAATATAATTTCCTCGTAGGAAATATTTATAAAAGTTTGTCTTTCAGCAAATTTACGCTTTTCAATTTTTCAAGCTGTTTGAAAAATCTATCTATCTATATGCCTGTCTTTATCTATCTATGTAATAATAATAATAATAATAATAATAATAATAATAATAATAATAGTAGTAGTAGTAGTACTAAAAGTAAGCAGAAGCCAGACCGTTAGAATGTAAAACATTGGGTGAATTCGGAGTTTCGAATGTATTCGTCATTCTTATTTGAAGTTCAATACGCTGTTCTTATAATAATAATAATAATAATAATAATAATTATTATTATTATTATTATTATTATTATTATTATAGGCGGATCATTTTATCCTTATCTGTCTATCTAAGTCAGTCTGTCTGTCTATATGTCTGTCTCTTATCTCTCTCTCTCTCTCTATATATATAGAGATCTCTATCTCTATCTCTCTCTCTCTATCTCTCTCTCTCTCTCTCTCTATATATATATATATATATTCTGAATTTTTTTTATCCTACCCTTTAGTATTTCCTTTGGTTTGAAAACTATTTAATATTAGTTGGTGATTGTCTGTTTACTATAGGCAAGAAAAGCAAACGAAGGGATTACATTTTTATATATTTTCCTGTTAGTATTTTATCTTCATTTTTTCTTTTAGTCCGCTTGTGGATGTTGTAGCTGGATGTTGGGTTGGTTCTCTTTAGTCGAAAAACAGCTTTGAAGATAAACACAAAGTAGCTTTTAAACAGACACGTTGGTTTTGTCGATTAAATTATTAAAAAAATTTAAAAAAACATGTCACTTCGTATTATGGCTTTTCTTTAACTGATAAGTATTTATCTTAAGTGCTTGAAAATTTTACTAAGCAGTAAGTGAAGAGGATTAAAAACAAAAAGACAACGGTCTTGTTACCAATACTTCTATAATAATACTTCTATAATAATACTTCTATAATAAAAAAAAGTTCATAAATGTAATGATATAAATACGAAGGTGAGCTGAAAACTTCATAGTCAGACTATGAAATTGTGACTGGTTTTTACAGAATTAAAGTAAATCAACTGTAACTGTGATATCCATAAAGACCTGGTAAATGGAATGTACAACTTTGAAAAAATCGTGAATATGGCAATAAAAATGAGTACAACAGTCGGAACATTACAGCTAGTGTAGATATTTACAATAACTCATCTCAGAAATATAGACAAAACAGATATGACGTCATATACACTGCGATACTATTAAATCCTTTGAGTAGTAAAGTAAACAATACATTAATAAGAATATTTGAAATTAATGCATGTAATATTTCACAGCTCTAGTATGACTGCTTTATAGTCAGCCTCTGAACATTCAGCCCCACTTCATAACGTATTTATTGACTACATTATAGTTTTCTGCTAGTTATTTTACATAATTAGAGTTGTAGAATGGTTTCTGTTGAATTTTATTTTAAGTAAGCTTACATTCTTGTTTAATACGAGAATGTGTGAATGCTATTTTAAAAATGTATTTTATCTCGGACATTGGATATTCGGGGTTCTGGCTGAAATTTAAATCAAGATCCTGAAAGACTTATTCTAGCGTTAGTTATTGTTAAGATGTTTTAAGAATTCGTCAATTTTTATCCAAATAATTTACTTTATTTTTCCTGTTCGTTAGGCATTTGTTACTATGTTTATTGTAAATGATATTTACGGCCTGAAAAACTTATGTGAACGATAAAAGAATAAAAATATTTTACAGTATAAATAGCAGCAATGCATATATATATATATATATATATATATATATATATATATATATATATATATTACCGAAAATGCATATTTATAGTAAAATTACCAAGAATATTTATTGATAGTAAAATTACAAACAACACAGTTTTATAGCAACGTTACCATCAATATATTTAATAGTAGATGACATACAGTTGTTCTCAAAATATACTTGTTGAAACCATGAAGTTGGTTTTCAAAATATCTAGACTTTGGCATTAAACAACTAACAGATACTGATAGGCCGAGTGATCAATATAAATAAACACTTTTATAACATTGATCCATATAATATCCTGCAATTTCTTCAAGAAATAATATAAATTCAACAAAATAACATCAGAAAAAACACACTTCGCTGATGGGTAACCGCTAGGGAATATCAGGAGTTGTAAGCTAAGCGACAGGCCTAGAAAAAAACCCGGCAATTCATACAATCTCGTTACTTATACTAACAGAAGATCTACATATGCTGCAATATGTATCAGGAAGTGAGAGAAAAGAGATGTCTAGAAGTCAGCTTAGATTGACACAATATTTTATTTTTTTCAATATATCTAAAATACAAATACGAACTATAATTTCGAAAAGAGACAATTTTACGAAAATATACTGGACTATTCCCAAGTGTTTAAAGAAATCAGATTAAGCAAAATGGTCAAAATATATGAAAAACAAAAAGTACAAAGTTTAAAATAATGGTAGAACTATAGGGACTGCGATGAGAAAATTGAGGTCATTGTATATTTTTAATTTCACGCATGCACAATGTATTAGGGTCAGTTGGGCGCCATTGGGTATAAAAAGAGCATCATGATGCAAATTAGTCTGCGAGGAATGTAGGAACTCTGTACTGCTTGACATTCGAGCCGGAAGCTCTAATATGAACATTTTAGAATGTTTGGATATCAATCAGTGCAAAGAATTCTGAAAAAGTTGGCAGAGTCTAATATTGATTACAAAGGAACTGCAGCTAGGAAAGATCATGAGAAAAAATCTTGAAATTTATTGGTGAGAGACTCAGATTCAACCCGGAGCTCTACATTATATGCCTTAAAGAGGTAATGCTTCCCTTGGTCAGCAAAAAGACACTCTATCTGGCAACATTATTCAGGACGATGCCACAGAAGCAAGAGAACACAGTTTTGTCTAGCAAACAATTTCTGCGGCTGTAACATCTCTGACATTTGGCCACCAACCTCCCCAGATTCCAAGCCCCTTGGTGTGGGGCGCAGTTGAGGGTGAGACCATAATAACAACTAAACACTAAAGAGGAACTGAAGGCAAATATTAAAGCAGCAATCTTAACTTTAACAAGGGGACCGTCCAGAAGAGATTCCAAATTTTAGGAGTGCGTGGCTGAAGCTAATGTCGATTTTGTTTTACAAATTTACTCTTCAGTATTTCAAGATATATTTGTGTAATTTAGACAAATATTTCTGTTAAGATGAGTCGTCTGTGTTTTTTCTATAATTCAGACGACATTTTATTCATCACACACTATATGCATAATTATTTATTTTCTGTACACAAAAGTATTATGAGATTCGTTTCTAATTTAAAGATTATTACAAGATTAACCTCGGAAAGTATAAAGCTAATGTCAGTAGACAGCTGCACTTACCTTTTCATTATATATATATGTATATATGACTTAGTGGTCAACATCTTCGCAACATCTCCGGTTATAATTTTTGTACCATATGGAACGAATATTGTGTGATCTGATGAAATGAGCTACTTTAGCTCATTGAAATGAATTATAATATATAACCAATTTAAATGACGTGTTCAGTTTTCCTTTATAAATATCATATCATATTGCTCTGGATAGCATCCATTGAGCTCTTTATATAGATATAACGCTTAATATTTTATATTACGTTGATCTTGGTAAATTATCCTCGCCGTTTACGGACTGGACACACATATATATACATACAGAGCGGATATTTGTGTACATTTGTGGTTAAAATAAACACGGCAAAAAAAAAAAACAGTTAAATAAATAAGTTCGAAGACGTCTGGAGAGTTACGAAGAAAGTCTTTAAAAATATGTATTAGTTACAAGAGCAGACAATACAGCTGTCGGAATACCAGTTTACAACGGAGAGAGAGACAGTTCGTTTTCAAAATATCAGAGCTTTCAATCTTCAAATAAAAAGGTCTTTTCTATGTTTCGTTAAAGTAATCAGAGCGCTTCAAATTTTCATTAAAGTCTTTTCACATATTCTCTATAATCAGAGCTGTCAATTCTCTATGCAACTTTTAAAACAACAAAGTTCTTTCGGGTTCTTATCGAAGCTTGACGGAATTTACCGAATTAGAGCGAATGACGAATCAGAAATTTCAATTCTCCACATAATTTTTAAAACAATAACATTATTCAACATTAACTCTTTAAGTTAATTGGTGGCAGGCTTCCTGATATTACAAGTACATAATAGTATTAAAAAGATCTTTTTACGTAGGCTCACATCGCGGATTACAACAAAGCATAACTAATAATACCACTAATCTCTCTCTCTCTCTCTCTCTCTCTCTCTCTCTCTCTCTCTCTCTCTCATTAAACCAAACAAAAACATACATCAGCGGGAAATAGTGTCAAAACTGTAGAGTCTTTATTTTATTTTATTTTTTTTTTTGAACTAACAAATTTCAGGCCACTCAGTAAAAATATCCTCTACTATAAGATAATGGGATTTGTTTATGAAATTTAAACCTGCAAAATATATTCGTAGTCTTGACCACGGAATATCTGTAATTTCTACCAGAGCAAAACCTCTGCAGACTAATTTTTCCACCTCTTGATCCATTTTTGTCCAGATGAGCGTTGTGGTGCAATAGATATCGACTTGGGACGAGAAATCGGGGAGACGAGTTCGAATTCCAGTTGCATTCTTTGCATACATTTACGCGCAAATACCCTTGGTAAGGGTATTAATCCATCTCTTCCCTCCAGTTAGGGTTAAATAACAGAAGAGATAGGGTTCTGTAGCCTTGGCTAGCAACCAGTCTACAGCAGAAATTAATGGCAACCTACTGCGGGATAATATTCTGCCTAGTCAGTCATGTCTCTTTAGCGTGTTGAACGTATGACACTTAACTGACTGACAGACTGATACATGATTTCTCATGAGAGAACATACCAGATGCTTACTATGAAATTCATTTAATATCCGCTTTTGTAATATACTAGATATTACTTATCGTGTATGTTGTGGAACCTCCCCTTTTTCTATGATAATGGACTCGACTTGTGTATAAAAATACTCCTGCCATAGAGAAAACAGAAAAAAGATCCGTTAGAATTATTGGGGAACACCGGGACTGATCCGTAAGTTACCGAGAGATACCGAAGTTAACCAGAGAAAAAAGCGTCAGAAGTCAGACTAGCTCTGAGCTCTACTCAGCCAGAATAATATTACACGGATATACTATTTCCAACACGGCTTCACTTCAAAGACTTGTATATATTTATTTCTTACTAATCGTATTCTTGGATTATTAACCTGCGTTCCAATTTGTACATTACGTTTAATATAACCTATTTTCCATCTCAAATATCTGCTTTGTTGTTCATTATTTTGTGTGGTTTCTCACCCGGATCGACAGAAGTGTTAATATAAGTTTCCGTTGTATAGCAAGTAATCGTTCAAGTCTAGATTACGTTCTTTCTTATTTTAGTTATTTTTTCCGCAATTAACCTGTCTTCTATTTTTACTTTTATTACTTCTAGAGTAGCTGGTAATTAGCGTACTACATTTGCACCGTGTATACTATTTCAATATCAATGCTGCAATAGTAGTATCCTCAAACGGTTCAGTATTTTACGGTAACAATTTTGATAACGCATCAGCTTTAATTCTATTCTTCATCGTAATTTAGTTAAATGGTACCACAGAGTTAAAATCTATTCGTTCCTTTTATTTTTAATCATATCACCCCGAGCAAGGCGCTAACGCCACTGATGTGCAGGGGGCTACGTAAGAGTGAAAAGACTGGAAAAGAGAAAGCCGGAAACCACATCCTAAACAGGGAACAAGGGATGAGCCTCTACACCTGTACAATAGACGTGGGTGGAGTGTGAACCGGGCGATAGTTTAGTCTATCTACTCCAAGTGAAAAAAAAGAAAAAGAAAAAAAAGAAAAGTGAAAATATTGGAAAAGAGAAAGCCAGAAAACACATCCTAAATAGGGAACAAGGGATGAGCCTCACTACCTGTACAATAGACGTGGGTGGAGTGTGAACCGGGCGATAGTTTAGTCTATCTACTCCAATTGAAAAAAAAAAAAAAAAGAAAAAAAAAGAAAAAGAAAAGTGAAAAGATTGGAAAAGAGAAAGCCGGAAACCACATCCTAAACAGGGAAGAAGGGATGAGCCTCTCTACCTGTACAATAGACGTGGGGGGAGTGTGAACTTGGACATATGATAGAAAAAATACTTTGTTCAGACTACTTTGTTCTTCATCTGTGTCCCCTATAATAATGTCTGCTCAGCACTTCTGGATAAGCCTATTTCCTCCAAGATAGGAGAGTATCCAAGGGGAGTAACTAGTAATAATTAAATTCAAGGTTGCGGACATAAATTCAGACAATAGTCACATAATTCATAAAATTATAGTGATCTGTATATTCTTAATATTGATTCCCGGAATAAATTTACGTAGGAATTCTTTTTTGCGAAACATAAACTGATAATAAATGTATATGCTCTGCCTGCAAATGAAAACTTTTTCCATGTATATATTTGTGAAATGATTTTACTGCAAATATTATAGCTAACATCGGCTGTTTCTCTGTGGAAAAGATGTTAGAAGTGGCGTAAACTCATGCTGGCTGGGGTTTGAAGTTTTTTTTCGTTTGTTTGTTTTTGCTTTTTTTTTTTTGTATTTTTTCTGTGGGGTAATAATTGATAAGTTCTCTGCCTTCTTCATTTAGTGTCTAATTAATTACCAAGGCATGGCATTTCAGTAGACATCTCGTGTCAGACACATCAGCTAATTATTTATTTCACTGATTTCATCACTATGTACAAAGTCTCTTGAAAAGAGTAATTGTCAAACTCTTTCCCACCACTAATTTGGGGTCATTCCGCAGTGATTAATCAGGCCGTATCCTCCCCACACCAAGACTAGAATGTCCTGTTTTTCTGTTATTTAACCGGTTTGCGCGACTTGGTGAACTGCGACTGTAATTTGTAGTCGTCAGGTCAATTCCTCATTCCTCGTCGATATCTTGTACGCTAATAGTCTTTTTTCCCCAAATTCAGACCATAAACATTTTCGGGTGATATCGTGTTAACAATTGCTAAGTGATTAAAACTAAGAAAGATGAATGATACTAGAAATTTACGAAACAAGTTTTTCATCTCTCTCAGAGCCATTTCGCTTGACTGAATCTAGGATTTCAATTTCGAAATTATTACCCTTTCTGCTCCATAAAATTAATGTCTACTTTTCCTTAACCTCTCTCGTCAGTCGGGAGAAGGTGCTTTTATCTATCAGATAATTATTGAAAGGTCATTGGGCAGATGAAACGACAGCAGATAGAGTGGCCAGAGGCTAAATATACTGATGACTTTCGTATCCGCTTACAATTAAACTTGTGGTTGCAGCGGAAATAATGTACAGACAGTAACAGACTTTCGGCTGGCGGCCATTGTTAAAAATGTCTGGCAAACACACCCGGTGCAAACAATGGAGATGGGAAATTTGATTGAGATCCTGAACGACAATCAAAGACAGACGAGTAACAGACCGCCAGTCAAGCCGCCGTGCGTGTAAAATGGCTAAATATATTTTTAAAAATTGCATACAGAATCCGACGTTTGTGCTTGAGATATAATTTTAAAAAAAAGCAAAAATTTACTTTGTGATATGAATTTGTTGTTAAAACAATTTTTCACTATGGATCCTTGGTTATTTCTAGTTAGTAATGATTGGTCCTGTGCAGTAAAAAGAAAAACATTGATTTCAGCTTTTAGCACTGTGCTATATAACTACTGAAGTGTACGACGTTTGTCTACACCAGCTTGTTTGTTACGTGCTGACCATGAATAGACTTGGCAAGATTTTTTCTCAGACAGGGAGTACGGCCGCCATTTTTTACACCTGCTGAGGCCGGCTGAAAATATATCGGGAAAACTATCCTGTAATTTATCCTTCAATTTTTCTGCCTCGGTCGATAAACCACTTTTGGCAGAACGTTTTTATAGGAAAATCCCAGAGGTCAAATTTCTGCATCCAGTCATTTCCGAATAAATTTTCCGTATTTTTTAGAACAAACATCTTTAATTTCCTGGTCATCCCGTTGAACATCACATTCGTGATAATCTCCTCCTCAAATTTAATTTTTCTACCTGTACCGACCAAGCTACTTTATCTGTTCTCAACGTGGTCGGTTTGTTTAATTTCTTCCATGTCTGTAAGATAATAATGGCTAAATCGGATCCAGAATCTAATTTTAATCATATTTTTTTGGTTTAACATTTCAACTTGTACGTATTTTCGTATATTTATTACGTCCGTTTGGTTAGTTCTATTGGCTCTCACTCGGCTTTTGGCATTTTGTTTTTGTTCTACACTGTTAAATTTTATGCCCCACTTTATTGCACGACAGACAAGTCTTATAGCGGTATGGACAATCTTTGTAGCAAGTAGAGTTCCACAGCGTTAACATGGACTGGGTGTTTTTTTTTCTGAGGTTTCATTTGACTTTTTGTAGTAAAGTAATTGGTTTGACTTATTTCTGGGAGGCGTGAAAAACGTGTTTTTCGTTGTACTTTCCGTCTGTAAGCGACGCCAGACTCTTCGATATCTTTCGAGTCCTTTTTTACGCTTATACATCTCTGACAGCCCACAGCTAATTATTGTAGTTATTTTCAATTTTTCTAAGATACAAGATACAAACCTTTACCAAGCATTTTACAGGTAATCTGATGTATATAAAGTATTATTAAATCTATTAAGCATATGGCATTGGGAGGTTGTTCTGGGTATATGAAGTTGATCAAAAAGGTCGTTCGTTGTGGTGCATTGGATATCGGGTTGAAACAGGAAATCGCGAGCAGAGTTCGAATTCCAATTTAATTTGTTGCATTCACTTATGCGCAAATTTCCCTTGAGAAAAGTATTAAGACGTTGATTCTTCCTTCCAGATACGGGTTGAAAACAGGGCAGATAGGGTTCTATAAACTTGGTTGGCAAATAGTTTAACTAGAGAAAGTAATTGAAACATACACCGGGATAATTTTCTTATCAGTCAATCAGGGATCAAAAGAGACATGATCGCCTAAGCGCGTATTACGTATAGCATTTAACTAACAGAATGTGATAAAAAGTATAGTATTTTATATTTTAGTTAGAGAAGTGTTTCTTGAAATGTCTAGAAGAAAGACATCAGTAATTTGAATCATATCTAATTCTACTGTTACAAAATATGCAATAAGAAAACATACTGGAGAGACTCTGTAGACCCATCTTAACATTTCGTAAAGAAACTAGGTGCAAATTTCCATCTAACAATCAGCTTAATGAGCGATATAACGAATCTCATGAAGTGAATTCTGATGAATAGTAAGCAAATCAAAATTTAACCAGAAAATACGACAAAGACGATTTTGTCAAGGACACCAGAACAAGAAATCCTATATTTATAGTTAGAATTTCAATGATACCAATGCAAATGCATGTGGATGTTCACTTCGTTTATAAATTACAAAAAAAGGGCTGTAAATTTATGATACACATCATCATTTGAACTGCTAGGGAAACTTGATCTGTTTGGAAAAGATGTTAGAATAATCAAGAACGGATACTGGAATCAATCCGCTTATATACGGATAGAATATGAATACAGTAAATACAAAAAAAAAAGAAAAGAGAAATAGGCTTATGACAAGGATGTGTTTTCAGACCAGATTTAAATCTACAATCCGCCCGTGCATTGAATACGGCTGCCACATCTGTTCGAGTGCTCCTGCTATTCACCTCGGGGTTCTTGACAAAATCCAACAGAGAATCTGTTATGTCATCGACACCTACTTGGCAGCTCGGCTGCAGTCGCTCTCTCACCGGCGTGACGTTGCTTCCCTATGACTCTTCAACGAATACTTTCACGGATTCTGCTCCAATGAACTTAGCTCACTGGTGCTCCCTAGGTATAAATTTACACAAGCTATTAGACTAGCAATTTGGTCCCAAACTTTTACAGTGAAACCGATAAAATGTAACTACAATTTCTACTCTAACAGCTTCTTTTCTCGCACTTCCCGCTTGTAAAATTCCCTTCCATATACTAACTTCCCCGACAGCTACAATCTCCAGGAATTTAAATGTAAAGTCAATAGACATCTTCTATCTCACTAACTCGCATCCATTCTCTTTTACAGGTTATTTAAAACCACAAAATATTTTTAAATTGTAAGAATTTTTGGAGGTAATAATGATTTTTCATGATAGAAGTTTAACTAATTAACTCATAAATATGGGGAAAAAGATATATATTATTCCTTTCCCAAAGGTATTTGTGCGTAATTGCATATAACGAATCCCGATGGAACTGCAGATCCAAGCTTACACTATCTGTAAACAGTCACTCATCTAGGTACTGACAAGGTCCGACGTTTCTTCACTTCGGATATCCTACGAAAACTAGTGTTTCAACAAGATATGGCCGCAAGTCATCGAGAGAGTTGGCAAAGAGAGAAACATAAGGGTCACAAGCGACAGGTAGTTGCAGAGAGCCATGATTACCCACGTCCGGAAGGATCACAATATACAGATAAAAACGTGTTTTTTACTAGAATAGTGATTGCATTTAATAAGTTATTACTGCACTATTCAATCTGTCAGTAATCCATCAAAAACTCCGAACCCTTAAAATTCTATTAATTTCATTAAGGAAAATATAGAGGGACGGTAAATTTCCATAATAAATGTAACAATATTCAGTTGTTCAGTTAACAAATCTTACTTCCAATTACAAATATCATAGCGCATATGAGTTATCAATATAAATTTGAACGATTTTTTTACTGATTTTTCTTCTGTGTAACATGTTCCATAATAACGGTAAGCGTTCATAGCTCCCTACGATTTCCTATCCATTGTAGCTCTTAATAAATGTTAATTTTTGTTATCTTTTGCCCCATCAACCACTCGCGTGGTTTTTATTCGGTGTTTTTCTACTGTTCATCTTGCCTTCAATATGCTGTACGAGTATCAAATTTTGCAAGCCTTCTTTTATCAATGCATTCTATAAATTTCAGTTCTCTTTTCTTGATGTTAACTATAGTAGGTTTTTTTCTTCTATTGTTCTAAAACTTTACCGTTCCTTTTATGTTCAGTATATGGAATACTCATTATTCAGCGGACCTGAATGAGAATGTCACCACCCTTAAATTTGTTGTTTTTCTGTTTTTTGTTTTTTTTTACTTGTTTGCAGCGCAGTCTTATCGGTTATTACATAAAGTTTCCGATTATCAAAATCAATTTTCAAAAGTTTCAATATTTAAACAATTTTAAGGAGGGAGCTCAATTACTCATACAACGTTATAGTAAACCGATCCTCTATTTTGGAACCACTCACGTAGGAGTCGCTTTGTTTTGATTTTTTGGGACGAGTTATTACTCTTGTTTTTGTCTCTTTCAAGTTTTCTTTAGTTCTTACGATGGCATCTTCCTCAGAAACTCAAAGAATCGCTTTATTTTAAAATTTCACAAAGGGTTCAGTTGTAGAAAATGCGCAATGAAAAAGTTAATTGCACAGGATCGATTTACTATGAGATTCGTCCGTGCATGGAGTACTGCTGCCATTTACGGTCAGGTGCCCCTGCCGTTCTCCTCAGTGTTCTTGACAAGCTCCAAAGGAGAGTCTGTAATGTGATAGTACTGATCTGGCGACTCGTCTGCAGCCACTTTCCCATCGTCGAAATGTGGCCTCCCTCTGTCTCTTCTATAAATACTTTCATGGCTTCTGCTCGGATGAGCTCAAGTCACTGATGCCTCCTCAACAGGTGTTTACCCGTGCAACCAGACTGGCAACTGGGTCCCACCCATTCACAGTCAGGTTAGCCAAACGCAGACGACAATTCTACTCCTGCAGCTTCCTCTCTCGCACTTCCCGCCTGTGGAACTCACTCCCGTATTCTTGCTTTCCTGACGGCTACGACCTCCAGAAATTTAAAAGCAAAGTTAATACTCACCTACTAACCACTGGACTCTAGCTCTCTCCCCTCCCCTGTATAATCTTCACGTTCTCTCCGCCCATGTATCTGTCATTGCACCTGCTTTCTCAGCTTTCTATTGTTCCTTTCTAACTAGCTTGTACTCCTCACTCTTTTCTAATTAATCTTTCTATATTTATGTAACCCCCTGCACATCAGTGGCGTTTCTGCCTTGCTCGGGGTGAAATGATTAAAAAAAAAAAAAAAAAAAAAAAGATTGTATGAAAAACTGAGCCTCCCTCAGAAATTGTTTAAAAGTTGAAATTTTTACAAATTATTTTGTCAGTCGGAAAGTTTAAGGTTTAATCGATATCATTTCACTGAAAAAAGTAACAAAACATTGATTATCAACCAATTTACAGGTGGTGGTAATATCGTACCGGTGAGTGTTTCTAAAATGGCGGATCGATTTACTATTACGTTGTATGAAAAAACTGTTTAAATATTGAAATTTTTCCAAATTTTCTTTTGTCAGTCGGAAAGTTTAGGGTGTAATTGATAAGATTGCATTAAATAAAGTAGAAAAAAACAGAAAAAAACAAATTTAAACGTGGTGGTTTCTCCTTCAGGTTCGCTCATTATTCTTATGCATAACACGTATCATGAAAAACGATAAAATTGTTGAAAGGCAAATTTCGCTATCTCATTGCGTTTTCGGATTCCAAGCATCATTCTGTTAACCACTTCTCAAGTTTCTTCGTCATCTCTTAGAAAATTTTCTAGCATTTACTACGATGTCAGACCACTGATATTGAATTCTTCTTCTTCTTCTATGTGCCCTGTCCCTTCAGGACGTAGGCGATCATGGATCTCCACGTCTCCCAATCCCTTTTGGCTCTTAGTATGTTTGTTCCTGTTGCTCCTGGCAACCCCCGTTCCGTCATCCACCTGATCAGACCCTGCAAATATGTTATCCGCTGCCTTCCTCTGTCTCTCCTTCCTTCTATCTGTCCAGTCAGTATCAGGTTCTCCAGGCTCTCCTTCCTCATTGCATGTCCCAGGAACTTCAGTTGTCTCTTCCTGATGCTCAGCATCAATTTCCTTTTTGTTGCCATTCTTTCTAACACTTCGTTGTTGCTTGTATGCTCAGTCCACGATATCCGTAGCATCCTTCTGTAGAACCACATTTCGGTCGCTTCCAGTTTTGTCCTCATTTTCGATGATATTGTCCAGCATTCACAGCCGTATTGAAGAACTGACATTCCGTAGCAGTCTAGAACCCTTTTCTTCGTTTCTATTGAGATCTTCCTGTGTGTTAGTATTTTGCTCATCTTCTGGAACGCGTCCTTTGCCATGCCAATTCGCCTTCGAATCTCCGTGTCGCACTTTCCATCTCCATCATTATTATCGGGATTTGAATAAAAAACGATAACGCTAGTAGAACGCATCATTTTCTATCCTAACCAGCCTTCGGATTTCAAGGTCACACATTCCATCCTCCATTAAAAGATTTCTTTGATTTTTAAATTTCCAACTAGCAATTCTGGCAATATGCGAAACCAGATGACCTAACAATGGAGACTTCAGAAGCAACACCCACAGGATAATAACCAGATGACCTAACAATGGAGACTTCAGAAGCAACACCCACAGGATAATACACGCAGGAGGCAAAAATGGAGAACCTGTTACTAACAAGCAAAATAGACTGAAAAAGTGACAGAGGAAAGCAACGGATAACATATTTGAAGGTCCTGAGCAGGTGGATAACAAAACGGATGTTGCGTGGAGTAACAGGAAAAAGCGTGCTAAAAACCACCAGGGATAGGGGGAAATAGAAAGTCATGATCGCCTGCGTCCTGAAAGTATAAGGTACATAGAAGTAGAAGAATTTGCATATTGGCTGTTCTTTTTCTAACAACCAGGCGTCTTGTCTTCTGGCAGTTGAAAAGAAAATACAATAACTCTCACCATGTGCTATTGTATTTTTCTGTGCCTGCTATCAACACTGGGTCATCTTATGTTTAATTAGTGGACACCAATAATGAATCCTACAGAAACGTCTACTTCTCTCATAATAACTTTATAATACCGGTTATAATAATTCCCTTGAGAAAACACACACTTGTCTCACAGCTGTTTCTATTTTTTGTACTTTTACCGAACTCATTTAGCATCTGTATGCAAGCGCTTTGCAGCGAGGATGGATTCTGGATTATTATAATACCCTTCCAAAATATATCAAGGTTAAACAGCAATTTGCATTAATAATTTAATAATTACGTAATAAATCAATGCATGCCAGAAAGAAGATCAATTTTACGATAGCAGCAACCATTTACAAACCAATTTAAAGAGAACAGAATTGTTCATTCATTTTAAATCTTAATAATGTTAACAGTAACTTTGTTAATCACAGCTTTATGGACATGATGAATTAAACAGAATGCTACTATTTCATTCTGCGGCAGATGATTATAAAACATGTTGTCCGTAGAACAATTAACATGAGAATGATTTTTCGTTAAATATAATATTGTAATAATAAGATACATATATATATATATAGCTATATATATACGAACATAGGTATATACGAATATATACGTATATATAAACATATAAATGCATACATATATATATATATATATATATATACATAAGTACATATATATACATATATATCTACATATGTAAATATATATATGTATATATATGTAGGCATATATATGTATATATTTATATATATCATACATATATACATATATATACATATGTATGTAATGAATTATTTTGAATATTATTTATAAATTTAAAAATTGTCGGTTGCTTATAACAAAGATTCGTTAAAATTCGTTAATTTCCGTATACATATGTATATATATGTCTGTATATATATATGCAGGCATATATATGTATATATTTATATGTATGCATATATATGTATATATATGTATGCATATATATGTATATATATACATGTATGTATACATACATATATATATATGCATACAGATCTATATATACATATATATGCATACATATATATATACATATAAATATACATATGTATATATATATGCATATATATGTAAGCATATATATGTACGGAAATATATGTATATATTTATATGTATGCATATATATGTATATTATTTATATATATGTATGCATATATACGCATATATATATACATGTATGTATACATAGGTATATATGCATACATATATACATACATATATGTACACATACATGCATACATACATGTATACAAAGATATATATAGATATATATACATATATGTATACATATATATGCATAAACATATACATATATATGAATACATATATGCATATATATGCATATATATGCATACATATATATATATATACATACATATGCATAAATATATATATACATATATATGCATACATATATATATACACATACATATATACATATATATAAATATCAAAGCATACATATATACATGCATATATATATGCATATATATGCATACATATATTTCTATGCATACATATATACATACATATATATATGCATGCATACATACATACATATATATACATATATACGCATACATACATATATATATACGCATACATACATATATATGCATATATACGCGTACATACATATATATATACGCATATATATAGATATATACGCATATATACATATATATACATATATACGCATACATATATACATATATATGCATATATATATGCATACATATATAATATATATGCATATATATATACATACATATATATGCATACATATATATACTTATATATGCATACATATATGCATATATGCATATATACATATATATATATATATGAATACATATATACACACATATACATATATAACCATACACATATATACATATATACATATATGTATACATATATTCATATATATATACATATATACATACTTATATACATATATACATGTATATTTATATACATATATATGCATATATACACACATATATACAGACATAGACATACATATACATATATACATATATATACATATATATACATATATATACAGACATGCATATATATATACATACATATATATATATGAATATATGCATATATATATATATACACACACATATATGATACTTACATATACATCCATATATGCATATATATACATATATATATACATATATATATACATACATATATACATATCTGTATCTAGATAGATATATACATATATATACATACATATAAATATATATGCATACCTATATACATATATATACATACATATATACAGATATTTGTATATATGTATACTTATATATATACATACATTTATGTATATATTTATACATACATATATGCATACATATACATATATACATATATATACATACATATATACATACATATATATACATATGCATACATATATACATACATATATATATACATACATATATATATATACATACATATATCTATATGTACATATGTATACATACATATATCTATATATACATATATATACATACATATTTCTATATATACATATATTCATATACCTAAATATTTCTATATATACATATATACATACATATTTCTATACATATACTTATACATTTCTATACAGATACATATATATTTCAATACATATATATATACATATATATCTCCATATATATACATATATATACATATATATTTTTATACATATACATATATATACATACATATATCTATGCTTATACCTATATACATACATATATCTATGCATATACATATATAAGTACACATATCTATGCATATATATATATATATATATATATAGAAGTACATATATCTATGTATATATATATATATATATATATATATATATGTTTTCATTTTGCATCATATTTCTATCTATGCTATGGACGCATTATCTACCAATTCTGCGGGAAGACGTAAGACAGGTCTTGTGTATTTTTATGGCTCCATTTCATGTTTTTTTCTATCTCCTGTATCATCCCTAGCGTTATATCGACAACTTTCTCCTTTGTCTGTAGGCTGTATTTAACAAAACACTTTTCTTTATATATCTTAAGCCTGAGTTCTAGAGATTCTTTCAATGTGTTGTTTTGTTTCATTTTTTATCATTCCAAGTGCACCTACTATCACTGGTACGATTGTTGCTTTCAGTTTCCACATTTTTTCTATTTCAATTTTCAGGGTTTTTATTTTTTGAAAGTTTTTCGAATTATTTGGTTGCTATGTTATGATTCACTTGACAAATCATATCAATTAATAAGCAAGTTTTTTTTTTCATTTTGGTTTTTAACAATCATATTCGACCTATTTCCTTCAGTTTTTCTGTCTGTGTAGATGATTTAATCCCATAGAATTGTGACATCTTCTATTTCAGTAACTGGGGCTGGGTGATGTCCGTACCAATGTTTGTTTACATATTTTCCATTATTATTATTATTATTATTATTATTATTATTATTATTATTATTATATATTTATTATTATTGGTATTATCATTATTATTATTATTATAGTATACTGCAACTCAAAAACTTTCAAGTTGTGGTGTTCGATACACCACTATCAGACTGTGAAATATGGTAAAAATACTTGGTGATGTGTATATTGATGAGAAGATTTAAATAAGAAAAAATACAAAAATACAAAATCAAAAAATAACGTCATATTTTGATGACTATAGTGGAGGTGGGAATGGCTAACATTTTAAATGAATTTTGTATGAAGGCATACGACAAATAGTGCAAGCGATCTCATTGTAATCGAAACACGAATGTGTTAAACATTAAAATGAGTGGAAGTAGACAGTAGCCAATGTATGTTTTTAGAAATGGACCGTAAGAAAAAATTAAAAAAAGAACAATAAAAAGTATAAAATTAGATATTCAACTTAAAGGTTTTTGTTAATAAAAAAAGGAAACTATTTGTAAGAAAATGATGTAACAAATTAAAATTATCCTTTGAAAAACAGAAGTTCTATAAAATAGATGATTAGTAGAGAAATTAAAAATATATACAACCAAATAATAATTAAAATTTTAGTTTTAAGGTATATAGATTAATAAAGAGGGATAGTTTGTAGATTATTGCAAATAGTAAAAATATTGAGATAATTTTCGATTGTGAATAATTTTATGATGGCAGTAAGTAGCAATTTCATTACATTCGGTTAATAAGTCTGTAGTTGGGGATTTAATTATATAGACCTTTTACTTGTAAGCAAAGAAAAATATTTTTTGTAACGATTTAGATGTTCTAGCTCTTGTTAATATCTTCCATTTTTGAGTAGGAGTTTTATTTGTATCTTTCAATTGCCAGTAGTATATTGAGAGAGAATTTGAGTTACTATAGATTTTATTGTTGAAGGATAGCTTATGCTAATAAAAACCTGTCTTCAAATTATTCTTAGTACTTCCGATGTAATGTTTGGGAAGATTGGGATTTTCTATATTAGAAATGGTAGGTTAGTGTACTATGGAATTTGTGAGGCATCTATTTTGCAGAGGATATACGTTATGTTCATGTGAATTGCAAGTGTTAGTATTATTATAATTATTTATAATTGGTCGGATATGATTGTTAATTTCGCTAATTTGTTTAGGTTTTTATTTGTTATTATCATATCAATATTATTAGTCCATCTATAAGCAGGTTTCAGTATATTTTTAAAATAAAGTTTCTTAACTGGGTTATTTGTTGGGAAGTGTTTTTGAACTATATTAAGAAATTGATTAGTTCAGTTAGTACTAACCATTTTGTTAAATAGCGGTGTGTATTTTTCTATTTTCCTTATGTTTGGTATAATTATTATTTTACTTAAAATATTTAATGTCATTGCATTTATAGCCAGTGTTTTCAGGATATTCTGATAGTATTAATTGTGTTTATAACTTGTTTTCTATTGATGATTTTTTGTTAATACTATATTCAACAGAATGTCTTTTGTGCTTGATAATAGAGAGCAGGTGATCAGATTTAGGATGTATGTAGATGAGGTTAGCATTATGTTTTATCCACGGTGAGTATGCGATATTAACTAAATCTAGAGTAACGTATAGGATGTCAACATTTTATGTTGGTATGTACAAATATATTAAAATTAATTTTTTTCTTTATACTATGCAAGAATGTACGAATTCTATCTACTTTAGTGTGTGTGGCATTATCGATGATCACGAGACCATCATCTCTATAAAACCAATACTGACAATAACAAACATCACCGTGTGCAGTTATATTATACAAAATGTATAGACCTATAAGATCCGATGATATCTTATTCTTTCTTCTCCCTGCTTCTAAAAATAATACATTAGCTGATGTCTTATTCAACGCATTTTAATATTTGTCACGTCCACATCTCGCTTACAATGCGACACTTAGCACTATTTTTCATGTGCCTTCATAAACAATTCTTTTAAAATATTAGCAACTCTCAGCGCACTATAAGCGTTTAATATAATGACATTTTCTTTACTTTTTATTTTTAGTTTGGTGTTTTGTAATTTTAAATTTCCTCGTCAACATACACATCACGAAGTATATTTACAATATTTCACTGCCTGGCGATAGTGTATTGACCACCGAAACGTGAAAGCTTTTCAGTTGCAGTATAATAATAATAATAATAATAATAATAATAATAATAATAATAATATCTATATTCTACGTCTATATTAAACATGTTTAAAAAGTATTTATCAATGTGTGGAATATGCACACACACACACATTCATATATATATATATATATATATATATATATATATATACAAAATTACTCAATAAATTTCGGGCCTAGCTAATAAAACAACAATATTGAAGTAAAATTCGACTTTATTCATTAATACAGTCTTCTTCTGGGATGATACAATGATTCCAACAATTCTATAACAATTCGATGCCTTTTTGGCAGAATGATTTGTCTTGGGCCTCAAAATACGCCTTTCTTTCCGATATCACTTCTTCATTGGAGCCAAATATCTTCATTGGGGACAGATTTGGAGAATAGTGTGGATGCGGAATCAATTCGAACTGCAATTCGTGTAGTTTTGCCATCTTTGCGATCGACTTGTTTCACGGTGCATTGTCTTAGTGAAAGATCACTTTTTCTTCTTCACTTATAGCCTTTTTTGGACGATTTCCTCTTTCAAAAGCACCAATAATGATATATAATATTCTCTATTGATGATTCTTTTTTCTCAATGTAATCAATGGACAAAATACCAGGCTAAAATCTTGCCTGTTGATGTTTGCGTCTTCGGTCTCTTTGGACGTCTTTCACCTGGTATTCGAACTCGGCTCCTCGATTTTTCTTTACATGCCGATATCAACTGCACCAAAGCGCATATCCATTATAGTAGAAGTACTGAATATATAATAAAATCATTTAGTAAGAGAGAGTTTATCTGGCTCGATATAAGATATAAATATAATTTTTGAAAAGGGCACGTAATTATAGTACATTCTATCACCGCTGATCAGACTCCGAACTACCGCCAGTCACGATGTACCATCGAAGACAATAATAATGTACCTCAAACTCACCAGTTGGTCTCAAGTGGAACTCTTACATAAGATTCAGCGCTAAAGATGCATCTAAAATTATATGTTCCCCGTTCAACCTCAGACATTACTTCAATCCTCCTGCTCTCCTTATAAGAATCAGATCAGGCCTAAAATAAAGTCAGTCAGTTAAGTGCCATACGTGAAACATGCTTGGGCGATCATGGCTTGAAAGAGACATGACTGACTGGGCAGAAGATTATCCCGCAGTAGATTGCCATTGCTTTCTGCGGTAGATTAGTTGCCAGCCAAGATTATCTGTCCTGCTATTTAACCCATAACTGGAGGGAAGAGAGGGATTAATACCTTTCCCAAATGTTTTTGTGCGTAAGTGGATGCAATGGATTCAACTGGAATTCGAACTCGGCTCCCCGATTTCTCGATCCGAGCCGATATCCACTGCACTACAACGCACATCCACCTAAAATTAAGTACTGTTGTCATATTTGGGCTCTAGCTTGCCGCTACTAACTTTTTTCTCTTCTTTCACATGATCTCCCAATTCTATCCCTTCTATTTTGGGAAGTGCTTAGACGAAGTATATTCTTTGGATTTGTTAGGTTTTCTCTTCATGGCTGGGACCTACCATGCCAGTTACAATGAGGAAACCACCCATATTCCCTCAGTATCCCATCGGTTGAAAACAAGTTCAACGCAAATAGTTTCTAACCAAAAACCACTATGCTGTAGAACAGACTCTCAAGAGAATGTTTTCTCGGTCACTATAATTTTGACTTATTAAACTTACTTGTTAGAGATAACCGGTGAATTCACCTCTTATCCATACAAACTACCACTTAACGTAACACTTTACTTCGAGTTCCACCGAGCCTTGTGCAGGGTGAACATTAAAAAATATGTCATGTTTGAAATCGAGGCATCAGAATTCCGCAGGTACTTATATTTATCTATTAGTATAATAAAGCAACAGACAAAGAAAATGTGAGACATAAATCCGAAGAAACGTTGGAATAGCGAAAGAGGGCTTCCAGAAACTAAGAAAATAAGATTGATGAATATTTTGTTAGGTTATCCAAATGCAGACGAAAGTTCTACTCCTGCAGCTTCTTCTCTCGCACTTCCCGCCTGTGGAACTCGCTCCCATATTCTTGCTTTCCTGACGGCTACAACCTCCTCATCCTTAAATTGTTCCTCTCTAACTGGTTCGTCTTCCTCTTCACTCTCTTGTAATTAATCTTTTTACACTTATGTAGCCCCCTGCACATCAGTAACATTACCGCCTTGCTCGGGGTGATAAGATTTAAAAATAAATGAAAAACGTACTGAACTATGTTATATCTGTCCGCTTGAATGTCATTGACTGCTTGACAGAAATGTGGGTTCACTCGTATTCTATCGACAGAATCTGTGAGAAACGAAAAGTTGGTAAAGAAAAATGTAACTACAAGGAAACTGTATAGAAAATCAGAAAGTGACTTTTAAAACTACGACCCCACCTTATGAGGAAAAATATCGTGGATATACACCACCGGCTATAATTATTAGGCCACCCCAGTTTTAAAAAAAATGATATATTTCTTACTATTGTTAGTATTTATTGCCATGTGGATAGTTCTGAATGAAAATAGCATAGTTCTTCTGTTATTATTATTTGAAAAATTTTAAAAGGCAGCCAGGAAGCCAGCCAATAAGAAGAGGAGACAAACATAGAGAAGAGATCACAAAACTGGACACCAAAACATTTCACTTGATGCACATACTGTATTAAAAAAAACAATTGTATTTTCATTTATAATTATCCACGATCACTACCATGTTAAGCTATTGACGTCTAAGTTTAAACGTAATCCTCACTTATATATGCTCACAACCTGTACATTTTACTATATAAACCATCTATCTCCAGTGACTCTTTGTTCTTGTATAGAGTGAAAAGCCTTGTAAAACAAGACGTATTGAGAAAAGGAGACCTACAGACAGTTTATCTAATGGCTTTGCGTGAATGGACGATAATGCAAGGCATACAAGGGATGGTCAATTTTGAAACGATCCTTATAGCTACAAAGAACAGAACGTTGTAGGAAGTCATGATCGCCCACAACCAAAAGGGACACGGCATATCAATGATGATGACTGTCAGTAAAAATAAAAGAGAAGTCTGATTAAACAAAGTCGCTCACCATAATTCTACGAAATCTTTTTTTTTAAAGCTTAATTTAAATTAGCCTTGTTAGTCCAGCTTACAGGTGTGAGTTTATCATTCTAACGACGACAGCAGTAAGATTTTAATAATCTAAATATTAAAGCAAGTGGCATTTCTAAGTAATATTTTTTTCGCAAAAATATTCACTTTTTTCATAAAAAATAATTTTCTTTAAAATCATTGAGGTTTTGTATTCATTGAGCAGCAATTTTATTTTATTTTTTCGTCTTAATACCAAAATGGTTTCATTTACTGAAGAAATAGATATCGTGTTAAGTGTAGAAAGACATTAAACGGTTTAGTTTTATTCTCCTGGTTATTTCTTTTTCATTTCTTTTGATCATTTTTTCTGGTTTTCTGCACAGATGAAGAAGTGATTCTTGAGAGTTTCTGAGTTGCAGAATGCCCGAGATGAATCAAAAGCAGCAAAATGCTCTTAAGAAGATGAAAAATAAGTTGACGGAGACATAATGATTTGTACCTTTCCATATACACAATAAGGTGTATGTAATAAATGAATGTATATGATTCGATTTGGCATATGTATGGCATCCTGTTTTGTACATTTGTGTGATTCTATGCGTCTCTCTATTGAATTACAGGAAAACCTGTATTGTTTTGCATACCCTCGAATAATCTATAGGCATTCTCCCCGAATCCATACAATCATATACATAAAGCAATAGATAATTCTTTCTTTCTCTCTCTTTCATATATATATATATATATATATATATAGACACAGTAAATTCAAATCCGCTAAAATAAAATCGAAAACCATTGCAAAAGATAGAATTTCAGAAACGATAAAAAGAACTCGATGAAATCAAATTTAATCAAAATGGCTGAAAATAATTTTGACGTATATAGGCGAAATTAAGTTTTGCAAATCAAGGTATTTTTTTCTGGCCAACGAAAGGTGAATGATTCCCAAAACGGAAAACATTTTATGACTGTGTGTTAAGAAAAAAACAACAAACCAAAACGTACGCATATGAAATTTCGCACCTGCTCACCGACCACTTATCTATATATACATGGTATTTTATGCAGTCAGAAAGACAAACAGATCTTTTCATGTAATATCTCAAGTTGATTCGCGTGAAGAGAGTAAACTTTGGATTGGAAACCCGTGTAGCATCACAAATACTATTATGGACATTTAATATATTATACAAAAGAAAACAAATAATAATAATAATAATAATAATGAATCTAGGATATAAACAAATCGTTCACGGCTTCTTGCAATTTTTCTTCTACACCAATTTTTCTCGTTGGAACAAACCCTCTTACTATTTTAATATATATATATGAGTTAGTTGGATATGCTTCGTGCATATGTGTTTGTATGTGCGTATACGTGTGTGTATATGGCCGTTAGTGTATGACTATCGTTTTATTTGCAGATTATATATGTTTAAAAAAAAAAAAAATATATATATATATATATATATATATAAATGCATTAAAATACAATTTCATATACTCACACACACACACACACACATACACACATATATATGTATATATTATTTGGAACATTATTTTTACCGATACTCGTATTTAAGTAGATATTCTGTTTTTTAATTAAACAATATTTTATATTTATATCTAGTGGCCTGATGATTTTACGACAAATTATATATATATATATATATATATATATATATATATATGTATGCATGTCCGTGTGGGTATTTATTTCTCTCATCTTTATATAATTATATACCTATATATGTGTCATTATATATATATATATATATTGTGTATATAACTCGCTAAAACCGACTTCCCTCTTTTGAACGCCCATAGCTTAGTAATAGAATTGCCGACAAATGATAACTCGGTTGACTTTCTAAGTTGGCTAGAATCAATCTAATTTCTAACCGTACTGAATACATGTGATACAGCGAAACCGGACTGTCAGATGACTATATATATATATATATATATATATATATATATATATATATATAGAGAGAGAGAGAGAGAGAGGGAGGGAGAGAGAGATATTTCCTCACTTGTAGTAAAACTCTGAGGACGTCCAAGCTCTGGACAAGACTGCATTTTGCACAACACTCAGTGTTTTACTACCATTGAGTAAAATATACATTTATTATTAATATACATATGTTAATTTACACACAGATACGCATTGCATTCACTTACGCGCAAATACCATTGGGAATGGTATTAGTTCGTCTCTTCCTTCCAGTTATGGGTAAAATAACAGGACAGATTGGGTTCTAAGCCTTTGTCGGCAACCAGTCTACCGCAGAAAGCAATGGCAACCTACTGCGGGATAATCTTCTGCCCAGTCTTTCGAGACATGATCGCCCAAACGTGTATCATGTATGGCACTTGAACTGTACACACACACTTCCAACAGTTTAGATCTTGTCCCCTTCGAGATTTGATTGTTTCCCATAAGTTGATAGTGAAACTCAGGAGCAGTTGTTCTGAAAGCACTAAGAATATGAATGACTATGATCCTGAACTTTTTGACTTTAGATGACTTCCACGGGGGTCTTCATCCGGAAAGACGGCTTTGAGAACCTAATACTTACGGCACGGATTGATGGAAAGAGAAACAAGAGAAAGCAATGCGTGACATTTATGATGACATGAGCAAGGGGGTGGCGGAACAGGATTTGGCAGGAAATTATTAAGACCGACAAGAAATAGAAGACAGGGGAGGTCCATGATCGACAACACCCTGAAAGAACACGTCACATAAAGAAGAAATTCGCTACTCAAACTTTCGTGCAGTGTCGATCATCAGTTCTACCTGATGATTGCAATTAAGTATTATTATTATTATTGTTGTTATTATTGAATATGTGCCTGTATAATTTCACTATCAACATTTATTTAATGGGTTCGAATAATTTTGTACACACCCTGCCTTTGGATTTTCCTTTCATTTTATTGTTGTTTTTTTTTTTTACACAGTAAGTTATCTGCACCTGCCTGTGCATTCAAGAGACTTAATGAACCATGTTTGTCTGTCCTTCTGCAGTTATATAGCCTGGGAGGGATCCACTTTCTCTCTTAAGGAATTCCCATCTCTCGTTAAGATCTGTCTGAAGTTCATGTCTGCTATCTTATTTTTTAAGGAAAAAAGTAATTTCTGCATTTTAATTCAATTCAATTTGTTCTCGTTAATTCAAACATTTTAATGGGTACATGTGATTAGATAGACGTTCTTAAAATTACCTTCCGATGTCTATACGTGTCTTTTGACGTCAAGGGTCCTAGGAATGACGGTAACCTGCATCCAGCAGCAAGACCTCTGATTGGGAGGTTGTGAGGAGCACGGAACCACCTCTTAAATGCTGTTGTTCTTAGTTCTACTCTAACCCGAAGTGGTAGCATCTGTTAGGGTCCCAGCTACGGGCAAATAATTAATCCTCAAACTGGGATCAAAACACAGTGAAAGTATAAAAGTACACTTTTATGAAAATATATACATAAAAATAGACTTTTATAGAAATATATATATTTTTGAAGGAAAGATATTGCTAACAATACATTTTGGAAGAAAAAATTATTGTCAGCAAAACATTTTTGAATACAAAACTAAAAGACATTTTTAGTTATCTAAAATGACAAAGAACAAAAACAAATTTTTATTAAAATCTGACTAAATCAACCTACTTTTAACCAAATATTAAAAAATGCCTTAACCCCACCCAAATTTTGGCGTTAATAACCCACAGAAATTGATATGCCGTTAAACAAAACTCAAACTCAAACTAATGGCGTCAACAAAAATGGAACTTTGGCCTTATAAAGATCTAAAAGAAGAAACGCTTCACACACTATTTTCTAATTTGCCTTCAATCTTTAATTTAAATAATGCACTCGCGCGTTCACATACATGCATGCAAACACACGTACAGAAAAACACACACACGCATATATATATACATAAAATAACTTTATATATATATATTTATACATAAAATAACTTTATATATATATATATACATAAAATAACTTTATATATATATATATATATATATATATATGTATATATACAGAAAATAACTTTATATATATATACAGAAAATAACTTTATATATATATATATATATATATAAATATAAAGAGAGCGAATAACATTTAAATAAATAAGTGTTAAAACATAACTTTATGTATTGCGATAATTTTAAATAATGATAAAAATATGCTTATGTCAATTTTGATAGATAAATATGAGCGGACTGTGATAGATAGATAGATAGATAAATAGATAGATAGATAGATAGATAGATAGATAGATAGATAGATGAAAATCCTGTTCCACAGCAACAACCACCAATTAATAAAAGTGATACATAGGTAAATAGATACATACATACATACAAGCATGCGTAGATACTGTGCATATGTATTGTGTGTACGAACAAGCCTTTTACAATATCCGTGAAACCCAATATATTGACACCCATGCCAAAATAAAAGCGCCAGTCAGTTCTCCTTTTATTCTTTATTGTATAAATGAAACAACGATTCTCTACGTCAAACTTTTCGCTATTTGCTATTCTTAAATAAAAATTCCACCCGAGAAACAACTGATCCTCTCCGAGAAAGAAAACACGCTGTCAATAGGCTGAGCAATAAAAAAAAAATAATAGAACGTTAAAAGCTTTTACATTTTTTTCTCAATATTATTTTACTACGTTTCTTACGAGATTTTTATTTTTTACCTCTTTCTCCTTTCTACAGTTATTAATGGAGTGCATATTTTTCCCGGTTAAATCTTTTCTGGGCTCCATTTGTGAAAAGAAATCGTCTTTGACGACGTTCAGTTCACTGATATCGAAGCATAATGCGATTTCCATCTGTCAGAACCTTACTTTTTGATATTTCTCCTTCTTGAGCGTCTATTTTCAAAAATAAAAAATAAAATAATGAAATAAATCTATCTATATTTCTTTCTATATATTTCAGATATAAAAAGATTCACTGTATATTTGTAGGCCTTCTTTGTGTCTAGTTCTCTATGAATGCCAAACATCGCTGTAATTTCATATATTTTACCAGTGAGCAAAACTGTAGGTGAAAGATCTTATGTATTTTGGTTGAAATTCTGATAATGCAATCAAAAATAATTGAATGTGGAAACTATTAGATCAATTCGTAGTTAGGAAATTATTTAAAATTATCATGATAGACAAGGATTATCATGATTAGTTCGGTATAGTGTTCCCGATTAATGATCGGGTGAACCAAAATGTGACGTAAGAATTCAACTGTTTTACTATTAGAACGAAGTAGAGATTTCAATTCTCCATAGATGTTCCGTCCACAAATGGTAATTAAACAAATGAACAATGATTGATATATTGTAAAATCATCAATTCATCCTAACTTACCTTCTGATAAACACCTAATTATTTTGGTTTATGAAGACCAAACTAATCATAAGCAAATATATATAGTAATATTCAACGAACATGTCTGCCAGACAGTTAATGGTGTACATATTTCGATCTACATTGACGACCAAATTTTGCCTGCTTTTACTAAATTAACGTGAGATCAATAATTATCATTAGGATCGTATATATGGATGACCTTAACACAGGTAATTTTTCTAATGCTTTGAGTTCGAATCTCACTGAGTACCCAATTATCACAATGATTGTACAAGCATACCAAGTCATTAAGATTGATGATGAATGGTAATAAATGATAGTGATACTGTCATTAACAAAATCGACTGCCAAACAATTGGTATAGGTTAATTTTTAAAATCCAAATTTACCACCAAAAGTAGCTGGTTAGGTGTTCACATAGACAATAATCCTACGAGCACACAAGAGTATTGACAATGAATTTTAATGAATGGTAGTGATACAGACATTAACAGAACTAATTACATTAAAAACAATTTCTGCACAATACCAATTTTATGTCACTTATACTTGTTCAAGTGTGTTTTACTGAAAACCATAAGTTGTATTATATATATATATAGTGTATCGAGGCAGCAAATAATTTTCTAAACATATACTGTTAAATATAAGAGAAAATGAATGTCTATTATGTTTAATCATGAGCCGTTCTAAACGTCGTATTTTGGCTTTAATTTCAGTTGAAAATAAAGACAAAAATTCTCCAACATTTGGATAATTTTTTATTAATTTTCTTCTAAGCTATCGGCTCACATGAGCCATCTTCAATGAGGTTATTTAGAAGGTAATACAATAACATCCACCATCACCGACGATTTTATTTTGTGTTGACATAAAACTCCGCTAGGCAACGGCGATAGTTACCAAAAATAACAAACGCAGTTCTCAAATTTGCAATGCTGTTCTATGACGTCACACCGCGTGATAGCGCGAAATGACAAAAAAACATGTATTTAAATGCAATGTCCGGATTTAACATAATCACGCGGTGTGACATCATAGAACCGCATTGCAAATTTGAGAACTGCGTTTGGTATTTTTGGTAACTATTGCCGTTGCTAAGCGGAGATTTATGTCAACACAAAATATAATCGTCGGTGATGGTGGATGTTATTGTATTACCGTGTAATTAAAATCACTGAAGATCGCTCATGTGCGCCGAAAGCTTAGAAGCAAATTTATAAAAATTATCTAAATGTTGGAGAATTTTTGTCTTTATTTTCAACTGAAATTAAAGCAAAAATACGACGTTTAGAACGGCTCATGATTAAACATAATAGATATTCATTGCCTCTTATATTTAACAGTATATATTTAGAATATATATATATATATATATATATTTATATATATAATAATATATATATATATATATATATATAATATATATATAATATATATATATATAATATATATATTTTTTTTATAATATATATATATAATATACATATATATATATATATATATATATATATATATATATATATATATATATATATATATATATATATATATAATATATAATATATATATATAATATATATAATATATAATATATATATAATACATATATAATATATATAAATATATATAAATGAATGCGCATTCTTTAAATTCAAACGAATTATGACGTTTTCATCCATGTTTATGAACCTAATAGGTATTTCTTAGTGTCGATGCATTTTGTCATAATTTCTGTTCGTCTTTTTTTGGGTATGTCATAATTTATAATTTTTCTTCTTGGCACAATCTACATATTTAAACAATGCGCATTTAGAAATTCTCTGTCGCGTGAACGTTCAAATAAAACACCGTTACAAGAGCGTTCTTAAAACGAAAAACGGTAAAAGGTAAAATCAGTTATTAAAAACCGCCTGAAGACACCACTCATGGTAGAAGCCAAGGTAGCGAAATAACTCGTTTACAAATTAATATATATATATATATATATATATATAGAGAGAGAGAGAGAGAGAGAGAGTGAGAGGGAGAAAGAGAGTAAATGATTTGGAGATATATATTATAAACCAGTTGAATAGTAAAATTTCGTTAAAAGTTATATTAATAAATAGAGGTATGAAAATATAACTAGTATTAGCAATTCAAAGTATAGGGGTAAATTTAGTTAAGAAAAAAATTGGCCGAAAATACCAGGAAGAGTAGCCGCGATTAAAGATCCAAAAAGTAAATGCATATCGGGTTTGTTATTAAATAGGGAAGGGTGGGAAAATGAACTCTTCCCATTGTCTAGAGTTAACAATAAAAAGTATGAAGTCTGCCGAAAGAAAAAAATTAAATCCAGACGAGTAGCAAAAAAGTAAGGAGCCGGCTTGGTACTTCTAGACCGAAAGTCGAGGTTACTGCCGGAGCCGATATGATGTTTAAAAACCCGAAATCGGCAATGAAGGCAGGACATCACCGAAGATCTTCTTTAAGCAACAAAAATGTATTGATGAACTATATATATATATATATGGAGAGAAAGAGGGAGGCGGAGAGATAGGGAGGGGGAGGCAGAGAGATAGGGAGGGGGAGGGAGAGAGAGAAAATATATATGCGTGTGCGTTGTAGTAGAGTGAAATCGGAGAGCTGAGTTCGAATTCTAGTTGAATTTGTTGCATTCACTTACGCAAAAATACCTTTGGAAAGATATTAATCCGTCTCTTCTTCCTCCAGCTATGGGTTAAATAACACGACAGGTTGGATTCTATAGCGGAAAAATAATTACCCAGTCAGTCATGTCTTTCGATATATAAATCTAAAAGGAAGCAGCCTGATTGTAAAATCATAAAGGAGATCCTATTAATATTAATTGCTTAAAATTAAATATTAAAAATAATGTTGCTAAAAGCATTCAATGCCAATACAATTATTTATTAACAGAGCCAATATGCATCTTTTTATATATAAAAAAATTCAACATTTTTAATTTTTTTTTTCAATGACAAAGATCGCTGAACAAGCGAATTTAATTCACAGAAATCATCATTCGATCATAAATTAGATAGATATTATTTTACGTGTAACTGAATGTACGCGCCAATACCCTTAGGAAAAGTATTAATCTATCTCTTTCTGTTATGGGTTAAATAACAGGACAGATTTGGTTTTATAAAATTGGCTGGCAACCACTCTACAGCAGAAAGTAATAGCAACCTACTGCGGGATAATCTTCTGCCCAGTCAGTCATGTCTCTTTCGAGACATGATCGCCCAAGCGTGTATCACTTATGGCACTGACTGACTGAATGTATGTAGTGTTTTTTATGTTTATAGAGTAGGGTGTATGTATTATTTACCGAACACTTTACCATGTTTGTAGTTGGTATTATTGAGAGCTTTTTTTTTTATCAACAATGCTTCCATTATTTTAAGTCTTTTTTTTTTTTTCCATGTGGATGAAGCTATGATATTTGTGTTGTCAACAAGTATTTTAAGGAGAGTTAAGTCTCCGTTTGTGTTCAAATGAGACCGAATTGAGTTCTAGCCTGAGAGATGCAGCGTGAAGCTTCCAGATAATTTAGGTAATTGTATGGCCGATATAATTATTTACGAAATTAGGTGAATCCAGAACATATTTCTTCAAAGGATATGTAAATTTTATGTAATATTGGTTTATTGTAGTTTGGATCTTAAAGAAAAGTGAACGAAAAGACGAATTCTCGAAGGCTTTCGTGAGGAATTTTTTTAATAAGACCAATTTTTATATCTAACACATCACTCAAGAAATTCCGGGCCTAACTAATAAAGCAAAAACTTTTAGTCAAAATTCGACTTTATTCGTCAACATTATTCTTTGGCCTCAGAATAGATATTACTTCTTCATTGAAGTCAAATCTCTTTCCATGGAGAATTATTATGAGGTCTGCAAACAGCCAGTAGTCGCTAGTGGGGGTGGGGGGCAGATCTGGAGAATAGTGTAGATGCGAAAGCAATTCAAAGTGCAATTCATGTAGTTTTGCCATCGTTGCGATCGACTTGTGACAAGGTGCGTTTTCTTGGTGAAAGATCACATTTTTCTTCTTCATTAGTAGCTTTTTTTTGGCGATTTCTTTCATCGAATGCGCCACAATGCTATATCATGTTCGCTATTGATGTTTTTTTTTCCAAGGTAATCGATGAACGAAATACCTTGCGCATCCCATAACGCTTTGGACGGTTTTCACCAGCTGCTGTCCACGCAGATGACCGCCGATTTGACTCCGGAGTAAAGTGGTGTAACTATCTTTCATCCATTGTTACATATTTACGCAAAACCTCTTTCTTACTGCGTTAAAACAGTTGTAAACAACGCTTTGAAACGTCGAAACGTTTTTTATCGACTGTGAGCAAACGCGGCAGCCACTTTAAACACAGCTTTCTCATGGAGAAAGTTTAAATGCAAAATAGTGAATACACTGACTTCTGATATGTTCAACCTTTTGCTATTTCACGCAATTTCAGTTTACAATCAGCCAACACGAGTTTGTAGAGTTTTTTCGGAAAAACTGACGATTTTGTACGATCTGAACTTTTATGTTGGTTTGCTTGAAGATTATTTTCTCATCAGAAAGAAATGCTTAATCAACAAAAACAATCTTGTTTGAATCATATGCATCAATATGGTCAAAAGTTAGAACCGATTTTCTAGCTGCTAAAATAATTTTAGCAAAGTTAATACAACAATTTGCGAATCAGAGTAATAGGAATGTACTATATCAGATTTGAGAAAAGAACTATTAGCCTTTTTGTTAATCTTAGTGAACCAATTTTCTTTTTTATTTTCTGTAGGTATGATATTTTTATTTTATAGATATTTATTTGATGGCTTTCCTTTTCATTGCTGAAGTAAATTTTAACGTATTTTATTTTTATCTCATTAATAATCAGGCCCTGTTTTAATTTGATTTTTTAAAATTCCTGAAAATTTTTAACGTATATTATTTTTATCTCATCTATAGTCAGGCCCTGTTTTATTTTGATACGGTTTTTAAAATTTTGTATTTATCTATCTCACCCCACCTACTGGTCTGCCTATCCTTCTGTATTTAAATATAACGTATCTTTTCTCCCTCTCTTTCTCACTTTCCCTTTCACTTCTCTCTACTTTCTTTTTTTTTCTTCTTCCTTTACTTTCTTTTTTCGCTATGTTGTTTTTTTTTTTACCATCTACAGTCTGAAATTCATTTTTGAATAATGCATATTTTAAAGATCACCGTAGTTAAAAAATCTCCTCACAACTTCCGGATGTGCTTTTCACCACGTCTGCCAATTTAACATACATTTTTCCATCGTCTTTCCTATTTTATCTTTCCCCTATTCCTCTTACTTCATTTTTTCTTCCTCCTTTCATTTCCTTCTTCTTTCACTCATGTAAATTTTTGAATTTTTCCATAATATTAAAAATCGCAAAAGTAGCGAATTCCTTTCAGAGAAATCATCATTTAATCATACCTTTTGATATTTTTGTATGTAAAAGAATTATATATACATATATATATATATAGGAAAGAATTTTAATAAAAAGTTTTGAATTTAAAAACGTACTTTTTTAAACAGTATTTGTTTATTTTTATAGTGTTTTATATTTCAGACCGCCCTCGGTCCTTCATCAGAAACAAGTGATTTTTAAATTAGAATTGGAAACGTATTTTTACGATGGCGTCCTAATACTTTTTTGTTTACATCACGTGGTGTCGATAAACCAATCAGCATGCGGCACGTCCGTTTGTTTATTTTCGGTAAACCAATCAACACGCGGCACGTCCGTGGAGAGAGTCTGTTTGTTTTAGACAAAAGATCTCTTGGAATATCTATTTTTTTGTTTATATCGCGTGGTGTCGATAAACCAATCAGCATGCGGCACGTCCGTTTGTTTATTTTCGGTCAACCAATCAACTCGCGACACCTCCGTGGAGAAAGTCTGTTTGTTTTAGATAAAAAATTCCTTGGAATATCTGAAAGAACATTCTTTTTACCTATTGAAATATTTGTAGAGATTCAACACACCTAAGTCCCTGTTTAACCCTAGCTTGTGTGTGTTTAATTTTAAAATCCAGTATTTTTCTTTCTTTCTGCGTGTGTATGTAGAACTAAAATTGGAGTCTATTAGTAAACATTTGCAATTTTCTAAAGTGTGATCGGGTTGATTAAAATGTGCTGCAATTGGGGAGTATACATTTTTTTGTCGTATATTTAGTTTGTGATTATTGAAGCGAAATCTAAAGCTATTACCGGATTCGCCGATATATCCACTGTTGGGGCAAATTGAGCAGAAGAGATAGTAGATGATGTCTTTGCTATCACAAGTAAGGTTTGGTGGGTGTAATTTTATTTTTGTGTTGGGTACAGAGAATGTTTTGTCTGTTATTAGATGTTTACAGATTAAACAACGGGGCTTTCCACATTTTAAATTCCCTGATAGGTTTGTATTATTTAAATATTTGTTAGAAGTGAGGATAGTTGATAGGTTGGGTGTTTGTTTCTTTGCATTTATGGGTGGCCTATCGAAAATGTCTTTGATGTTTTTGTTTGATTGGAGGTTCCTGTAATCATTTTTTAAATTTTTGATGAGTGTGTGGGAATATTGATTATGGTTAAAAACCATGGGAATTCGGTTATTGTCTTTTCGTTTTTTGTATGTGAGAAGTGTGCTGCGGTCTATGTGGATGGTTTTATGTAGTGCTTCCTTTATTATTTTTATTGGGTATTTGCATTTTAGAAACTGTTTTGTTAGGTTGTTAATGTTGTTTAGAAAATCTGGATGGTCTGAGCAAATGCGTCTTATTCTAATAATGTATAAACTCATTTATAAATGGAACTTTGTCTCTGTGTGTATGTGTGTGTGTCTGTGTCCGTTACCTATAGACTCCAAAACGGCTGAACCGATTTTCTTGAAAATATACACAGTTGTACTATAATCGCCTGCGAGTTTTCTTAGCTAGGTTTTGTGTCGAGACATCCCCGATAAATATCGAAAATCGATAATCGAAAAACTCGGGTTATAGAAGAAGTGGTCCGATTTTAATCAAATTTAATACACTCATAGACAAAGACATAAGAAGCGATATTCAGAAGTTTCAAGGTTGCCGTTCTTACGATAGTGCAGAAAATCGATTATATATATATATATATATATATATATATATATATATATATATATATACATAAAAAGTATAAAAGGCAAGATGTTTGTGTGTGTGTCTGTTTATCTGCCTGTATGTCTGTATTTTATTCGGCCCTTTTATTTTATTTTTTGCTTCGGGTTTGGCCCTAAGTAGTATAATTGTAGTTCTTAGTCTCAGCCATGATACTATTTACTCAGAGGACTTATTTAGCCTTCAAAATTCAATTACGACGAAAAAAACTTATTGGATGTCGATACCAGGAAATCAAAATTTGACTTACATCCATTCATTTTTCTTTCAGTCTACGGTTTCGCTTTAACTGGAAACAACTATTGCTTTTTAGTCTTTCGTGCCAACGTCCAAAAAGGTCTGAGTGCCAAGACCATGGATTAGTTTTAAAGCTTCATTACACCCGAGCAACTCAGGGCTATACTGCTAGTATATATATATATATATATATATATATATATATATATATATGCAGGTTTTATTAAATATGACAGACTATGTATTATGGTTAAATTGTTTATGCAATCACAGGATACTCATCACGACCTATCATTTCTCATATTGCTGCCACATCTGGTCGGGTGCCACTGCTGTTCTTCTCGGGGTACTTGACAAAACATAACGGCGAGTCTGTAATGTGATCGATATCGACTTGGCAGACCGGCTGCAGTCACTCTCTCACCGGCGTAACGTGGTTTCCCTGTGCCTCTTCTATAAATACTTTCAGGGCTTCTGCTTCGATGAACTTAGATCACTGGTGCCCCTAGGTACGAATTTGCACGAGATACGAGACTAGCAACTAGGTCTCACCCTTTTACAGTGAAACCGATAAAATATAACCGCAATTTCTACTCCGACAGCTTCTTTTCACGCGCTTCCCGCCCGTGGAATTGTCTTCAATATGCTTGCTTCTCCGACAGCTACAATCTCCAGGAAGGTCAATAGACACCTCCTAACACACTAATTCGCATCCATTCTCTAAAACACTCTTCCCACCTACCGAACTCTCATCCTCGGTATCCCTACCCGTCTATCTCTCTCTTCTGGCATTTTCTATATCTAACCACTCTTTCTCATCACCTTCCCCGATGTAACCCCTTGCGCAATAGTGGCAATGGAATGTCTTGCTTAGGGTGAAATGATTATATATATATATATATATATATTGTTTGTTTGTTTTTCTTTAATCCGAAGTTGAAGAGTAGGAAGGTAAATTCCAAGAACTTGATCCTAGTCAATATTAAAAATTTTTAATATTAAAAAGTGATGCAGGCAGAGAGCTCAATCTATTAAGAACACAGAGCCAATATTCAGCCCGTATTCCGAGGAATTTTCGTGATAGGTGCTGTCTATGTTTACTGGAAAAAATTTCAATATTAAAATACCTCCACCAACACCGGCTACTGAATCTTAGGAGGGAATTCATCAGTAAGTGCCGCCACAAGGCAAATTATTCGAATACTTCAATTTAGAATTTAAATCCCCGTTAACTAGATGTTAGAATATAAATTAAAAGGATTCAATTTAAGTTTTAATCTTAATTTTACCCTAACGTTAATCTTAAAAAGTATTTTAACCCCCCTACCTTCCTATCCCAATCTCCTTTATATATCCTTTATGGATTCTTTTACTAAACGCCTTTTTCCTTGTTTAACACATATATGTATATTTATATATTTTTCTCTAATATTTTCTCTCTAATAATCTTTAATCAGATAACTTCCTGTAATTGGCATTTAACTCACTTCTACCTAAAAGGTTTAATCAAATAAACTAAGAAAAAATTTAAAATCTTATACTGAAACCCATTCCTTCTCGCCTAAATACACATCTTCAAACAGCCCAAACTCTTAACTTTAAAAAGTAATTTAACTCATTTAGTTGTCTATCTTTATAAAATATGAACTTATATTTCTCCCCTTCCTAAATATACCATTTCAACACCCTGTAACCCCGCGACTACCAGCTCTGTCCTTTTCCACTTTGTGACGGTTGTTAACCAAAAACCCCTCTACACTCTAACTCAGAGCCTTCGCCATTTGGAAGAACAATGTCGCTGACGTGATGTAGAGTCTCTATTAGAGATCCTATGTCGAAATGTACATCCGACATCCTTGAATTTTGAAAATTTTCTCTAATTTTTATATATATATATATATATATATATAGCATTTGTGCAAATTACTAAATAATGATAACACCCCGTACCTACCTACTAATTATGGTCTCAAGCCCACCCATGAATTTCTTCAAATTCTTAAATCTACTACCCCAAACCAAGTCTCTCTCGCATCTCTCGAGGTCGAAAACTTATTTACTAATGTCTCTGCTGCTGAACCTATTAGCGTAATCATTAATTCCGTATATAAACATACATCAATCCTACAACCATCCATAAATAATAATATTTTTAAAACAGTGTTGCTTGCATGCACCACCTAGGCTACTTTATTACGACCATGAAGGCCACATTTACACACTCAGTAATGAAGTAAGGATACTTTATGCTTCTCTTAATTTTACATATCCCCCGTAGTAACCACTGTTTTTTTTTTTAAATCACTAAACCCACAATATACATCGGCTACGTAGATAATATTTTCATTTTAGCTAAAGATCAAAAATGAAATCCATAATTTCAAAATATTATTTGCAAAAAACATCTGCCCTCAACATCACATATAAACTTAACCAAAAAATATACTCCCGTTTTTAGATGCCCTCTTGGAGTTTTGGAGTAATACTTTCATAACTTCACTATTTTCAACAGAGAAAATTATTGTCACCTTAATTTTATTAGTCAATGACCTCTTAGATATATAAATGACGTTATTAAAAAAATTCCCCCGAGAATCTTCGTGAATTATTCCTATCGCTTACTTTTCTACAAGATCCAAATTACAACAAACCAATATTACTTACGAATTTACATGTCCTTTGAAGAGCTGTGTTCTTGATCCCCCTAATTTCATAAATAATTACGAAACACACAGGGAACCTTACCAAAACCAATCCGTAACATACTTGCTGACAACACAAATATCATAACTTCATCTGCATGCAAAAATGGAGTGAAAATAATAAAGACATTATTGATAAAAACAAAAAACCAAAAAATCAGTAACATCAACTACAAACACGCGGCTTACGGCCATATCACGTTGAATACACCGGTTCTCGCTCGATCACTAAAGTTAAGCAACGTTGAGCCTGGTCAGGACTTAGATGGGTGACCGCTTGGGAATACCAGGTGCTGTAAGCTTTTAGTAACGGACGTGCGTTGTGGTGCAGTGGATATCGTCTCGGAAAGAGAAATCGGTGAGCCGAGTTCGAATTCCAGTTGAATACCCTGCATTCACTTAAGCACTGGTACCCTTGAGAAAGGTATTAATGCGTCTTTTCCCTCCAGTTATGGGTTAAATAACAGGGTAGGACTTGGGGACCATGCCCTTAAAAACAAATCCCAATGAATCTTCATACTCGAAAAGAAAAACGTATTCCGAGACACAAAACTTATATAAAAACAACAATAAATTGTCGAAAGAAAACGGTATTACCAGCAAAAAATAAATAAAATTTAGTTGGCAATAAATGACCCGCCGACGTGTTGATATGCCATAAAACAAAAGCAACCAACCAACAAACACGCTAATAACGTTCTTACCGTGTTCGATTCATAAAATATACACACTACTCTACAAACATACACAACACTACATACATCCAGTTACATGTAAAATAACACCCATCCTCGAAAATGTCCAAAGTTTAAATTCATAAGATCACATAAAAAATAACTATAATACCTTATCTGAAATTTTTAATGAAACCTATATAACATATTTTTTTTAATCATATCACCCCGAGCAAGGCGGTAACACCACTGATGCGCAGGGGGCTACGTATGAGTGAAAAGATTGGAAAAGAGAAAGCCGGAAACCACATCCTAAACAGGGAACAAAGGATGAGCCTATTCACCTGTTCAATAGACGTAGGTGGAGTGTGAACCGGGCGATAGTTCAGTCTATCTACTCCAATTGAAAAAAAAGAAAGAAAAGAGTAACAAGATTGGACAAGAGAAAGCCGGAAACCATATCCTAAACAGGGAGCAATGGATGAGCCTCTTCACCTGTTCAATAGATGTGGATGGAGTGTGAACCGGGCGATAGTTCAGTCTATCTACTCCAATAAAGTCTATCTACTCGGAAAGAGAAATCTGGATTCACTTACGTGCAAATACCCTTGGGAAAGGTATTAATCCGTCTCTTCCCTCTATTTATGAATTAAATAACAGGAAACATTGGATTCTATAGCCTTGGTTGGCAATCAGTCTACCTCAGAAAGTAATGACAACCTACTATGTGGTAACGTTCTGCCCTGTCAGTCATCTCTCTAAAAAGACACGATCGCCCAAGCGTGTATCACATATGGCACTTAACTTATATAAAATAGAGATTGCTTCCAATATATAGATATATATATATTCGAACAGATTATAAACGCTCAAACAAGCCACTGTCTGAACCAATGTAAAACTTTAATGTTTCACAAAGAAATGTAAACTCTAATGTGTAGAGATGAATATAAGTTGATTGAATTATGATATCGTCGTAAGAGAGATTGGAATGGGCTAATCGGATTTTGTCTGCAAGGGTATTGGCTTCTGACACGAATACATTTTAACGCAACTTTGAGTGAATTATAAAAGAGAAAAGGAATAGTTTAAATAAATTGTGGAATTATATTGTTATAATGAAACAGCTTTAATATTATAAGATTCCGATGAATTTATTTTGAAACTTAATTTATCATACTAAAAACTGATATTCCAACACGATGAGACAGGTAGAGGAAGACAATAACATTTTCCCGCACTATTCCATAGTAGTGGGTAAAATTTTACCAAAAAAATGAATCTACACTTACAGAGAATGTAGTGAATGAAAAATTGGGACTTATCATTATTTACGCTATTTATAAGAGGCCTGTTGTCCTCATCATTGTTGTTGTTATCAAGATGTTTCAGCCGTTGTGCACCTCCAAACATTTGCCTTCATCAGATGCATGTCGATCTGTGTTACTCTAAAACAATTCCACTGGCCATTTCTATAGATATCTTGTTTAGTTCGTATTCTCACTATTGCACAGTTATTGATTGCCCTAAGTTCAGATATACACTGTATCGCCTTGCAACTGATATTATTGTTACTATAAATTCATTTTTACAAACCAGTGTAGGCTACTCTCATAAATTGCATCAAGGGCTCAGTTTAGAATTCCTTGTAGCTTACACGGATCGACATACACCTGATGAAGAGAACAGCCATCGGAAATGTTGTTAAAAACAACAAATATGAGGACAATAGGCAGCTTTTCAGTAGTATAAATAATAACTCTTTATACCCGAAATTCAGACAAAAAGATGAGTAATCATTAAATATAATAAAACGAGATAGTATGGACGTCAGGACGAGAGACAGATAAAGGTTTGAACTCTAGCATCAGGATGAAGCAGGTACGAAAATTTGTATATCTGAGTATTATAATAAGAGAAATTAGAACGTGTCAGGTGTCGATCTGAAGGCGCGTTTGAATAGCGTAAATACCTTCCAAAAACAAAACCAAAACATATATTCCGTTAGAAGAAAAGAAAAGTAGTCTGGACTTCCATGTGATATATACGGATCTATGTTTCACTGAATGTTGCACAATTGCTTTGTAGAAAGAAAAACGCCATATATCAACACAAGGATACAGACAATGCCGGTGAGAGACGACCTGAGCTAGAAGTCTTTTTCTTCTATGTGCCCTGTCCTTTCAGGACGTAGGCGATCATGGCTTTCCACGACTCACTATCCGTGGTGGCTCTTAATACTCCAGGAAACCCTCGTTCCGTCATGCATCTAATCAGGCCCTTCAAATATGTTATCCGTTGCCTTCCTCTGTCTCTTTTTCCTTCTATCTGGCCTGTCAATATCAGGTTCTCCAAGCCTTCCTTCCTTATTGCATGTCCCAGGAACTTCAGTTGTCTCTTCCTGATCTTCACCATTAGTTTTCTTTTCAATGCCATTCTTTCCAAAACCTCATCATAGCTCACATGCTCGGTCCATGATATAAGCAGCATCCTTCTGTAAAACCACATTTCCGCTGCTTCACGTTTTTTTACATCTTCAATGATATTGTCCAGCATTCACTGCCGTATTGAAGAACTGATATCACATAGCAATCTAGCACTCTCTTCTCTGTTTCTAGGGAACTTTTTCTGTGTCTTAGTACTTAACTCAGTTTCTGAAACGCGTCCTTCGCCATGCCAATTTGCCTTCGGATCTCAGTGTCGCACTTTCCATCTCCTGTTAGAACACTTACTGAGTATTTAAATTTTTGTACTTGCTTGATTCTAGTATTCCCTACCTGTATTTGTCATCTTGGGTTGCTCTTTTTGCTGATGACAATGCATTCAGTTTTCTTGCTGTTCATTTGTAGTCTTTTTTGTCACTCTCCTCAGCTTCCTTCTGTAGGATTTCCTGTAGATTTCTTTCTGTGTCTGTAATCAGCACTGCATCATCTGCATAACTTATGTTGTTTAAATTGTGGCCTCCGAAAAAGAAAAGCCTGGTGTAGCATCAAAATATTCTCGCTGTACAAGTTAAATAGATCCAGTGAAAAGACACAACCTTGTTATGCTTCCCTTTCTATCTTTGAGAATCTGCTGAAATCGTTACCTGTACGTATGCAGGCAGTTTGCTGCCAGTAGAGATTCGTAATTGCTCTGATGTCTTTTCCAAAAATGATGAGGTTGCTGAGCATTTCCATCGATTCTTTTTTGTCGAATGCCTTCGCATGATCAATAAAACATGGCTAAAAGTCCTTTTGTATTACCCTTTCGGAGAGCATATGGGAACTAGAAGGTACTCATACATAAAATAACAAAGAGTCACTTGATCTTTCTAAGTCATATCATCAGAGAGTAACGGCTTGGAAAAGTTATTATGCACAGGGTGTATTGAGTTTAGAAGGTGCTGGGCGAAAGAGCTAGCTTAAAGCTACAAGAAAAAGCAAATTGTAGAGAGTCCTAATTAACCACATACTGAAGGTATATATCATACAAAGGATGATGATGCTGATCACAAATGATTATCGAAAATGCATTCATGCAAATAAGTGACTTGTCAATAATCAATTGCAACCGCCCAAGCGGAAATGCTCAGATTATTGCGTCACGGAAACCCACGTATAAAACATTTATAATTTTACATTTACAACAAAATATTAAAATTGCTGATGACTTCTCTATTTCTCAGTGGTTAAAATACCATTTTAAACGGATGGTTACGTTGCAGCAGCAATCAAACGGAAAAAAATAAAACAGTAAAAAAAGGAGTATAGAAACGTTTTTAAATTTTCAGACAACAATTTAAAAATAAACTATAAAATGTATTAGCATGAATAGCTTTTCTTTTGAAGTGGAATAATTGATTGATTAATCTATTTTGTAACGGCATATCAACTCCCTACGGATCATTTAATGCCAAAATTTAATTTTCGTGGAGTCTTGGAAGTAATAAAAAAATGATATATATTATTGTGCTTTCACAGTTGAATACATGGTAGATAATACTCAGCTTTTGTAGATATACGCGTTTGTATGAACATAATTATTAAAGGCGTTGATAAATGTTATATGTTTTCGATCTTGTGGAAGATACATTTTGGAATACAGCATATTTTTTTTAATTGGATATTATATGGATTAATATTTTAAAATTCATTTCATGTTGCTTGTCTGGTAGGTTCGTCTTGTTTAGCAGCATATGAAACTCTGTGGATTATTTTTGTGGCCTGTTAGTACCAGGAAGAAAGACACGAAAACAAGAAGGTAGGTTGAAACAGTGTATTGGAATAATAGAACATATATACAAAATAAAAGTGTTGTTAGTCAGCAGATGGAAATGTCTGTCATGTTACAATGCGTCTCGACTACCTCCCTTAGAAAGTCTCACAGGTTAGTATTTACGAAGGAGGAAGAGTTCATTCCAATTTAGGTAGGGCAACAAAACAATTATTTAATGCCAAAATGTAAATCTGAACGCAATAGCATGGCTTCAACTAAATATATTTTGGACGCAATTGTATACTTTTGACTACAGATATAATGTACTACTGGATATTCTGTTAAAAATGTATTGTTAGTCATTTTACTATTAATAAGTATTTTTCGTCCTTTTTATACAAAAATATATTGCTGGTATTTTTAACCATAAATATTCACTTTTATGCGTTTATGGTGATTCGTTTTTGTTTTGGTGTTCACTAACTGGAATCCAAACGGATTCTACCATACCGGGTCATGTTGAACCTTAAAACGGCAAAAATTAAGAGGGGGTTCTATGCTCCGCCAAACATCCAATCTCCTGATGAGAGGCTTTTGCGGCCTGACGTAACTGATCGTAATATCTTAAGGATAAAAATCTACATGACAATTTAACCATTAAATCACATTATCAACAAATATAATCACATTTTGTAATTCATTAGTAAATTGAGAAAATTCCTATATCCACGTAACATTTGAATTCATTGAAAAAATTATTTTTATCTCACGTAACACATTACCGGCATTTGTCTGTGATTTTATAACGGGTTTGAATTGAATATAAATATTTCTACTCTTTGGAACGTAAAATATTTCACAAATAAAGTAACCAATCGATATAATGTATTAGTACATTTTAACAATTTTTTTTTTCAGTTTTATAAAATTCCTGGTGTAATTTTTCATTTATGAGTCGTACCCCTTCAAGTCATAGGTGATTATGGCTTTGCAATGTTGCATATCCTTTGTAGCTCTTAATAAATTTTTCTTTTTGTTATCTCTCCCAAAACTTGTTTCGCGATAAATTTACTCAAGCTCGCTAAGTAGGTTATGCGTTGTTTTCCTCAGTCCACTTGCCTTAAGTTTATCCTGTGAGCATCAAATTTTCCAATACCACTTACTTGATTATGACACTAGAAATTTCAACTGTCTCTTTCTGAAATTAGGTATTAGTTTCATTCTTCTTTTTCATTTTTTGAAAGTCAAGTGTTCGGTCCATGGAAATATCAGGATCTTTCGATGGAAAAAACATCTTTTGCTTCAAGTTTCTTTATCACTACTCCTGGGCATGACGATAAACTGCCTCCAGCAGCAAAGCCTCTGATTGGGAGGTTGTGAGGAGCATAAAACCACCTCTTAATGGCTGTGGTTCCCAGGTCCACCCTGACCCGGAGTGGTAGCACCTGTTAGAGTCCCAGTTATGGGCAAATAGCTAACCCCCAAACTGGGGTCAAAACACTATGAAAGTATAAAAATAGACTTTTATAGAGATATATACATAAAAATAGACTTTTATAGAAAAGAGAATACATTTTGGAAGGAAAGATATTGCCCACAGTACATTTTTAAAGAAAAAGTTTTAATCATAACACATTTTTGAAGGAAAATTTATTCTCAGCAAAAGCTTTTTAAATACATACCTAGAAGACATTTTCAGTTTTCTAAAATAAAAATAGAATAAAAACATTTTCATTAAAATCTGACTAAATCAACCTTCTCACTATAACCGAACATAAAAAATATATTTTAAAACTCCAAGTTTTTTGGAATTAAATAACCCACAGATATTTATTTATATGCCGTTAAACGAAACTCAATCTCGTCTTCAACTGTGAGGAAATATTTCAGGATTTACAACCATGCAAGAACACTGATATCACGTAAGATTTCATTACTCTTTGCTTTCTTTCTAACAAAGGTTTTCTGTTTCTTGGTCTTCTAATTAACATTTGGAATGCATCTTTGCCAATCACAAAGCGCCTTTAGATTTCCGTTTTGCCCTTTCCGTTCTTTGTTTAACCCTCTAGGGCCATTCGTATCATATTTGATACAGTATGAAAACAAGCCTTGAAAGATATATTTTCCTGAAAAATCTTTTAAGAGAAATATTTTATAAATTTCAAATGAAAGCAGTACTGACTGCTCAGTCAATGAATACCAAATGTTTCCTTATAGGGAAATACCAAATGTTTCCTTATAGGGAAATACTGTATCAAATATGATACGAATGGCCCTAGAGGGTTAAGCACTTCTCAGATATCTGTCTATATTTCTGAGATGAATTAGTATTTACATTATTCAGACTATTGTCCCCATCATTTGTTGCCATTTGTACGACGTTTAATAACAGATCATTCTATTTGTCTATATTTCTGAGATGAATTAGTATTTACATTATTCAGACTATTGTCCCCATCATTTGTTGCCATTTGTTCGACGTTTAATAACAGATAATTCTATTTGTCTATATTTCTGAGATGAATTAGTATTTACATTATTCAGACTATTGTCCCCATCATTTGTTGCCATTTGTACGACGTTTAATAACAGATCATTCTATTTGTCTATATTTCTGAGATGAGGTAGTATGTACACAATTTACATTATTCGGACTATTGTCCTCATCTTTGTTACCATTTGTACGACGTTTAATAATAGATCATTCTACTTGTCTATATTTCTGAGATGAAGTAGTATTTACATTATTCGGACTATTGTCCTTATCTTTGTTTCCATTAGTACGATGTTTCGGCATCTGTATGCTTCGGTCTTCTCCAAGGGCAAGAAATTTCGAACCAAAAAGTGATTTATTACAATCATGGGGTATATGAACTCTATTCCTTGCGTAGTGGTGTCTCTTTTTGAAAATCAAGATTTATCTCCCTCTAACCCTGTAAGTTACTTGTTCACCACTGCTGTAGCCTGGTATTGAACTCAGAATGCTTTGAGTCAATCACAGAAACTAACTAACGTCTCTATCTACGTGTCCTTAACGAATGGATTTCATATACACCAGTCATTGTAATAAAGGATTCGGTTCGAAATTCCTAGCACCTGAAGAAGACCGAAGCGTCGTACATATGGCAACAAAGATAAGGACAATAGTCCGAATAATGTAAATACTACTTCATCTCAGAAATATAGACAAGTAGAATGATCTGTTATTAAACGTCGTACAAATGGTAACAAAGATGAGGACAATAATCCGAATAATGTAAATTGTGTACATACTACCTCATCTCAGAAATATAGACAAATAAAATTATCTGTTATTAAACGCTGTACAAATGGCAACAAAGATGGGGACAATAGTCCGAATAATGTAAATACTGAACACTTCTCAGATATTTAAATTTTGTACTTGTTTGGTTTTGATATCTGCAATTTATAATTTGCACGTTGGGCTATTCTTTTCTGTCTTTTTTATTTATGTACTGCCTTTTGTACGAATTTTAAGTTTCATTTCCGAATCAAAGTTCAACATCATTTTATTGATGTTTAGTCCTTCGAATTTCAATAAATGCTTGGCTTTTTCTTTTTGAATTTCTTCAATACCATCTTTAGAATTTCTTGTATGCAGTGCCGTCTGTAAGAGTTAAGTTTCATTTTCGTATAAACAATGTACATTTTATGTTCGTAAGATTGTGGCGGCCAATAAATCCTGGTCTGTCTCCTTATACTTTCAAAATCAGCTCACCATAATAGTTGATTAAGTCTGGCGATAAAACACAACCTTTTCTTGAGCGCTTTCCTATTTTTGAATGTAAAGTAGAGCTACACAGGTGAATAATTTATGTATATAGATTCGGTTCATAGAATAATAACAAATGAATTAAGCAACAGATTCCTTATAAGAATAGTTACAACAGAGCAGTACTTCAGACCCATATATTATAAAGCTCAGCATCATCTTATTGATGTTTAGTCCTTCTAACTTCAATTAATGTTTGGCCGTTTCTTCAATACCTTCTTTAGAATTACTTGAAGTATCTTTTTACCATATTTGCTATCAAGACTGTTGAATCGGCATATCTAATTTACTATTTTAATAAACATTAATATAGCAATTTCAGGATTATGGACTAGATACACTCCAATTTATTGTTGGGAATCTTGGCCTGGTGTAATCGTTAGCAAGGTTGTCTCACTAAAAAAATTGCAAGTGAGTTCGATACTCACCGAGTGCTCAGTTCTTTTAGCCCTGTGCTGCATCTAAGCTAAGCTTAAAAAATCACCACACCAGTTCCCCGTGGTTTTCCTAATTTTACAAAATTCATGAAAAATGAGAGAATTATGATAAACGATGTTGATAATAATAATGATGTGGATGACGCTGATGTTAAAGATATAAATAACAGCGGAAATGAGTTTTTTTTTAAAATCATATCACCCCGAGGAAGGCGGTAACGCCACTGATGCGCAGGAGGCTACGTAAGAGTGAAAAGATTGGAAAAGAGAAGGCCAGAAATCACATCCTAGACAGGGAACAAGGGATGAGCCTCTTCACCTGTTCCATAGACGTGGGTGGAGTGGGAACCGAGCGATAGTTTAGTTTATCTACTCCAATTGAAAAAAAAAAAAGAGTGAAAAGATTGAAAAAGAGAAGGCCAGAAACCACATCCTAAACAGGGGTGTCCAATAAACAATAGTGATGATAATGATGATAAGGATCGATTGGTATGCTTATAGCTATTTTCTTGTTTTTCAGGATTCCATTGAGCAAGATTCTTCTTCTTCTATGTGCCTTGTCCTTTCAGGACGTAGGAGATCATGTTCTGCTACGTCACCCTATCCCGGGTGGCTCCTAGCACACTTTCTCCTGTTACACCACGCAACTCTCGTTTTGTCATCCACCTACTCAGGCCCATCAAATAGGTTATCCGCTGCTTTCCTCTGTCTCTTCGTCCCTCTATCTGGCCTGTTAGTATCAGGTTCTCCAAGCCTTCCTTAATTATTGCACGTCCCAGGAACTTCATCTGTCTCTTCCTGATACTCAATATTAATTTCCGTCTTGTTTCCATCCATTCCAAAACCTCATCATCCACAATATCTACAGTATCCTTCTGTAGAACCACATTTCAGCGGCTTCAAGTTTTTTCCTTCCTCTTTTATAATTTCCAGAATTTATTGCCATATTGAAGAACTGACATCACATAGCAATCTAGTACTATGTTCTGAGTAAGATAAGGCTTGGTTATTTTTCAAAATATCAGCACATGCTGGGTTATTCTATTGCAATTTGGCTCTTCGTTATACTTAAGTCCATAATTAAACTAAAGTCGGTGTCGTATAGTATGTGGTATACCTCTTTGATTTTTGTATATTATGTGGCCTACTCAGTTCAAATGCATCTTACCTCAGTAAGAGTATATTTATAGATACAAGTATTAGGATATTTATTGAAACTAATTATTTTTTACAACTATTTCATTTTTGATTTATTTCATTTTTTACCGCCAGTTCTTTAACTACTTGTTACTAAATATATTAAAACAGCATCATTTAATTGAAACAAACAGTTCTTAAGTATCTATTACCAGACAGTAATAATACTTAAAGATACGCTTTTTGAAGTAGGCCACATACTTTTTCAGTGGCAGAATATTGTAGGCTTCACTCAAAAAGTAAGCCACATGCTGGGATCCTTGAGTCTGTCATTAAATAAAGTTCGTTTATAATTTATTCCATATTTAATCCATCATACTTAAATCTATTGGTCGAAATGTTCGTCTATCTGTACAAAATTAGTTGTATATATATATATATGTGAATATAGGCTTTTATCTGAACTGTTTGACAATTATAATTCATTTGTAGCTTATACTTGAGTCCAGCCTTTGAGATTTCACTAGCCTAATCGACTTAATTGGGCGATTAAAATGTATTGCTTTAATCACCCGCGATCGATTAAAAATCTCGCAATGAAACGTGTCGCTTCAAATATAGAAAATGGAGATCTGATTTCTTTTACAGCCCAAAAGTATGCCATTGAAGATTCACAGGTCACTTAGAATGGCCTAAAATGACATTTTCGAACTCTTTGGCCTCATGAATGGTGTCTGATTTACGTCGAAATGTGTGGTTAAACAAATGAGAGTAACATCCCCAATGATCAAACCATGATCTGATAAATGGAATTTAGATTGACAAGATTGTCTCGCTTTTATCTATCCGGTTAGTGTAAAAATTCGTTTAATTAAAGTTTCGCTATTTAAGTTGAAATGTCTCTATCGTCTAGATTGAAGACGCTCACAGATTTTATAAACTCATTTGGAAAAATATTATCCTATAATAATCTATATTTCTTCCCAGCTGCAGAAAAGTAAAAACGAACATTTGAAAGAAAGAAAAAAAATACGCATACTTCTTTCAACCACGCACCAAAATACAAACTATACAAGTAATTTATTTATAGAAAATCGTTGACAAAATCAGATTTGTTATTATTTTATTATCTATGAGATGGAGGTTGTTGCCAAACAGAAGAAGGAATCTACAAATTTAGGTACCTCCACTCAATTGCCCAAAAAAAAAACAAACAAAAAAACAGCATATCATGATGTTAAAAAAGCTTAAACTTAATAAAACGAAAGTTTTATCATCAAAATGTTTATGATATTACTAAGAGAAAAAATCAAATTTTGTTATTATTTTTTAAAAGATCCTTTGTAACACGTTCGGGATTTTAATTAAAATTTCAATTTTTTGTTTGCTGTCAGTGATTCACGCAATGTTTACCTAAGACCACTATTAAGAAAATGGAGTCGGTCGAGTAAAATGAATTTAGGGCGAGTAAATATTCCCTTGCTGTCGACCGCCGGTTGGGTGAATTCTTTTTCAAATCTCAAAGGCTGCTTGAGTTGATATATATAAATATTTTAGATCCATATTTGAGCCGATAGTAAAATTATCATTTTTGATACTTGTGTCTATAAGTAAATATTTGGTAATACGTCAACATTAGCATTTTCTTTTTTTAGTTGAATCGATAGGTAAATATTAGCCGCTCATTTGTTTGTGATCAGATAAATATCGTTTGTTTATACTTGAGTCAGTAAATATTTACCTGATATTTATCTGGTAAATACCGTCTTTTTATATTTGCATAAAAAATATTGGCTTAACATTTGATAAGAGAAAAATTGTTTGTTTATATTTGAGTCAATAAAAATTTACTTGATATTTGATCTAGTAAATATAGTCTTTCTATATTTGAGTCAAAAATATTTACTTGGTATTCAAACTTATAAATATTATCTTTTTATATTTGAATCAATAAATATTTACTTGATATTTGATCTGGTACATATTGTCTTTTTATATTTGAGTCAATAAATATTTACTTGATATTTGATCTGCTAAATATTGTCTTTCTATATTTGAGTCAAAAATATTTACTTGATATTTGATCTTGTAAATATTATCTTTTTATGTTTGAGTCAATAAATATTTACTTGATATTTGATCTGGTAAATATTGTCTTTCTATATTTGAGTAAAACTATTTACTTGACTTTTGATCAGAGAAATGTTTGTGTTCATATTTGAGTCAATAAATATTTACATGATATTTCATCTAGTAAAAATTTTCTTTTTATATTTGAGTCAATAAATATTTACTTGATATTTGATCTGGTAAATATTGACTATCTATATTTGAGTCAAAAATATTTACTTGACATTTGATCAGAGAAATATATTTTGTTTATATTTGAGTCAATAAATATTTACTTGATATTTGAATCTGGTAAATAATGTGTTTTTATATATGAGTCAATAAATATTTACTTGATATTTGAACTGTCAAATATTGTCTTTTTATATTTGTGTCAATAAATATTTATTGATATTTGATCCTGTAAATACTGTCTTTATATATTTGAGTCAATAAATATTTACTTGATATTTGATCTGGTAAATATTGTCTTTTCATATTTGAGTCAATAAATATTTACTTGATATTTGATCTGGCAAATAGTGTCTTTTTATATTTGAGTCAATAAATATTTACTTGATATTTCATCTGGTAAATATTGTCTTTTTATATTTGAGTCAATAAATATTTACTTGATATTTCATCTAGTAAATGTTGTCTTTATATTTGACGCAATATATATTTATTGATATTTGATCAGAGAATATAGTTTCTATTTATTTGAGTCAATAAATATTGACTTGATATTTGATCTGGTAAATATTGCTTGTTTTTATTTGTGTCAATACATATTTCCTTGATATTTGATCAGGTAAATATGTTCTTTCTATATTTGAGTCAAAAATATTTACTTGACTTTTGCTCAGAAAAATATATTTTGTTTATATTTGGGTCAATAATTATTTACATCATATTTGATCTGGTAAATATTTTTTTTCTATATTTGAGTCAATAATATTTACTTATCCTTTGATCAGAGAAATAATTTTTGTTTATATATGAGTCAATAAATATTTACTTGATATTTGATCTGGTAAATATTGTTTTTTATATTTGTGTCAATAAATATTTACTTCATATTTGATCTGGTAAATGTTGTCTTTTTATATTTGAGTCAAAAAATATTGATTGATCTTTGATTAGAAAATTATTGTTTGTATTTATTTCAGTAAATAAATATTTATTTGATATTTGTTCTGGTAAATATTGTCTTTCTATATTTGTGTCAAAAATATTTACTTGACTTTTGATCAGAGAAATATTTTTCTTTATATTTGAGTCAATAAATATTTACTTGATATTTAATCTGGTACATATTGTCTTTTTATATTTGAGTCAAAAAATATTTACTTGATATTTGATCTGCTAAATATTGTCTTTCTATATTTGAGTCAAAAATATTTAATTGATATTTGATCTCGCAAATATATTATCTTTTCATATTTGAGTCAATAATTATTTACTTGATATTTGATCTGGCAAATATTGTCATTTTATATTTGAGTCAAGAAATATTTACTTGATATTTCATCTGGTAAATATTGTCTTTTTTATTTGAGTCAATAAATATTTACTTGATATTTCATCTGGTAAATATTGTCTTTCTGTATTCGAGTCAAAAATGTTTACTTAACTTTTGATCAGAAAAAGTTTTTTTTGTTCATATTTGAGTCTATAAATATTTACTTGATATTTGATCTGGTAAATATTTTCTTTTTATATTTGAATCAATAAATATTTACTTGATATTTGATCTGGTAAATATTGTCTTTCTATATTTGAGTCGATAAATATTTCCTGGATATTTGATCAGAGAAATATTGTTTATTTTTATTTGAGTCAATAAATATTTACTTGATATTTGATCTGGTGAATATTGTCTTTTTATATTTGAGTCAATAAATATTTAATTGATATGTGATCTGGTAAATATTGGATTTCTATATTTTAGTCAAACATATTTACTTGACATTTGATCAGAGAAATATTGCTTGTTTTTATTTGAATCTATACAAATTTACTTGATATATGATCTGGTAAATATGTTCTTTCTATATTTGAGTCAAATATATTTACTTGACTTTTGCTCAGAATAATATATTTTGTTTATATTTGGGTCAATAATTATTTACTTCATATTTGATCTGGTAAATATTGTCTTTCTATATTTGAGTCAATAATATTTAATTAACATTTGATCAGAGAAATATTTTTTGTTTATATTTGAGTCAATAAATTTTTACTCGATATTTGATCTGGTAGATATTGTCTTTTTATATTTGAGTCAATAAATATTTACTTTATATTTGATCTGGTAAATATTGTCTTTCTATATTTGAGTCTAAGATATTTACTTGATTTTTGATCAGAGAAATATTTTTGTTTATATTTGAGTCAATAAATATTTACTTGATATGTGACCTGGTAAATATTATCTTTCTATATTCGAGTCAAAAATTTTTACTTACCTTTTGATCAGAGAAATGTTTGTTGTTCATATTTGGGTCAATAAATATTTACTTGATATTAGATCTGGTAAATATTGTCTTTCTATATTCGAATCAAAAATGTTTACTTACCTTTTTATAAGAGAAATGTTTGTTGTTCATATTTGAGTCAATAAATATTTACTTGATATTAGATCTTGTAAATATTTTCTTTTTATATTTGAATCAATAAATATTTAATTGATATTTGATCTTGTAAATATACTATCTTTTTATATTTGAGTCAATAAATATTTACTTGATATTTGATCTGGTAACTATTGTCTTTCTATAATTGAGTCAAAAATATTTACTTGACTTTTGATCAGAGAAATACAATATTTACCAGATCAAATATAAAGTAAATATTTATTGAGACAAATATAAAAAGACAATATTTACCAGATCAAATATCGAGTAAAGATTTATTGACTCAAATAAAAAGACAATATTTACCAATTTTACTAAATATTTCTCTGATCAAAAGTCAATAAATATTTCCTTGCTATTTGATCTGGTAAATATTGTCTTTCTGTATTTGCCTCAAAAATATTTACTTGACTTTTGATCAGAGAAATATTTTTTGCTTATATTTGAGTGAAAACATATTTCCTTGATTCTTGATCAGATGATTATTTGGTGTATATATTCGAGTCATTCACTTGGTTTGGGGATAGGAAAATAATGGTCGTTAATTTTATCCTGTTTTTTACATTAAATAATTTTTTCATTAATGCAGAATTTAAGTTTATATCTCTGTTGCTCTATATGTCTAATGTAAAATTTAGCTTACTTCCTATCTATCAATTTAGTTTTTTATCACTTCTAATAAAATACTTCGCATCATAACTGCATTTGTTTTGTCAAGAAAGACAACATACTGTATGATCCTGAACGGAAATTTATCGTGTAAAATTCTGAAATAAGGGCCCTTTTTTACATACATTCGTCTTAATGGATTATTTATCTTTTAAGTAAATCGACTTCCTTATGCTATGTGGCGGACATCTTTTCATATGGCTCAGAAATTAACGAATATAGATCCCTAGCTTCGTATTGTTATTCCGTGTCATTCTGACCTTTTTTGCTAACGTACGCAAATAAATAATTTTACCATTTTTACTGTCAATATTAACCTACCACAGATTAGATGCCGTCGGTATAAAAATGTTTTTAATCATTTCACCTCAATCAAGATTATAATACCAAGAAGACGTAAGAAGTCACAGATAATGAAACAGAGTTTGAGTCTGAGTTTTGTTTAACGGCATATCAACACCTCTGAGGGTTATTTCATGCCAAAAAGTCGAGTTTTAAGGGTTTTGTTTAATGTTCAGTTATAGTTCGAAGGTTGACTTGGTCAGATTATGATGAAATTTTTTTTTATCTTTTCGCTGTATTTCACAAACTTAAGATGTCTTCTAGTTTTTATATTCAAGAATGTATTGTTGGTCATATTTTTCCTTAAAAGATGTATATTTTTCCATAAAATTTTATTTTCATGTATATATACATGCCTATTTTTATACTTTCATAGTCTTTTGACCCCGATTTGGGGGGTTACTATTTGCCCATAGTTTGGACCCTAACAGGTGCTACCACTCCGAGTCAGAGAAGACCCGGGAAGAACAGCAATTAAAAGGTCGTTCCATGCACCTCATAACCTCCCAATTAGCGGCCTTACTGCCAGATGCGTTGTGGAGCAGTGGATATCGGCTCGGAACGAGAAGCCGGGGAGCCGATTTCGAATTCCAGTTGAATCCATTGTATTCACTTACGCGCAAATACCCTTGGGAAAGGTATTAATCCGTCTCTTCCTTCCAGTTATGGGTTAAATAGCAGGACAAATTGGTTTCTATAACCTTGGTCGGCAACCAGTCTACCGCAGAAAGCAATGGCAACCTACTACGGGATAATCTTCTGCACAGTCAGTCATGTCTCTTTCGAGACATGATCGCCCAAGTGTGTTTCATGTATGGCACTTAACCCGCTGACTGCCGGATGCAATTTAGCGTCATACCCATGACGATTGAAATAGAAGTCTTGAGCGAGGAGAAAAGACGATAAAAGAATAGGACTCAGGAAGATGTTGCACTTAAATTATTTAAGATTTTACGTGGTAGGGAAGCAAAAAGCAGAAAGTACACTTAACTTCATGTTCAATGTACTAATGAAAGAAACTCATTAGAACAACTGCCTTGAATTTTTTTTATAGAAAAAACAGAGGGAAACTTGTAGTAAATAAAACAAGTTATATGTCCAAATCTTATTCATTGTTAGAAATAAACAAATTTTCTGGAAGTGACAAAATTTTGCTTAACTTGTGAAATTTTGCGACTCGATTTAAAATGGCTGTCATCCAATGGAAAGGCCAGAATCACATCTGGGAGTAAATTCCTAAACGATATAAAAGACAAGACAAGAGGACACTTTTCAAAGCTTTAAGATGACGAGGAATTATCACGTACCCTTGAAAAACGTCAAATGATCGAATTATTATTGCCTCTATCTTTCTCTCTCATCAGCTTCTTCTTCATCGTTCACCTCTCACCTCCTTCTTCTTCATCCTTCACCCGTCTTCTTACTAACCGCACGGAACCCTTCAAAAATGATCGAATACTTCAGAAGCACTCCTACCCAACAAGCGCTCATACATAAATACATACATACATACATACATACATACATACGTAAGCATAAACCCTTTCCAACAAGTAACTACAACCAACTTCACCCTTAACTTTTTAATAATGCTTCTTAATGAAAACAGTACTACCTATCCTTGCTATTATTTTCTTTTAATAAATTTCTATCTTAACATGCAAAATGTGTACTTTTATTTTCCACTAATCCATACATTTCTATCTTCAACCTGCTGCCAACATTCTGATTATAATGAATTAGCAGAATAGCCCGGCGTTGCTCGAGTGGAATGAAAGCTTCAAGACTAATCCATGGTCCTGGAGCTCAGTCTCTTTGGACGTTGGCACGACAGACTAAAAAGCAATAATTGTTTCCAGTTAAAGCAAAACCGTACACTGAAAGAAAAATGAATGGATGTAAGTCAAAGTTTGATTTCCTGGTATCAATATCAAATAAGTTTTTTCGTCGTAAACTGAATTTTTAAGGCTAAATAAGTCCTCTGAGTAAATGGTATCATGATTGAGGCTAGGAACTACAATTATATTTATTTAGAGCCAAACCCGAAGCAAAAACTAAAATAAAAGGGCTGAATACTAATTTTGATCAGATCCGGTATCTTGCTTTCTACATATATATATATATATATTATATATATATATATATATATATATATATATATATATATAGAAGGCAAGATATATATATATATATATATATATATATATATATATATCATCGATTTTCTGCACTATTGTAAGAAATGCAACATTGAAACTTCTGAATATCGTTTCTTATGTCTTTGCCTATGAGTGTATCAAATTTGATTAAAATCAGACCACTCCTTCTATAACCCGATTTTTTCGATTATCGATTTTCGATATTTATCAGGGGTACCTCGATACAAAACCTAGCAAAGAACACTCGCAAATGCTTATCGTACAACTGTGTAAATTTTCAAGGAAATCGGTTCAGCCGTTTTGGAGTCTACATGTAACGGATAAACAGACACACACACAGACAAAGTTCCATTTATAAATATGTTCAGATAATCTGCAAGTTGTAGGGAGTTCAGTTATGCTTGACACAAGGCCAAATCAATAAACCTTAACCATCTTCCTATCGCTTCACTGGTGACCTCTGATGTCGGAAACTAACAGGCAATTGAAGAATCACTTCTCCAAGCTACACCCCGACGGTGGGAATGTAACTTGCGCCGAGATGACAGGGCTTGACCAATAACATTGCAGAGCTTCCTTTAGATTTTTCCATGAATCTTGAGATGTATAGCTGGCACGCCAGATCAGTTAAAACAGCAATATACAATACACAGACGAATGGTTGAGTTATATATCCGCATGACGTTTTCTCTGGAGAAAACTGTGACACATCACAGTGAATCAAATTTCCTAGTAGCTTACTTAGCAAGTGATTTAATATACACGCGTTGTGGAGCGGATATCCTTTTATATACGGGGATATGTAGATGACACCCTCTTTCCAAGAACAAAGTACAGTGGGATAAAAATTGTATAATTAGGGAGTTTATATGTGCGTTGTGGTTCGATGGATATCGTCTCGAAATGAGAAATCGGAGAACCGAGTTCGAATTCCAGTTGAATTCATTACATTCACTTACGCTCAAATATCCTTAGGAAAAGTATTAATCCGTCTCTTCCCTCCAGCTATGGGTTAAATAACAGAGCAGATTGAGATCTATAGCCTTAGTTAGGAACCAGTTTACCGCAGAAAGTAATGGCAGCCTACTGCGGGAAAATCTTCTGCCAGTCAGCCATGTCTCGTTCGAGATAAGATCAGTCAAGCGTGTATTATGTATGACAATTAACTGAGTACTAACATGAAGTCTTAATATACGATTATTTTTTGTCGTTCTCAGCAGCAAAACTTACAAAAGTTTTGAAGTACTGTTTCACTAGTCATTTATTTTCTGTTTTAATATTTGCTTTGCCATTTCATGTTTCTTTCGTTTTTAATCGTTCCCATTATGTCTGTTACAAATTTACAAATGGCAGCCGATATATACGTACCAACATTTCCCCACAGATTTAGTTAGATATGAAATCATATTTAGAAAGTAATGTAAAATAGAAAACTTCTTACTAAAATCAAAATCTTAATGGATGCTGATTGTACATTGGAACACATCCGGAAAAAACTAAGGTATTCCTATATGAGTAATTGTGTCGTTTTCTTTTCCTTTTTTAATGGGATTGAATGAGAAGCGGCTGTAAAAACTGCCATATTTCATTTAATCAAATTAAGCATTTTTTGCTCCTAATTTTCTCTTCCTTCGTAAATATTATTTCTCGTTCTCTTTAATATACTAGATATGTTAAATATTCGTTGAGTCGGTGAGGAATAATATTAAAAGTCATTCAGTGAAAATAACAACATTTTGCCAAATTGTTATATGATATCTTGGTTAGTGTGGAATTTTGCCAAGAAATGTATTTCGCACTTAACAACACAGGGAGATTTCACTGAGGGCGTAGAATGCAGGTGGCAAGCCGATTATGGTTTTAGTGTTGAGTTTAGAGTTAACTCCAGCAGTTGCAGAGAGCATTGCGTTGATAACTGCTCAGAGAGGGTCCAGGTAATATCGGGCGGGCAGCCGGTGGCTAGCTGCTAGTATGCACGTGTGCCTCATTTTAACAGATCCGACCCACCCACTCTACAATACAGTGAAGCCACCGACAAGCGAATAAAATATAATTGTAAATTTTAATCTGAGGTGTTGACGTCCGTCATTTTGAAGTGAAAATGTTCGTCGATTTTATAACCGTGAAAATTTGGGTTCAGTTTATGTTTCATTATTTTAACAGAAAAAAAACGTCATTCTGTCTTGTAAAGGGACAATCAATATTTGCTTTGAGCGTTCCCGCAGAATGGATAGCATCATTCTGTCCCGCAGAATGGATAGCATCATTCTTTCCCGCAGAATGGATAGCATCATTCTTTCCCGCAGAATGGATAGCATCATTCTTTCCCGCAGAATGGATAGCATCATTCTTTCCCGCAGAATGGATAGCAGTTTATGGTCCATCATTTATGAGAGAAGAACAAAGTCATCTTTTATTGTAGTTTATCTTTCTCGTCGATGGTATGCAACACATAAGCAAAACCATATCAACATATATATGCATGTATGTGTCTCAGTATATCAGTGTGTACGTGTGTTCAATTTGCATTTGTCTTAATATATTGATACTGGTAAATAAGCTACTTATGGAGACTGGAATTCGAGCCGAGATCGAATTCCACTTGAATTCCTTGCATTCAATTAGATTGTTAAGATGTGCGCTGTGGTGCAGTGGTTATCGAATTGGAACGACATATCGGCGTGTCGAGTTCGAATTACTTGCATTCACTTACGCGCAAATTCCTTTTGGGAAAGGTATTAATCCGTCTATTCCCTCCAGTTATGGGTTAAATCATAGGACATATTGGATTCTGTAGCCTTGGCTGTCAACCAATCTACCGTAGAAAGCTATCGAAACCAACTGTAGGGTAATCTTCTACCCTTTTAATCATAACTCTTTCGAGACAGGATCGCCCAAAGCGTGTATCACGTACGGCACTTAACTGACTGATGGAGGCTGGATTATGATCGTAGAAGTTCGTATCCAATTATGAGTTTATTAAAGGATTTTTATAGGAATTTCTCACGCGTCCAAGTCTCAATTTCATTTTTTTTTTAATACGGCTAGTTTACCCAGCACAATGCCCAAGAATCACTCGAGGTAGTGGGATCGAGATTGAATGAGGCAGTAACAGGTATCCATTATGAAAACGTATATGATAGATATAGAATGACACTGGACTTGAAGCGACTATTTCTGTAGTTGTCATGCAAGTATCCTATCTGATTAATTGATTGATTCATTCATTCATTTATTCATCCATTGGTTACCGTGTTTAAAATCATATCAACGACTTATGCCTCATTTGATGCCAAAATTATTGGGAGCTTTGAAGGAAGAAAATATGATATATGTTATTTTGCCAGGATGTTTTCCGCCTGAATCCATCCTGCATGTATACAAATCAACCATTCGTCCGAGCATATATGTCATATATGGTTATATATGGTTAGGCGCCATATGTCATATATGGTTAGGTGCCCCTGCTGTTCATCTCAGCAAAAAGCTACAAGCTCAAAAGGAGAATCAGTAATGTGATAGGTACCGACTTTGCGGCTCGACTACAATCACTTTCCCACCGACGAGATGTGGCTTTCCTTTGTCTGTTCTATAAATATTTCCATGGCTTCTGCTCCAACGAACTTAGGTTACTGGTGCCTCCGCAACATGTGTTTACTCGTGCATATATATAACTGTTTCAGTCCAAGCAAGGCAGTACGGCGACTGGTATACATGGGGTTACATGAGAGAAAAGCAAAAAGAAAGAGAGACAAGACATAAGTGGTGTCGGAGAAATGAAAAGACAAAAATGAAAACCAAGAAGATAAAAGATGGCAAATGACATTGCAATTAAACTCTTGGAGATTGTATCTATCAGAGAAACGAGTATCCGGACGGAAGTTACACAGATGGAAGTGCGAAAAAAGAAATTGAATTTAGTAAAACCTGCGGTTACATTTGGCTGTTTGACTTTAAATGATGGGACCTAGTTGCCAATCTAGTAGCTTGAGTAAATTCGTGTAGAAAGAGCACCAGGAAGTTAATCTCGCCAGGACAGAAGCCGTGAAAATATTTAAAGAGAAGTCAGATCTTGTTGGTGAGAAAGTGACTGAAAGTGAGCTATCAAATCAGGGTTCATTACATTGCATATCCTCATTTGTAGTTTGTTGAGAACCCCGAGATGAACAGCAGAAGCGGCCGACCGGATATAACAGTATTCAATATACGGACTTATGGTAGATTTGTATATGTACAAGATATATTCTATGAAAAAATTCCTGATCCGACACAATGACCAGACCTTCTTAGCAGTAGCCGTAACTATTGATTTAATGTAGTCGTTCAACTTGAGGTCGGCAGAGAGAATATAACTGAGGAAGTTCACTGAACTGATTTATTGCAGACTAACGTGATCCATACTGATGGGAGGTAGAATAGTTTGTTGATGGTGGTTAAAAGAGAGCAGTTTCATTTGTTTTGTCCCAGTTCCCCACAGACTTGAGAGACTTAATGTTATGGGGAAACACACTTATTTCTCAGATAATGGACTCCCCCTCCTATATTAATATGAGTTAACTAGAAGTTCTTGGGAAGTTCATAGGCGTCCTTTAGAGTTCTATTAGAGTTCAGTAGAACTACTAGGCAGCTGATATTAGTCGGGAGTTCGCCGAATACTAAGGAGTCATTTTTCAGTGGAAGATTACCAAGTTCCTAACATTTTGGATACGTTAAATCGATTAGCAACCGACATAGCACGATTATAACCTTCAGTGAAAAAACTACTCCACAACATTTTTCTAGACCAGCAGTGATTTTTGTTTTGGTAGATTTTTTACTGAGACAGTAGTAAACGGTGGTGTCTTCAGTGCCGACGCCTACTTGTAAACCGATTACATCAAGAAGATCATTGTTGAAGATTAGGAAAAGCGTAGGACCTAGGAAGGAAATCTACGTTCGTGTGATAAGAATACCCATTCAATACGAGCTTCATTACGCAATTAGATTAGTTCAAACAAGCGTCCATTTATACCATAGCCATGTAGTTATCACAGAAAACCATCATGCCAAACCCTGTCACACGGTTTCGAATTAATACGGAGATTATGACATATCTATTGCTTTGTTATAATCTCCATATTGATTCTATTAACGCTCTGTCTCTATATTGATGACTTTATGCTAAAAAACCTGCTTGGCAAAATATTTTTTTATCAGTAAACCACCGAAAAAAAAGCAAAAAAATCTTGGCACTAATCATTATCACAACTCAACATTATATGTGTTTGTGCGTGTGCTTGTGTGCGCGCGTGTAAATTTAAATACCTTGTTTGGTATAAGAGGGATCTGTAAGCCTAATGGAAGTTACAGACCTCTGGTCGTCGATATGACGTCTATCGAGAAAAAAAAACAAATATCTTTGATATAATGTCAGCGACTTGCATTCAAAGACGTCAATCTGCTCTTCTTAGAAAAGTGCATTCGACGTCCAGAGAGTAAGATTGGGTCTGTGCAAACCATTTTCTCACTATTAAAATTCTACATATGCCACGATGTTTCCATTTCTTTTAATACAAATGTCACCAAACTTTTTATTTTTCTATGTGCCGTGACCTTTTAGAACGTAGGCGATCATGGCTCCCGACAATTTTAACTCCTCTGAGTTCTTTGTAAATCTTAACTCTTTGTTATAACTCTTTATCATTTTCTGTCAGCATTTTACACAAGGTCTTTAGTTATATTATGCATTGCTTTGCTCTGAAATTCATGTTTAAGTGAGGGTTAAATTTGTCTAGCTTTCTTTCCTTTTAAAGGGCACTATAAATTTTAACTATCTTTTTTTTATTCCATATATAAATGCATTTTCTTCTTCTATTCTCTTCTAAAATTCTTTATTACTCATGTAATCAATTCATTCTATTCTCAGCATATTTCGGTAGAACAAGATTTCTATTGCGTAATTTTTTTCTTCTTCGATGATGAGATAGTTCATCTTTCCCTGCCATATAGGAGGATTAATATTACATAAAAGATCAGTACTCTTTTCTTTGTTTCTAACAGCGTTTTCCTGTTTCTTAATACTTTTAATAGCTTTTCGTCTATTAAGCCTAGCCGAACTAAAACTTCTTATCAGAGTACATAAAAAATAACCTCTATTGGAAGTTTATTTGTTAATTTTAATCTTTTAAGTTTGATCAGACTCACTACTTTGAAAAGCAACATCTGATATGCAAGTCTTTTAACAAGCGAGATTCTCACTTGCAAAACTTTTGCGATAAAATGCCATAAAACAACCATTGTCAGAAAATGTCATAAAACAATTTGTGATAAAATGTCATAAGCTTATGTCCTACTAAATGACTATAAACAATCGTTTGAAGATTGATCGTTTGAGAGTCTGTCGTGTAGGAACATCGAGATAAATGCACATCAGATTCTAATGTCTCTACTCAGATCTTTTTGACCATTTGATACACGCTTGAGAAATCATGTCTCGAAAGAGACATGAATAAATGGGCAGAATATTTTCCCCGCAGCGGATTACCGTTACTACGGCAACTACTTTCTACGGTAGACTGCTTGCCAAGCAAGGCTGCAGAACCCAATATGACATGCTATTTAACCCATAGTTGTAGGGAGAAGCGACGGATTAATATTTTCCCATGAGTATTTGTGCGTATGTGAATGCAACAAATTCAACGGTAATTAAAATTCGGCTCTCCGATTTCTCGTTCCGAGTCAATATTCACTGCACCACAACGCACACCCGACATTATTAATAAGACTTATCCCGATTTAGTCTCATCTTAACGTTCACATTAGAAGGTTTTAAAACGAGATGTAGAAAAAAAAAAAGAAAAATGATGATGAGGGGGTCAAAATATGTAGTGCGACACTCAGCTGTTTTTGTTCCTTCTTCGGTCGTCTCAAGTTAATGGATTTCTCAGTCGTTTCACAGGGCAATTGTGAAACAGACACCAACTAAGCCGCTCCTACTTTGCCAGTCTGACTGTCAATCCGCATGTCCAACTCTAATACACGTAGCCCGCCCAGAAAACTACCAAACTGCTAGCGTTGCAGGCACCCTGCTTTTTTTATGCCAGTCCTAGACAGTCAAAACTTGCATGCGTGCGAATATCGTCTCGTTTTGGACGAGATAGGCACGCATAAATTTCCTTCAATAGCGGCCATATTTCTTTTCTATTATTTTGCAAGCACGATACGTTCGCTCTCGTTTTGAATTCCTAGATAAGTCATGTCTTTCCTCACACGCGGAATTGTAAGTTCCAGGAATCAATTTTTATGAGAAAATTAAAACTTTGCTCTAAGCTGTGCAGATTCCATCATGTACTGCGGAGAAATAAGAAAGTATTGCACTCGATGTCACATAAGATCAACGAAGAAATCATCTGCGCTGTATAGATGAATTGGAAGGTGGCATTAGTGGAACCGATTCCTAGTTAGGCCTTAAAGGATATCAGTGGCTGCTCTAGACATGTAAACAAGTAGTCGACTAGGCTGAACTTAGAATGTGCACACGTCGGACAACTACATGAAAGAAAGTTTTACAGGGTGTTGCGGAAATACCTCCACATAATGGTATGACATTAGTGACAATGCTATTTTAATTTATATAATAGTTTACGATTATGTGGCAGGTATTTTTAGAAGGTTTATGTGGAATATTGGGATGTCCGTTGTGGTGTAGTGGATATTGGATTGGAACGAGAAATCAGGGAGCCGAGTTCGAATTCCAGTTGAATTTCTTGCATTCACTTACGCGCAAATACCCCTGGGAAAGGTATTAATCCGCTTTTTCCTTTCATTTATCGGTTAAATAACAGGACAGATTGGATTCTATAGCTTTGGCTGGTAACCAATCTGTCGAAGAATGTAATAGCAACCTACTGCGGGATAATCTTTTGCCCAGTCAGTCATGTCTCTTTCGAGACATGATCGCTCAAGTGTGTGTCACGTATGACACGTAAGTGACGGATGTGGAAGTTATTTTTACGGCAACCTGTATACTTGCCACACCCGAGAGTGAAAAGCAAGAGTCTCTCACATCATCGATAAAACATCAACGTTTGGTAAAATCTAACAGAAATCATACACCATCATGCGGATATTAATTGACGAAGCCCAGGTATAAGTATTTTAAGTAAAGATCTGAATGTTTTATTATTCTAGGATGATTAGTCTTTATGACGTAACGTTACATTTATTCAAGGCACTCATGTATGAAGTGTATAAAGAAAAGGTGAGTTAACCTATCACTGAGAGAAGCAATATTATAACGTAAATATTCACCTTGGTTCGTTTTTAGCATTTATTATTTTTTAACATTTTATTTTCACATTTTTGTTAAATTACTTAAAGATGTATGAGAGCTTTCATAAATGATATCGAAATTATCTGTGCTTGAATCTTGCCGCCAGGTTTTGCCCGAAGATTGATTCCAAAAATGGCAGATATCTTAATCGAATAATTCGTGCAGTCAAATTCGAAAACAGAAACATCGGGAAAATTAAAGAAATAATACATTTTTATTATACTTATTTTGGATTTTACAAGTACCGAAATGAACTGATTAATCAATAAATAAGTAAATGTAACCGCTCTGCTAATTGTTTACATAGCATTACATAGCATTGCCATGTGTGACAAAAAGCCAAGCAATTAGAATAATTACCATAACCAGTGTGACTTCTAAATGGAAATACCAAAATCTTAATTGTTTCAGAAAAAGGAACAATCTGACAAAACGCAATATATTGAAATTGATTTTGGTTCTGTAGAATCTTGAAATAATATATCTATCGAAAACTATTGCATCAAAAGATATAAAAGCAAATTAGGTGATATAATCATGAAGTTTTATTATTGGTCGATTTTTTAGAGCCTTTAACTGTCAGTAAATTTGTGAAGAAATTTTCGGCGATCTACGCCCTCGTCAGGTTAATGACTGAAGTTCTCGAGTGATATTCTTTCTGCTAGTTTGCTACAACGCAGCTTCTTCGTTTCGCAATGCGTCTTTTTTTTAACTGTTTTTTTTTTTTAGGTTGCCAGGGACATATATATATATATATATAAACAAAAACATTAATACACTGATGACGCGAACAGTGGAACAACAACGTGAGGAACCACCTAGAGAAACACCAAGCAAAGGAAACCTGATCAAAGATCTAACAAAGTCGTTAAATTAAAAAGGATTGATACTACTGGTCAATGGACCTAAAATTTACGATCAAGGAAAACAAGTCGACCACACCAACATCCAGGCTAGCTTCTGTAAGCTCACATATCAAATCAGATAGAAAGTACAAATCAATACGGTGGAATCTAACGGAACAACCAAATGTTTCGGGAAGCTCGTTATTTGAGAAAGGAAAAATATATACACTCTAATAATTTCAACCCATGTCTATTGAACAGGTGAAGAGGCTCATCCCTTGTTCCCTGTTTAAAATGTGGTTTCCGGCTTTCTTTTTTCCAATCTTCTTACTCTTTTGTTTTTGTTTTTTTTTTGGCTCTCTTTTTTCCAATCTTCTTACTCTATTTTTTGTCTCAATTGGAGTAGATAGACTAAACTATCGCCCGGTTCACACTCCTCCCCCATCTATTGAACAGGTGAAGAGGCTCATCCCTTGTTCCTTGTTTAGTATGTGGTTTCCGGCTTTCTTTTTTCCAAACTTTTCACTCTTACGTAGCCCCCTGCACTTTAATGGCTGTTACCGCCTTGCTTGGGGTGATATGATAAAAATATATATATACATATATCCCTGGCAACGTAAACAAAAGCAAAATAGTTAAAAGATGACGCACTGCGAAACGAAGACGCATTGTAGATAACCGGCAGAAAGGGCGAAATATCCCTCGAGAACTTCAGTCAGTAACCTGACGAGGGCGTAGAGCGCCGATAATTTCTTCACAAATTCACTGACAGCTAAAGGCTTGACAAAAATCCATAAATAATAAAATTATTCAACAATGCTGTTTAAAGGGAATATGAATACATTGAAGAACCGTGAAGTTGCCTGAGAGATAGCAGTTCCATCCTCGTCGCCAGTCAATGGACAGTTTCAATCGTCAGGGAGGACCCAAGGGCGGAAGAAACAGAAAACGTTCCCAGTATCATCTGTTAACGGTAGCTCTCAGGAGTCCCGGAAATGTTATACTCATCTCCACTTGGTTGTTATCTGACCAGTACTTATGTTTTCATTCCTTCTTAAGTCCAACAGTACTTTGGATCATGCTTTTGCAGAGGCTGTTATGCCAGGTGACGTGATTACATCATGCCACCTTATGACACTTAATGGTCACGAGTCAAGATTATAATTGTCCCAAGAAACTTTCGACCCTGCTCCTTACATAATTGATATTGTTCACTTAGTAGAAGATGAATAAGAGCTGTATTCCTTTTCCTAGCGCCACCAGGAGTGTTCAGGTCTCACATCTGTAGACGAGGACGGATACAACCTGAGATGTGTGGAGTTTGAATTTGGTCTAAAAGCAGTTGTTTCTTTTACATAAATTTCTAGTCTGGTCATTGCTGCTGTGGCTGTGGAGATGGTTGTTTAGGAGAATAAAATATAATTACTGTATCAGGACATAAGTTCTTAGAGTTTTTGATTGAATTTCAAGAAAAAAAATTTTCATATATTTTTTGCGTAGATATGCCAACTACAAGTTACAGATACTAAAATAAAACAAGTAAAAAATTTCAAATGCCTGTGAAGTGTTTTGACAGAGGATGGAAAGTGCAACATGGAGATCTAAATACGCATTTCAGAAGTTAACCTGAGTAGTGAATGACAGAAAAATCTCATTAGAAAGAAAGGAATGTGGGATTGCTATGTGATATCTGTCCTTTTGCAGATAAGTGAATATTGGACGATCTCATCAAGAATGGAGAGCCATAAGGCAACAGAAATGTGGTTTTACAGAAGGATGCTGAGGATACCCTGGACAGAATACGTGAGCAAACGATGAGGTGTTGAAAATGATGCAATCGAGAAGAAAACTCATACTTAACATCAGGAAAAGAAAATGAGGTTGTTGGGACATGTAATGAGGAAGAATGGCTTGGAGAATTTAATATTCACAGGTTGAACAGAGGGAAGGAGAAACAGGGAAAAACAGCGCGAGGCCTACTTGATAGGTCTGAGCAAATGGATGTCGGAGCGGGCTTTCGAAAAGATAGCAAGAGAAAATATAGTGAGAGCGACGAGAGCACAGAGCCAAGTAAAAGTCCATGATCCCCTACGACTTGAAGGGATTCAGCACAGGAAGATATCCAAACACGTATGTGCCATTTTGTTCCACTAATTCTGACATCTCCGAGGCAAATCCACGATTCCATCGTTTTAAAACATAGCATATTTAGTTTTGATTTCGTTTTTTTTTCTTTTTTTCTTTTCTTTCTTTTCTTTTTTTTTTTTTTGCTTTTTAACAGGTCACAAGAGAATTTCATTATTTCTCATTAAGGAATCGATATATGTGTTATTTAAATAGGCAGGTTCAAATACGTATGATTCTTCAAATATATCACCACAGCCAAATTGTACCAATTTTTGCCGGGTCTAAAAATAGACGGAAGTTCTAGCCTTCTAAATATCGATTAGCTGCTATTAAACACATTTCAAAATTTATGGCATAATTGCGAACTCTAGGCCGTTTTTTTTTTTTATTTAACATCAGATTTTTCAAAAGAGGGTCATTTAATGCACAATACCTTTCCATTTCAACTTGATACACAGCCTCACCTTTTTCGGATGCAGACCAGTTTTTGCAGAGGTTGATGTTGACCCATTTCGTTTATTTCTGGACCTTTTCCGGTCAACATGCATATAAACAATCTATTTTTATTGACTTTATTCATTCTTCTAAAACAGAGGTTATTTTGATGCGTTTTTGCATAGAACCTTACATAGAAATGCGGCACATTATTTATTTCTCTTTTAAATAATGAGGTACCGAAACATCGTTGCATTTCTTATAAATGTATTTACAAGCCTTACAACGATCCTATATGGAAGGTAGAGTATCTCTGCGATGTCCCGCGTCCATAATTTCAATGGCAAATGTTCTGATGAACTCCATTTCAGATCTTGACAGCTATGATCTGCTGTGATACATACACTGGGACGACGCATACTCATCTCATTTATTTTACAGAAGTAAGAAGGAATGTCTTTGTTTATTTTTTCTCCAAAATCGCTATTTTTTAGAACAGACTTCGATCGTTACAACTTTAAGCACGTCAAGTCTATTCTCATCCGTTATCTTTCTAACATATTCTGATGGGCTTCTTTTCTCTTCTTTTTAAATTCATACGCCTCATTTAATAGCTCTATATCTTGAATACATTATAGATCTTGAGGTGAGCGTCGTGCAATGAACATAGGCTCCGAATGAGAAATTGGAGAGCCAAGTACAAATTCTAGAATTTGTTTCTTTCACTTACGCACAAATACCCTTGGGAAACGTATTACTCCGTCATTCCCCCTCCAACTATAGACTGAATAGCAGAAGAAATTGGGTTCTATAGCACAGGTTGGCAACCAGTCTACTGCAGGAAATAATTACAAGCTATTGCGGGAAAATCATTTGCCAAGTCAGTCATGTCTCAAAAGAGACATGATCGCTAAAGCATGTATCACTTATAGCAGTTAAATACCTATCCAAAAATAAGTCTTTAAAAATATTTCAACGCGACATCGGTCTTCTTTATCACATTTCTATCGTTTCTGACTAGACTTACCAGATAGTAAAATATTCGCTGACAATTGACTTTGAGTAATCTCTTATACTGACCTTCTATGTCTTAGGAGATCATATATTCAACAGGAACAAATTTCTTTCACGAATTTGTCGAACAATACATTCAGTTTTCTTTAGAAGCTGACAGGAACACTGTATAATCCGTGTTAAGTATATGCAAACTGATAATAAAATTACAGAAAACAAAATGTTAGTGGTAGAATACAAATCAGTAATTACATGTATGAGTCTTTTACGGGAGGCAATGCGACTGATCACAGATATATGCACACCTCATCTCATCAGACAAACTGTACTTAATAGAGGAAATCCCATTGCATTTTTGAAATCAGCAAACAAAATTACGTATATACAGTTCATAATATTTTTTATGAAAATTAGCTGTTCCCAGACTGAACTATTTGACCCGGCAGTTGTCAGGAAGAAGAAGAAAATTTGATTCAAACGCACAAAAAAGATTACTGCTGATAAGGCATGGCGGGTGATCAGTCGAGGAGAAAGTCAATTCTGAACACAAAGCCAGTCAGAAAAGAAGCTGCCCCGCTTAGCCTATCTAGCCCGAGACAGTTCAATTGTATGCTGTTTTGTTTTTTGTTTTTGTTTTCATTTAAAATAATATTCGCTCTATACAAGGCACCAGAACCACTCGATATAGAGGGTTACAGAGTAAGAGCTAAGATTTGCGGTGATATCTGTTGAAGATAACGGTTAGTAATAGGTGTAGAATAAATAATACACCCATGGAAAGACAAATGAACTTGGAGAGACGCCTTAAAAAAATAACTCAAAGCGAAGCAAGAGAAATCCATTAACACGAGAACACTAATCATGGATATATAGTATCCAGCGCAAAGGACGCCATTTTAATTACAATTTAATTAAATATTCAATACCTGATTTTCTTACCTAAATAATATTTTTTCGGGTCCCTCTACTGTTAACTCAAATTTTGAAGTGCCTGCATGCAAAATATTTCAAATAAAGACTTATATTTAATATTTTTCTGATATTTTTAAAATCGGGTATGATAAACCTATGGTTAGTAGTGATGTAACTTTAATTGATGGTTAGTGTTCTTGGGTTAAAATCAGTCGAGAAGAATTTCTAAGGACGTCACGGCAAGAAGCCTAAGTGAGACATAATATTATAACCATTGAAAGCGAGTTATAACAGCGACAACGAGCGATTTAACGGAGAAGGAAAAAGTATTTTTCCTACGGCGCACATGAACAGCGAGGATGAAAAATTAGAAATATTATGGTTTAATTATTTTTAACGTGTAAAAAGGAAAACTCGAGGAAAAAGATAGAACACAAATATACTTTGAATATGTAAGGTTTATTAGCCCAAATGGTTAAAATAAAACAACAGCAACAATAGCAGTTGTTGGAACACGAGAAACAACAACAAATGCTAATTGAAATAATAAGGAAGGAAACGTAAAATTCCATGAGTTCATTCACTGCGGAATGGGTGGTAAATCTCATAGCTGAATTTACATAAAATTCTGATGACAGAAATAGTTTTGCTGCTCATTTTAAAAGATACTAACAAGTTTTAAGAAAAGAACGCAGCGACTAGAAAGACGATAAAATCAAGACTTTTGTTGACAAAATTAGTATTGGTAGAACATAAAAAAAATCTATAATTTTTCTTCTACAGAAAAAAAATGGAAAAATTTACTTTGGAGAAACAGTAAATATTCCTACTATTTTTAGCGAGAAAAATTTGTTATTCAAAATTCGTTGGAATTGTTTGAATCTGATGAACCAAAAACAAATATTTTGTCACATATGCTGGAATCGCAGGCAATAATGTGTAAAAGATTGAAATTAAAGAAACTGACTACGGAGATATTTAAAGGTTTAATTTTCATCCAAGAATTAACGGTGACAAAAGACGTATAAATAAGTGCTAGAATCCAAACGAACCAGGAGCAGAATCAAAAGCTAACATTACAAAAAGTATCGGACGAATGTCAGAGAATCATGAGACAAAATATGGAACAATTTGAAGAAAAAGAATACGGCTATATAAAGAAAAACAAATAAGGAAAAATAAAAATTATGATTCAGATGTGAATAATTACATCTCTGAGATGACTGTTCCGTTAACATTTCAAGGTCCTAAACGTGTGGAAAAATAGGACATAAAAGCTACACTATCAAGTACTTACAAGAAAACTTTTGTACACAGCATTGCAACGGGAAAATAATTACAGAAAAACAAAGAAAATTAATAACGTGAATGTAAAAATGCAAATAGACACTTTTAGCAACATCAAAATAATTGATTAAGACACACGGAAAGCAAATAGAAAAAATTATATTTAAAAGGACTTCGAAAATCGAACGTGGCGTGTCGTGTAAGTAATTATGTTTTATTGGCAAAATGATTTGAAACATTTTATTTCGTAAAACATTTGTAAATGGTAAGGATTATGTGTTAAAAATATTAGAAACTTATTGGGTACTGACTGCATGGAATTATTTGAATTCTGAGGTTAACCTATGAATATATATTGCAAAAATATCAATGGAAAAGCTACGTATTTTAAAAAATCAGTGCAAATTTATAAATGGAACTTTGTCTCTCTCTGTGTGTGTGTGTTTGTGTGTGTGTGTCCCCGTTACCTATAGACTCCGAAACGGCTGAACCAATTTTCTTGAAAATTTACACAGTTCTACTATAAGCGTCTGCGAGTATTCTAAGCTAGGTTTTGTGTCGAGGTACCGCCGATAAATATCGAAAATCGATAATCGAAAAAATCGGGTTATAGAAGGAGTGGTCCGATTTTAATCAAATATGATACACTCATAGACAAAGACATAAGAAACGATATTCAGAAGTTTCAAGGTTGCAGTTCTTACAATAGTGCAGTAAATTTGATATCGATACCAGGAAATCAAAATTTGACTTACACCCATTCATTTTTCTTTCAGTCTACGGTTTCGCTTTAACTGGAAAGAACTATTGCTTTTTAGTCTTTCGTGCCAACGTCCAAATCGTCTGAGCTCCAGGACCATGGAATAGTTTTAAAGCTTTCATTACACCCGAGCAACGCCGGTCTATACTGCTAGTTATAAGTACGCAAAAGGGATTATATGATTTCAACCGACATACTTTGTGATAAATGTGGTCTTAGCTAGATTTCAACCAGCTATGTATACTATGCTTGCAGACTGTGATTTTTTCGTTGCTTATCTGGATGAAATATTAATTAAAATTGTATCTAAGAATCATATTATATGGCATATGAAAATTGTTTTTGATAAAATGAGAGAATACGCGTTTAAAATCAATGAGGAAAAATGCAATATTCTCTTGCCTAAAATCAAGTACATTGGACAAATCATTGACAAAAATGGTCGTAAATCAACTTGCTGAACGTGTGCAGAAGACATCTCAGATAAAAAAGCATCTGAATTTCTAACTCTCACCGACCAAAAACTCCCTTTGGCCTAGTTTGTTATTTCCGTATAGTCTGTAATGAACATTTCAACGATCAAAATAGGGGCAATAAAAGCCCCGGTTGGGTCCATTTTGCAACACCCATTCACTGAAAGTTTTTTTGCTGGCCGCTTGTGCATTTGTGGAGAAGGAAAAGCGTTGTAAGAGGTCGTTGGTAAAACTAAAGAAAAACCCCAGACTGCGGTAGCTCTTTCCCCAGAAACCACTACAACAAAAGGCGTACACACACGCGCGCGCGCGCGTGCGCGCACACCCACCCACTCCATGTACCAGTTCTCAGATCAATGCCCCGACCACATATGCAAAACAGATACATAACCTAACCTCCATCAAAAACCGACTACATCTATGTCCACTCCCAATCCTTCTGCTTCACCTATACCCATGAATTCACCCAAGAAATTGGAAAACCAGAAAGGACAAGGGTGTCAATCAGCCAAGAAAAACATCGGCAACACAGAAAAAGATAAAATCCAAAACTTCTTATAACACGTGTGCCAAGTGACACCTGAGTAGGCCGATACAGCATCTATGTAGTCAAAAATTTTGCTAAACTTGAAAGAAATCAACGAAAATGATATTGAATATCTAACAATTGTCCCAAATTAAATACAACCTTTACCGTAGTAATACCTGCGCAGATTAATTCCTGCTATTGGCATTTTCCATAACGACATTGACAAATTAAATCAATTTTGTTCAAGAAGGCTTAAAATTCCTCTGGCATATTGGTGGCTGGACTCTTGCTCACCATCAAGAGAGAGATGGGCCATGGGTCAATGAGACAGACCGTCCTTAACCGGGTCAATTTTAATGCATATCCCCAAATTTATCGGACTGACCATGTTTCTTTGGTTGGCTAGTGTAAATGGCTGATGCCTAAGATCGAAGCCTCCAGAGCGAGTCTCTCTCGCGATCCTCAAGGTCTCGGTGTATATGTAAGCTGTGTACAGGAGACCTATTTTTTGAATTTAAAGAATCAGGAAGATCGCTCGGTATATCCTTACTAATTATATGCAACACACCTCACTGGCGATAGCTCACCAAAGAAACTTTCTTCAGGGGGCTTGAGATATTCAAACTGCATCTGCTGCAGAATGGTGGTGAATGAACTGAGTCATGCCTTCTTCTACAGTAAGTTTTTAAAGACGTTATGGTTCGCATGCTGCACGGAAAATTCTTTCTCTTTGATAGCCGTTCTGTTTGTAGCAATGTGGTTCCGTAGTAAACTAAAGCTGAGCACTCCGTGTTATTATCCTTACTAGGTATTATGCGAGTCATTACATAGACGACGCAACAGAAGGATATCTATGGAGACGAGAAGTTTAGCTCTTCCCAACTGATCTTGTTCTTCGACCCTAGCCTAAAATAAAGGTCAAAATGGAAAGGTACGAGTCTCTTCATCCAAATTTGGCAAATGTGAATGAGTCTTAGTAACTTGCCGAGTGAAAGAAACTGACTTGTGGCATCTTGATTCCGGTTATGCATCAGGATATTGTAAGTCCTGTATTAAACTGCTCCGATGAACTTAGATCACTGGTACCCCCTAAATACGAATTTGAACGAGATACTAGATTTACAACTAGATCCCACTCTTTTACAGTGAAACAGATAAAATGCAACCGTAACTTCTACTCCAACAGTTTCTTTCCTCGCACTTCCCGACTGTGGAATTCTCTTCCACACGATTGCTTCCCCGACGGCTACAATCTCCAGGAGTTTAAATGTAAGGTCAATAGACAACTCCTAACACACTAACCTGCTCCCATTCTATCAAACACTCTTCCCATCTGCCCAACCCTCATCCTCGGTATCCTTACTCATCTGTCACCTTCCTCTTGACATTCCTTATGTCTAACCACTCCTTTTCTTTACCTTCCCCTATGTAGTTTCATGCGCAATAGTGGTAGTGGAATGCCTTGCTTGGGGTGAGATGATTAAAAAAAAAACATTGGCAAACCTGCCAAAATTAGGGTAGTTTAGTTCTTCTTTTATATATTTTCTACGGCAATTTACATTAGCCCTTGGAAATTATACCTATTTTCACCTTATATATATATATATATATATATATATTAATCTCCACTTTATTTTAGTTCTCTCGCGGCACTGCCGTTAGGTGACCAAAAAGTTGGACGTGGGACATTTATTTTCGTATGTGTTCTTTCGTAATTGTCGTCGTGTATGAAAAAGTGTCTAGTTGGATTTGTGGTTGACTGAATGATTGATTTTTATTCATCGATGTCAAGCATTTATTTCGTCCATTTAACAGGTATTTCTGTCAGAATTAATGATTGTGTGTATGCGTGAGGGATTTTATTACTAACTCCATTCTTATTTAGTTTCTTTTTTATAGAATATTATGCATATTGTAAATATTAACTTTTTCTTTTTAAAGACTGTCATTTGATTGCCCTACCCCCAGAGAAATTTTACATTTGAAGATTAGTTAGTACTTCATAAAGATTTTGAAGTATTATGGTCGTTGTAGTAAAAAAAGAAAGAAGGAATGTGATATTTTGATATAATATTGCATAGTTTTTTGGGTGAGTGGTTGTGACTACCTAAGTTTATTATAAGACATACGATTTTATAGGTCAAGGTAACTTACCGGGAACATCATGGCTGCCTTTAAACTATCATAGCCTCCTCGCAATGGTGGGTGTCGTGGCCTACTCATGTTGGTAAAAGTGTTAGACGCGGATAACCAGTCTTATCAAACATCTAGCCAATGGCAGGCCAGCAAATCTAGCCAATGACAGGCCAGCAAATGGATTGCAGAATAAGGATTAGGAGAAATAAAAAAAAAATAGAACTTTTATTAAGCGCTACAAATGACAGGAAATTATGAAGAGCCATCATCGCAAAAATCCTGAGAGGACACGCGCATAGATAAGAACAATTATGACCGCCAACTGTTTCTTCTTGATGTTAAGTATTAGGTTCTTTGTCATTTTCTCTAAAACTTCATCGATGCTTACATGTTCGGTCGATGATATTCTCATTCTTTTGTCGAACCACATTTCTGTTGCTTAAAGTCTCTTCATCTTTGAGATGATAGTCTAGTATTCGCTGCCGTACAGGAGGAGAGATAACAGTTTAGTACTGTTTTCATTGTTTCTCACGAGATTTTTCTGTTTCTTCGAACTCTGCTTAGATTTTGGAAGGTTTCCTTGGCTGGCCCCATACGGCTTCGTATTTCAGTGCCTCACTTTCAGTACTCTATTAAAACATTCCACATATGTTTAAATTTCTGCACTTGTTTGATTTTTATATCCCCGCTTTGCAATTCGAACTTTGTTCTCATCCTTTCTAAATAGGCTATTCGCTTTTGACCTGTTTCTTTTGCCTTCTGTGTGCCCCGTGAGTGTTAAATTTCCCAATCCCACTTTTGATCTTGTGCAATATTTCTTTATATTTTTACAAAAATATGTAAACACCGTTAGCGTCAGTAGAGAAGAATTTCTAATGACGTCACGGCGGATAGCGTAAGTGACACAAAAATCTGACCGTGAGTTATAACAGCCTAGATTTTGAAGTATTTAGTACTCAGAGAAGCATCCTCTTGTGAGTCGGTTCCAAAATGCAGCTCATCTTGGGAAGCCTGAAAACTGTATAGCGTCAGGAAAAGAAGTTTTGCATGCTCCTGTCCATATATGACTGCATTACTTTATTTTCGGCGCATATAAAGGTAGAAGATAGGGTAATTTTTCGTTTTAAATCCCGTCGCTTTTCCCCTTCAAATTTATTCAAAATTGCATTATCTCTGTGAAAATGTATATGCTGAACTCAAATCAACTGTTAGTTATTGAAGAAACTTACCTTTTTTTATCTAAATGTCCATAAAAAAAACGAACTATATCTTTCATTTTTTTCTCTCCCGTAACTCTTACGCAGTCATGTAATTAACTGCTGAATGACGTACTACGTAATGCAACCAATCTTTGGCAGATTTTTGCTTAATTTTTCTTCATTTACTTATACTTCCGGCGATGTACTTCCGGGAATTAAAGAAATGCGTTATTGTATTTCTACGCTTATTGCTCTCAAAACCGGAAGTACATCGCCGGAAGTTTCAGTAAAGGACGAAATTCGACCAAAATTGCTGTTATAGTTTGTTTTTTTATGGACTTTCAAAGCAAAAACAGGTAAGTTTCTTCAATAACTAATTGTTGATTTGAGTTCAGCATATACATTTGCACAGAAATGATATTTTGGATAAATTTGAAAGAGAAAAAGCCGTTGGTACCTAAAACGAAAATTATTTTACACACGTGATACTGAGTTATCTGACCTAGTAGATAAACTAAAAAAGCCTAACATACAATTCCTTATCTTTTCTAGATATCAAGCGTCTTGAAACTAGATGTCTAGCAGAAATCAACCAATAAAAACTTTCGGTAAATTTTCGTTTTAAGTCCTGACGCTTTTCCCATTCAAATTTATCCAAAATAGCATTATCTCTGTAAAAATGTATATGCTGAATTCAAATCAAATGTTAGATATTGAAGAAACTTACCTTCTTTTATCTAAATGTCCATAAAAAAACGAACTATATCTCGCAATTTTTCTCTCCCGTAACTCTCACGAAGTCATGTAATTAACTGCAGAATGACGGACTGCGCATATGATCGAATTTTTTGTCGATTTTTCTTCATTTGCTGATACTTCCGGGGATGTACTTCCGGGAATTAAAGTAATGCGCTATTGTATTTCTACGCTTATTGCTCTCATAACAGGAAGTACATCGCCAGAAGTTTCAGTAAAGGAAGAAAAATAACCAAAATTCGACAGAAAATTGCTTCATAAGTAGAACGACATTCTGCAGTGAATTAGATGAGTTCGTGAGAGTTACGGGAGAGAAAAAGTGCGAGATATAGTTCGTTTTTTTAAAGACTTTCAAAGCAAAAAAGTAAGTTTCTTCAATAACTAATTGTTGATTTGAGTTCAGCATATACAATTGCACTGAAATAATGCTATTTTTGATAAATTTGAAAGGGAAAAAGCCGTTGGTACCTAAAACGAAAATTTACCGAAGATAGTAGATGGAGTCAGGTATTTATTAGTGCGGTACCAGGTACAATATTTAAATACACAGGAACTCTTCTAATAGGAAATATAAAGTTCGACACAGAGATCCGAAGGCGAATCGGCATGGCGAAGGAAGCATTCCAGAAGTTGAATAAAGTATTAAGAAACAGGACAATTTTGTTAGAAACAAAGAAAAGAGTACTGGAATGCTATGTGTTGTCATTTCTTCAATATGGCAGTGAATTCTGGACAATATCATCAAAGATGTAGGAAAAACTTGAAACAACTGAAATGTGGTTTAACAGAAGGATGTTACGAATATCATGGATCGAGTATGTGAGCGGGATGTGGTTTTAGATAGGACGGAAACGAAAAAGGAATTAATAATGAGCATCAGGAAGAGGCACCTAAAGTTCCTAGGACATGCAATGAGGAAAGAAGACTTCGAGAACCTGATAATAACGCGCCAGATAAAGGGAAAAAGAGACAGCGGAAAGCAGCGGAAAACATATTTGAAGGGCCTGAGCAAGTGAATGACAGAACGAGGCTTGGGTGGTGTTACAGGAGAATGCTTGCTAAGAGACACCAGGGATAGGGAGACGTGGAAAGCTATGATCGCTTACATCCTGACAGAACAACGCATATAGAAGAAGAAGACAGGGGACTGATTTGTTTCCCAGTATCTTTAGCAATTCAGTGCACGTATGAGATCCACTTGTGGTCTAAGTTAATAAATCTCAATAGGTGCTCAATCTACTTGGCTTTGTTTAGAAGATACCAGTTAATCCTGCTAAACCGAAAACTCAAGGTCCGTTTGGTGACCCTGAAACGTTTCTCGTTTTGCTTCCATGACAACGAAGTGGATCCAGCCACTCCCATATATATATATATATATATATATATATATATATATATAATCGTGTCGCCCCAAGCAAGGCATTTTACTGCCACTGTTGTGCAGGGGGTTACATAGGAGGAATGTTATGAGAAGTGAGAGGTTGCAGGGGGTGTAAAGAAGAGAGTAGGAGAGGGAAGAGATTTCTGATGAGAGTGGGGTGGACGAGGGGGAATATTATGAGGAGTGAGAGGTTGCAGGGGGTGTCAGAAAGAGAGTAGAAGAGGGAAGAGAGTACTGATAAGAGTGGGGTTGACGAAAAAGAAGCATGAGAGAGAGGATGTAAGTTAGTGAGGCAGGAGATGACTATTGACTTTACATTTAAATTCTTGGAAATTGTAATTCTCAGGAAAGCAAGTATGCGGAATAGAATTCCACAGGCGGGAAGTGCGAGAAAAAAAGCTGCCGGAGTAGAATTTGCGTTTATTTATTGGTTTCACAGTTAAAAGGGTGGGACAGAGTTGCTATATGCTAGAGATCGGTCAGAGGAGATACCAGCTGGGCATCTAATGTTTTGTGGGCGCAACGTATACCGTTTTACCATCGGCATAGTTATTTACAAATGATCTGAGTATAAGCAGATGCTTTATGTAAAGTAGAAAGAGAGATGGAGCGAGAAGCGAGATTTGTAGAACGACTGCATGCATTGCAAGGGCATTGGAAAACAGGTCGTTGAAATTTTGTTTCATGAATATGCATACTAAGAAAAGCCTTGATAACTGAGAACACTTTTCGAAGGATGTGTTGTTGCAGTTGCAGTTGCAGTAAACGTGGTTTCCATAGAAAACAAATGTTTTATGCGGTAGTGTTTGTTACTTCGTACCGTATATGGAATATGAATTGATGATATTAAATAATTCATGTGCATTGTGGTACAGTGGATATCGGCTTTAAACAAGAAATCGCCCTACAGAGTTTGAATTCCAGTTAAATTTGTAGCATTCACTTACGCGCAAATATCTTTTGGGAAAGGTATTAATCCGTCTCTTCCCTCCAGTTATAGGTTAAGCAACAGGACAGATTGTGTTCTATAGCCTTGGCTGAAAACTAATCTACCACAGAAATTAATGGCAATCTACTGCTAGATAATCTTTTACCCAGTCAGTCTTGCCTCTTTCGAGACATGATCGCCCAAGCGTGTATCACGTATGGCAATAAACTGACTTATATTAAATGATTGCAACTAAAGTACTTATTAAATTACAAAATTTTAAAAAGTTAGGGTACTATAAATATATTCCAAGTATTAGTATTGTTCTTCATTTATTCTCTTATTATTATGCTCTCATTACGATTGAGCACTCTGGTGAAGAAAATTTTAAAAACAGTTCCAACTTCGGCTATAATGCGTGACTCTTCAGAAATGAATTGAGTTCTCTTGGTGACTGGCGTCTGTATACACTGCTTATATACAAGACGTTAAAATTTCCCTTCTCTGATGCCATTCGCCGATGGCTTAGGGAGTAGAAACTCCGACTGACACCACATCGGTCGAGTTTCGATCCTGGCCAGAAGCAAGTAGATATGTCTAGCCACAGAGATGAGCTGTGATACAGCGAAACGAGCTTGTATGTGGATGACTTATATATATCATTGGTATAGAAGAAAAAGTGTGAGTAGCTGGGAACGTTGTATATTTTTTTGTTGCTATTAATAATAATATTACTTGCTTTTATATGATATATTAAGTGTCCATAATGGTATTTGTGTATTTTGTAATGGATACTTGTATTTAAGAAGAACCTCCTTTTATGTTAAACACATGTTTCTTATCCATATTTCTAACAATTGATATATATATATTACTTATTAATCCGACAGATTATATTAATTAAAAATTATTTTTAGTGGGGACTCATATTTGAATAAAAGATCCGTATATTTATTAAACAGTAAATTCATTTACTTTCATCTACTGGGCTGAATATTTGGTAAATCTTTATAACCATAATGATCCCGACAAAATTCGAACCTAAAAACTATCATTCAATGCAATGTGTTTCAGACCATCTCAACTAAGACATTCGTCGGAAATGTATGTGGAATTTTTTCTTATATATGCAATACTTTATTAGACTCTTGAAATATTCGTATCCTAATGTATGCACAAATTTTTTTATAGATTTCTCGAATATTCATGCCGGTAGACAAAAATATATTGTTTAATAGGTAAGCGAAGCGTTTATCCAAATAAGTGTATTCACGAATATATATATATATATATATATATTCAACGGTAAAATCAGTTATTGCAAATCGCCTGAAGACACCGCTCAGGGTAGAAACGTAGGTCGGGTAATAACTCGTTTACCAATGGAATATATATATATATATATATATATATATATTATAGTTTGTAAAATGTACACACTACAATCTACTAGACAGTGTGCATTTTGTTTCGACGTTGAAAGGACAGTCTCATAAGGTAGTAATTTTTTAGCATTTACTAAATGATGAGACATTGTCCATTCAATGTCAAAACAAAATGAACACTTTCTAGTAGATTATAATTTGTACATGTTCTAAATTATAATTTATAATAACTATTCATGGCTCTATTTCTATATTGAGCAATGTTTTGAACGATATTAATATTTTATTCTTTCTTGATTCACTTGGATTTATATATATATATATATATATATATATATATATGTGTGTGTGTGTGTGTGTGTGTGTGTGTGTGAATTAGTAAATATACATACAGGGATATATACCTGTATAAAAATATTATTCATGTGTTAATAAAACAATGCTCAGACAACTATAAACGGAGCCATCAATCACATATATTAGTAAATATGCATATTATACTACGTCGGCAGCACGACTTGGACTTTTATGCGTTACGCAATCATCAGGTACATATAAAGAACTGACCGTTTAAGGGATTGAATGAATTGAAACTAGAATCAATTTTAAAGAACGATGTGTGCAAAAGTCAAAGAAACAACAAGCACAAGTTTTTGCACGATCCATTTGTAGCGGTATATATTCATTGAAATTAGAATGGCTCCCAGAAATCTGTGTCCATTTTGAGATTTTGAGATTATCTTTTCGTATATATATATTAGTTTAGAACAAGTACAAATTATCATGTTCATAGTTCTATTTTTATATTGAGCACTGTTTTAAAATTAATGTTTTGAACGTTGTTAATATTTTCTTCGTTCCTGATTCACTTGTATATACACTCACACTCACACACACACACATATATATATATGGCGATTTTCTACATAAATATTAACATACACCTTTTTTGACGATCTATAAAGTTATCTATAGATACATATTACTTATATTCAAGTATAAAATTACACACACACGCAACCACACACACACACACACTTATATATATATATATATATATATATATATATATTGGGGTGTTCTATGCAATAATATATCTATACCGATCTACAAAAAAAAACAGTTCATCGATCATTAGTTCGAGGCAATAATTGAATGTTATTTTTTTAATGTTGATTTCCTCTTTCGCTTCTGGCATCAGATAAATATAAAAAGAAACGCTAAACGTTATTGAGTTTTTAGTTATTTACTTAATATGTCTACTTGCGTTAATAAGTTTCTGGTGATAATAAAATAGACATAAAAATTGGAAAGGATTATAACAAGAAAACAATGAAAAGATACTGAATAAAATAGACTCATCAATAAAAGATATAAAAGAAAGACTTCCATAATGAGAAAAGAAAGAATTTGACAGCAACTAGTGGAAATGAATGGCAGGCCTAGATAAAAATAAATAAATAAATAAAAGAAGATTGCATGGACAGAATGAGAATGTGTGGAGGAATGGAGAGAAGGAAAAGTGATAAAATAGCAAATATATTCATGCGAATAGAATTCTTAAAAATAATACTTCGAAACATTTTTTTTAAATAATCCTGTTTGAAGTCATCAAGAAAGAACAATAGTCACGCAGAAAGAAATACAAAATACTAACAAAAAGAAAGAAAAACCAAAAAGAGAAGAAAAACCAAAATTTAGAGTAAGAAAAGAAAGAAAATACATGACTTTATATGGAAAAAATGAATTAAATCAATAAAACGAAAACAACATATACATAGGGAAAGCTATTAAAAACATGAAAAAAACAAGTAAAAGATATAAAAATATTTTTTTTTATTCAAGATCATTTTTACCCCAAATAGAAATATTTATATAATCAGCATAATTACCGCCTTCTCTAGTATACTGGCCTCGAGATCGAAAGCAGGATCCTTGTTTTCTATTAGTAAATTCGTTTGAGATATGTATGTTATATATACTGCTGAATCTGGACAAACAATGAGGAACAATATTTCTATTCTTCGCACACACGAAGAAGACGTAGGGAGACGTTTGCAAGTCTCTGTCTCTTCATCCAAAAATTCTACACATTATGTAGTGTTAAAATTTTCACACAGTTTTGCTTTTTGGGTTGTAGCTTTGTTGACATTATCTACGGGCAGATGAATCTGTCTATCCCACCCTGCTTTTCAAACCGGTTGTCGTTTGTTTTTTTCGCGTTGTTGCTTTGTTGACATAATCTACGGCCGGATATATCTGTCAACCACCATTGTTCTTTGTTGACATTATCTACGGCCGGATGTGTTTATAGACCGCATCATTGCCGGGCCATCGCTTTTTAAGCCATGTGCCACTTTTTCTTGACCTTACTTACGGCACGATCTGTCTGTCAATTCCATCCACCGTTCAAGTTAATATACAGTACACCAAAATAATCAGTGCCCATCTCTTCAAATTTGAGCTTGTATTTGTGCAGAGCATATTCTAGGAAGAGATTAAATAGACTGACTCTTTTTACCCTTATGTCATACTTCTGATGTAGTTTAAAATCATTTAGGATTGCAATCGTCACCAGACACACACGAAATTTTGAAGAGATATTGACCGTCTATCAAATTTAACCATTCAAGCAATGCTTGGAAGACTATTTAAAATGAATGCGAAGAAAAAAATTTCTACTTGATGTGGTTTTACGCTGCTGTGTGCTAAAAATATTAAGTATAACATTTTCTTTTGGAGAAATATTTAACTGATATGCAAAAAGGTGGTTTGATGCTATCATTACTTATCTTACCAGTAGGAAATTCAGATTAACTTATTTGCAGTAAACGTTCAAAAAATGGTGACAGTATAGTTAATACTATGTTTATTAATACTTTCACATTAGAGGAGCAAATTGAGATACCTCTGTGCGTATGGAGGACTAGATTTTTGTTTTCATAGTGTAGTAATGCCGCAGTTACTTGGGGTGCGTTTTAGATTCTATATTCCCCTTACAAATTTAGAAACGAGTTTTTAGGGGAGTGGCAATTAATACTTCATTATTCTCTTTCTTTTACCTTTCTCGTTGTTTTCATCACTAAATTCATTAATGTTTGCCTTTAGAATGTATATTCGTGTATGTTATGTTTTCGCGTGCATCTCCACTTTAGTGGGAGCAGGGTTCATATTTGAGTTTGAGTTTTGTTTAACGACATATCAACCTCTGTGGGTTATTTAATGCCAAAAAGGTAGGGTTTTGTTAAACGACATATCAACGTCTGTGGGATATTTAATGCCAAAAAGGTAGGGTTTTAAAGGATTATTTTTAATGTTCGGTTATCATGAAAAGGTTGATTTCGTCTGATTTTTAATTATTTTTGTTTTTATTATTTTTTATTTTAGTAAACTGAAAATGTCCTCTAGTTTTGTATTTAAAAATGTTTTGAGGAGAATTTTTTCCTTCAAAAATGTGTTATGGTAATAATTGTTTTTTTCGAAAATATATTGTTGGTAATATTTTTCCTATAAAAATGTATATTTTTCTATAAACTCTCTTTATGTATATATTTCTATAAAAGTGTATTTTGACTCCAGTTTGTGGGGGTTAGCTATTTACTCATAGCTGGGACCCTAACATGTGCTACCACTTCGGTTCAGGGTGGACCTGAGAACAACAGCAATTAAAAGATGGTTCCATGCTCCTCAAAAGCTCTCAGTCAGAGGCCTTGCTGCCGGATGCAGTTAACCGTCATGCCCAGGACCATAAAAGAAATTTAAGAAGTAATTCCCAAGCGGTCAGCAATCAAGTTACTGAGCTGATGAGGAAAAAGAGATTTAGTTACCTAAAGCAATGCTGAGAATAACTTGGAAGGAGCATGTGGACAAAGAGCATGTTTTTTTAAGACAGTGAACACAAAAAAGACACCCATACTTAGAAAAAGAAAGAATTGAGATTTTTTGTGTCTTTTTTATAAATGCTTTTACGGCAATTGTTCGGGTAAGTACCTCACTATGGTAACTGGGCTTTTTTCATTTACGCACACTACTAGACTGATGGATGTGCGTTGTGGTGCAGTGGATATCGACTCGGAACGACAAATCGAGGTACCGAGTTCGAATTCCAGTTTAATTCCTTGCATTCACTTACAAACAAATATCCTTGCGAAAGGTATTAATCCGTTTCTTCCCTCTAGTTATGGGTTAAATAATAGGACAGATTGGGTTCTATAGCCTTGGCTGGCAACCAGTCTACCGCAGAAAGCAATGGCAACTTACTGCTGAATAATTTTCTGCCCAATCAGTCATGTCTCTTTCGAGACATGATCGCCCAAAGCGTGTATCACGTCTGGCACTTAACTGACTGCCTAGATTGATACAAGAAAACGGAATGCATGGTCATTAGTAAAAAGAAGAGATGAAAATGCCAACTACAGACGGGGGACGCTATTATAAAGCAGCTACAGAAATTAAATAACTGGGGAGTGTTCTAAGAGAAAACAGAAATTGTGAAATTGAGCTCCGAAGGCGAATCAGCATGGCCAATGATGCATTCCAAAAGATGTGTAAAGTACCGAGAGACAGGAAGATTTTGTTAGAAACAAAGCGGAAGGTACTTGATTCTTATGTGATGTTTGTTATTAAGTATGGCAGTGAATGCTGGACAATCTCGTCAAGATAGAAGGAGAAACTTCAAGCAACCGAAATGTGGCTCTACAGAAGGATGCTGCGGATACCATGGATCGAGCAAGTCAACAATGATGAGATTTTCGAGAGAATGGAAACGAAAAGGAAACTAATACTAAACATCAAGAAAAGACAGCTAAATACCTGGAACATATGAGGAAATAGAGCTTGGAGAATATGATACTCACAGCCAGAAAGAGGGAAGGACGGACAGTGAAACAAGCGCGTGACATATTAAACTGGCTTGAGTAAGTGGATGACAAAGCGTAGTTTGAGTAGATTAACAGAAGAAGGTGTGCTAAAAGCAACTAGGGATAGGAGGAAGTGGAGAGCCATAGTCGCCTACATGCTGAAATATACACGGCGCATGAAGAAATAAGACTAGACTGAAGTAAAGGTCTCATCAATTTACAATTGAGCTCTGTAGATATTGGTAATTGTTTCTTTTCTCGCACTTTTCTTCCTGTGAAACTCACCTTCACCTCCATGTTTTCCTGCCAATTTTAATCTACAAAAACGCAAACGCAATATCAATCGCTATCTATTTTCCTTCTCATTACTATTTTCTCTTCTCGCTAATTATTAATATTTCTATTCCAAATTATCCCACATCCTGTGACCAATTGTGTTGTAGTTGCTTTACTACGTTGCTTGGTGTGATATCGATAATATATATATATATATATATATATATATCCGCAGACAGATCTGTTTCGCTGTATCACAGTTCATCAGTATGATTAGACATCCGATTGCTTTTAACCCAGGATTGAAACCCGACCGAATTGGCATCAGTCGGCGATTCTACCTCTGAGCTATGTGTGCTCAGTAGAAGGAGGCAGACTTTTTGGTGTGTATATTACCATTATACACGCCCAATAGCTGAGAGTATTCTAATTCATTGCTGAATGAACGATGCGTAGATGCTAGAGTAGCTACTGTTTTTCAAAGTCTACCATTCTTCCAGGGTCTTCAATCAGGGTATGAGAGCGTAGATATTCATCTCTCTCTCTCTCTCTCTCTCTCTCTCTATATATATATATATATATATATATATATATATATATATATAATTATGATATAATATAATATACAAACACCGCAAATATTTCTCTTTAAAATACATTTTATACTATTAAAACTAATGACCTACACAAAACATATTTGGTTTCATTACTCCAATATACCTTACTATAACAATTATTTAATTATAATTTTAACTTACACAATCCAGCTTCTTTTAAGAAATGAAGTTGTATAAAATTAAATTTAAAAACCTAAATCGACCCTGCTGCTAAAAACAGTTGTCTACTCATTTAAATAATGCGGGATGTGATGCAGTGGATATCGGTTTGGAATGAGAAATCGGAGAGCCGAGTTCGAATTCCAATTGAATACGTCGCATTCACATATGCGCAAATACCCTAGGGAAAGGTATGAATCCTTCAATTCTTCTTCCAGCTATGGGTTAAATAGCAGGACATATTAGGTTCTATAGCCTTGGCTGGCAACCAGTCTATCGCAGAAAGTAATGGCAACCTACTGCGTCAAAATCAGTCAGAACATCATCATCCAAGCGTGTATTACATACGGCACTTTACGGGCTGATCTTCGTAGTATGTAAATTACCCCGACAGAATAAAAATGTGTCATGTTTTAACATTAAGCCAGTACACACCCACAATCATATTGTTTAACTTCCTCAAACCACCCTTCATTAATTTTCTGAATAACCATGAATTCATCATAGATTTTCAAAAATAAATCATTTCCCCAATTTATTTTTGAAATAACACCGGAAAAAAAAAGAATATTCTAAAACATGAACATTTTTTGTAGTCATATAATGCTTTTATAAACAACTGAAATAACAAAATTACAATATATATATATATATATATATATATATATATATATATATATATATATAAACTTATTTATAAATAGAACTTTGTCTTTGTGTGTGTGTCCGTTACTTATAGACTCCGAAACGGCTGAACCGATTTTCTTGAAAATTTACACAGTTCTACTACAAGCGTCTGCGAGTGTTCTTAGCTGGGATTTGTGTCGAGGTACCCCCGACAAATATCGAAAATCGATAATCGAAAAAGTCGGGTTATAGAAGGAGTGGTCCAATTTTAATCAAATTTGATACACTCATAGACAAAGACATAAGAAACGATTTTCAGAAGTTTCAAGGTTGCAGTTCTTGCAATAGTGCAGAAAATTGATAATATATATATGTAAAAGGCAAGATGTTTGTGCGTGTGACTGTTTATCTGCCTGTATTTTTTCAACCCTTTTATTTTAGTTTTTGCTTCGGGTATAATTGTAGGTATTATTTTAGTTCTTAGTCTCAGCCATGATACCATTTACTCAGAGGACACATTTAGCCTTCAAAATTCAGTTCATAACGAAAAAGACTTATTTGATATTGATACCAGGAAATCAAACTTTGACTTACATCCATTCATTTTTCTTTCAGTCTACGTTTCGCTTTAACTGGAAACAACTATTGCTTTTTAGTCTTTTGTGCCAACGTACAAAGAGACTGATCACCAGGACAATGGATTAGTTTTAAAGCGTTCATTATACCCGAGCAACCCGGGCTGTACGGCTAGTATATATATATATATATATATATATATATATATATCGATTTAATAAAGATGGTTTAGGGAATTTAACTCTAACAGGATATTGAAAGCAAGGTCAAAGGTAAACAGTGAGAAACTTTCATAATGGTCATAAATAGCTGGTAGTGAAATAGAAAGAAAAAGCTCAAGTATTGCTCGGATGTACAAAAGTAGAATATTGTAAAGAGCCATGGCCACATATTCTAAAAAGCACACGGCACATAAAAGACGAAGAAATAATTTCTTAAAAATAAAATCTGATCTCACTGTTTATCCTAACAGTTTAGTCATTTTTGTTAGTATCCCTCAAATCTTTAAGCACTTAATATGATTTCAAAAGAAGAAATAGGTCTATGATAAGATATAAAAAAATAAAGCATTGGAAATACATTGAAGTCTGTACACAAGATGGAAATATAATCCCATAAATAAACAAATGATAAATGTAGAAACACGTCAGAGGACAATACAAACACAACGGATGAGACTAAAACCAAATAAATTCGATGAGAAATAAATTATAAAGCATAAGACAAGTTGGAATACAATAGAAACACAATGCAGGAAATGCAAAAAAAGGACAACGCTAGAAATACATACATAAGCACATAAATATGACTTTACATACAAAATGTTTGATAAACAGTTCAAACGTCGAAGTATCTGGAGTCAATTTATCTTCATTTGATCTACAAAACAAACCTGTTTTCTTTATATTCTAAATATATTTCCGTGTTCTTTTGTTTCTCATCATCAAATTAATATGTCTTGATAATGTGAAAATACACTAAGTGTATATGCCATTTCTTTTTACAAAAATGTTACACATGATTCACCACTGATAACACTGCTAACACGATTTTTAGTAACTTGTTGAGAGCCCATTGAAGAACGACGGCATAATGTGTTGCGATATGTCTGTCGAAGTCCATATCCTTGACGTTCATTATGGTAAATTCAAGGAGATCCAGGGGTCGTATGCAGGGGTAAATGTAAGCACTTTTGTCAGAATATACTGGATTTGAATGCCGCTGCTAATGATCGTATAACAAAAACATGATGAACGATATTATTTGCGGGCTGATTCGTGAAAGTATGAAAACGTACGAATATTTCGTTCAAAATTTACATTAGTAACCAGTATAGTGATATTTCTGAAATTGACCTGTTCTCATTAAAAAGAATGTTAATGTAAACATTCTATTTCAGGAAAAAAAGAAACGATTCAAATATATCACATGCATATTTTGGAAGTACACAAAAGAGACCACAACACATTTAGAAATGAGTAGATTTACGCGATTTACACTTATGTTTTCACGAATCAGCCGGCACATAAAATCCATAATCATGTTTTTGTTATACGATCCTTGTTAGCGGAATTCAAATCCAGTATATCCTGACGAAATTGCTCACATTTACTCTCTAAATACGCCCCCCGTGATCTCCTTCAATTTACCATGATGAACGTCAAGGATATGGACTTCGACAGACATACTGCAATACATTATGCTGTAGTTCTTCAACGGGCTCCCAACAAGTAACACATACTTTCTGGTCTTGAGATTCTTCAGGAGTCTCGAAATATGACACCTGTGATGAATGCATCTGCCAATGACTTGTCTAAAATTCGACAGCTAAATGTAAACTGAACTGTTGAGCCGATATTTACTGAATTTATGCTTCCATCTATATTGACAGACCGTGCTAAAATTCCTGAAAATTCTTGAAAGTTCTAGAAAAATCTCCTTCAGCAACTCAGCACAGAATCTGTATAATAATGTAATAGAAAATTACTTAATTTCAAAACATCGATGTACGGGTTACAAAACGAAATTTGAAGATTTTCCTTTGTTTTCTAGACAGAAGCAATTATGAAATTATATTATTGACCAAAGACAAAAGATTAAAATTTTGTCAAATTTCTTTTTCTTTTTTTTTCTTTTTTTTAGCCGGTGTCGAGAATAAACTATTCTCTTTAAGCACCAAATCAACGCAGGGTACTTCTTAATAAATGAATTAAAAATAGTATTGTTTATGCCAGAAACACAGGTCTGTATTCCTGTTTCATATTTCCGAATGTCGATTATCTAGGTAAGTAAATCTAGAAAAAAAGATCTGTTCACTTCTAGATATCTTTGTAACTTGCTAAACGTTATAAATACTGCCCGAACTTAGCGTTAATAAAATTTAGCAGGATCGATAGTAGCAAAAGTCTTAATAATTGGAAGCGTGTATTTCAATGGACAGTTCTAATCGAGCCACTGTTTGTTTTGCAGAATTGAGTTAGGATTTCGAAAGAAGCAAATCAGATTTCATTATTAGTTTAAATCAGTAAGTACAACAATTCTAAGATATTCAGGATGTGAGAAATTTACCTGGACTTCTCAGGAATTCAGCGAGATAATTTTGTCTGACCTCCAGATTTTCTTGCCTTTTCTTGTTTATTCATTTGTCCAATCAATTCCCAATTGGTCAACCACCTCATTTTACATGACCTTCTTTCAGATAAACAACTTTGCTTTCGTTTGTCTAGGTCATTATTGAATTTGCTATTAGGCTTGAGATAAGACCGGCCAGCCTCGGGTTTGGGTTTTGGAGATTTTGAAGGCGTTTGGCAAGGTTTGATATGCTAGCCTTCTTCATAAACTCAAAGACTATGGTGTATCTGGCCAAATATTTTAAATAATCCAATCGTTCTTATAAAATCTTGTGCTAAATCCATGCTTCACACTGATGCAATGCTTCACCAGGGTTGCATACCTAGACTAACCTTGGCTCATATCTTTTCCAAAAACCTTCCCGTTGTCATTAGTTTTCAACTAAGTATTTACGCTGATGCCACAGAACGAAAAATGTTAAATATTTTAGCGTCTGGTGATACGAGATAATCTGTCGTTTGGTGATACTGTAACCCTATTTCCACATAAAAATATGTACATCTTGGTTTAATACAACAGATCGAAAGAAATTACTATTGGTGGTATTGTTGATTTTGCAATTTATTGTAATTCGCGATATGAGCTTTGCTTAGAAATATTTAATATTTATGCTTGTAAAATCCGAAAAATAAAGAAATTAGATGAAAATTAGGGAAAAAGGAAAATTTTATTTTCCCGTTGTATTCAGGAGCAAATTTCTGGCCGGTAAAAGTGGAAGACAACGATCGTCAAAACAATTTGTCTGGACATTTGATGGGGCTAGGGTAAGGTCAGATTCTTAGTTCTCACAATTGCTAGGAATGGATTTGAAAATTTGCAAACCTAAAATGATATAATTAAGAAGAAGACGACGAAAAGAAAATTACGTCATATAAGGTGTTTTTCCCTCATTCGTTAAACCATAACTCCACTTTTAAATGTGTGCGTGTAAAGACTTATTGTTGAAATTAAATAATCTCATTGGCCAAAGTTTTGCTTTCCATAGATACCCAGTGTCCGTCATCCATCCTCCAAGAGAATTAGGGACAAGTATAAAAATCGAGACCATAATGAGAAAGGCCAGTAGGAGCTACTGAGCGAAAGAGGCCAGACTGATTTACTGCTGCTGTCACCAAAACACCCCATTTCGGCAGGCTTCGGTAAAGTGCTGTGAACAAACATTTTATTTGGAAAATTGAAAGCTCTGATTATTTTTAATGAAAACTTCGCTCTGTTATGAAGAGATTTTTTTTAATTTGGAAAATTGAATGCTTTGATTATTCTTAACGAAACTTCGCTCTGTTGTGAACATTGAATCCGATGATTGTATATTCTATTTATTTTTTTTTATATATATATACAAAGAATTTTTCCGTAACTAATCCAGGCGTCTTCGAAATTATTCATTTATATATTTTTTGTACCGTATTTATTTTTTTCAACACAAGTGTACACGTGTGTTCGATCTGGTTTAAGGTGGTAGAGAAACGGCTACTGGCTTTTCAACGTGTCTTTCCTGGGATTGGTGTTATCGTGGGATAAAAGAACACAGCGTGGGCAGGAAAGTTCACCGTTGTAATAGACGTCTTGAAGATCAGCTACTGTGACGAGGCCATCATCACGATTAGCGACCCGAGAGCTTCGTCATAACTGGTGTCGTTTCGACAGCATCAACCCTCTCAGGTTCAGGTCATCGTCACAACTGATTCCGGGCCAAGGGCAGCGAGACAGCCATGGGCAAATTGTCACAATACCATTCGAAATACATACTGTTCTTCTATAGCGGATCACATGAAAAAAAGTTCAACCTTTCAATGTGAACTGTTTTTTTGTTTTTGCCACGGCACACTCGTTATTCCATTTGAAGATGTTGGAGAAGCTGTTCATCAGGTCCATGCGACCCTATCATTGTAAACAAAGAAACTGTTTGCTTGGGTTTGCTTTCTGTGTCTCTAGCATCGTTAGATGTAATAACGTTTATTTTCCCCTGTCAATTCATTCACGTCATCCGCAACAGATTTTCTTATAATTTCCTTTCCTGTTTATAGTTCTGACGAGAGGGAACAAAACCGGTCGACATGGCTTTTAGTAAATTTCCTGCCTTTAACACCGTAATACGTTTTTCTACCGTCAAACACACACACACACACACACACACACATATATATATATATATATATATATATATATATATATAATGTGTGTGTGTGTGTGTGTGTGTGTGTGTGTGTTATGGTTTGTTGTTGTTTTTTTAAACGTGAGGTGGCTGGGTGTTTTGAAATGTGCCGTACGACCAAATAATTGTATTCCTGTATTCGTTCGTCTGATCTCCAAAACCATTTAGTAAATAGCCTACACTACTAGCTTCCTTCCTGAAACCGTCCGTGAAATCTTTGTCTGCTCTATTTTGCTCAAATTGTTGAAACCTACACGTCTATTTCAGCGTACCTTAGATCTGTCTGGATACCCTTTGCGCTCAATTTCTTAATCTAATCCATTCTTCAATAATGATTTTCGTCACACACGTCTTGCAATCTTTTTCAGCTATCCAAACTTAACAAGTGTTAATACAGTAGAAATTTAATTCCATTTACGATCGATCAATAAGCTAGTTGAATCATTTTGATGTTTTTATCCAAAGCTTTCTTCAGATCAATACGCCAGAAACAATTTATTTTTCAGGTCCTCAACGCGCTCTTTGGTCATGATTTCAGATTAATGAATATTTCATTTGTAAAGTAAATTATTATAAGACTTTTGAAAATATGGTAAAACAAACTGAATGGAGTATAACAAGCTCGATTTCAGCTGCTGATATAATATAACTTTCTGCCAAAATGATTTTTTTAGCCGGCAAGGGTAAATACTTTTGCAATGTTCTACTGTGGAAATAAACTACTTATATTTTAACTTTACTTTCCATTCGCATCGCCGTTATATGCTGTCATTATACACACACACACACACACACACACACACACACACACACACACACACACACACATATATATATATATATATATATATATATATATAAGTCTTTCCTGAAGAAGACAATGAAATAGTCTATTATTAATCTGATGTAATGACAGCATCTAACGGACATGCGAATGGAAAAATATAGATATAATACGTGTGATATTGTGCATTTTACCCCATAAGTATAGCAGTCCTTAAAACTATATTTTATCATATATATATATATATATATTTATGACCTGCTTCACTGAAAATAATAACGTAATCAATTTGTAATCTCTGATTTAAAAAGAAAATATTACCAGCATTCATATTCATGATTGTTATTTTAATATATATATTTTTTAATTATAACTAATTTATGTTGTAATAGGGTATTTTTGAAGGCATTTCATAATTGTGGAAATTGCAAATAACTTATTCAATCATTAAATTAAGAATTATGACAAGTTATGAAATTCAAAACAGGTAAACTGAATTTTTATATTTCTTCTGTTCTGTTTTTTACATGACAACATATCTTGGGATAACGATTAAAACTGAGTAAGGATTTTAATTTTTACTGGGTGCTTCACACACTTGGCCTTTTGCCCCATCTAAGCTATTGTTAGAAAATTATCATATAATAAAGTATAAAATAATAATATATTTTTTATCGATGTTAAATGATGAATGAAGAGGACGTCAAATTGAATTCAGAAATATTCATTAGAAAAAATATGAAAAATAATTAAGCCGTAGAATAATCTAGTGAAAATAGTGTTATTTCAATAAAATACAACAGAACAGTTTTTTTTTAATCATATCACCCCGAGCAAGACGGTAACGCCACTGATGTGCAGGGGGCTGCGTAAGAGTGAAAAGATTGGAAACAAGAAAGCCGAAAACCACATCCTGAACAGGGAACAAGGGATGACCCTCTACACCTGTATAATAGACATGGGTGGAGTGTGAACCGGGCGATAGTTTAGTCTATCTACTCCAATTGAGAAAAAAAATAAAAAAGTTAAAAAAAAAGAAAAGTGAAAAGATTGGAAAAGAGAAAGCCGGAAACCACATCCTGAACAGGGAACAAGGGATGAGCCTCCACACTGTGTTGGTGAGTAAACAAGACACCACCGATAACACAAATGAACTAGGCAAGACGCCTAAAAGGAAGAACTCAAAATGAGATCAGTAATAATGTTCCGCCGCAAGCTCTCTCTTGCCGGACTCCCTGAGTCTAGACGGAGAGAAACCGAGATGAGGCTACCGTGAAGGGCATATTCACGTCTAGGGAAAGAAAATAGGAGCCCAACAGCATTACTGAGACTCTACTGGAACTTTTTGCGCGAGCTTAAGTATTAGGAGTTTTCACATTATATAATCGTCCTTGTGTCACATCCTGCCTCAGTAGGGAGCTTTCTGAAAAATACCCAAAGACCCGACAGTTCGCTGCCAGACAAGCCCTGTCTTCGGGGAGAGAGCCACTCAGCCCAGGCTCGATCTACGGACTGGGACTTGGCTGAGAAAGACAGACAAACTTTCTGTCTTCGGGTAGAATTCGTCTCAGTCACGGTTGAGTCTGCATACAGAGACTCAAGTGAAAAAAAGACAAGCTTATTGCTCAGTCGCCCGTATGCGGGGACTGAGCATATTTTGATCCTTGACCAGGGTCTACTCAATCGGGTTCCACTCGTAAAGCCTAACCTTGTGTCTTATCCTGTCCCAGGATACACGATAGACCGCCGTAGGGGTCACAACTGTTAAGCTCTCTGTCTTCGTGATAAGTACGACTCACTTTGATCTCTGTCTACAGAACAGTTTTCACAACTCAAGCAAAATTTCTTTCATATTCATCCTACGACATTTTCACCCTATCCTCATCGTGCTCCATTAACTAAATTTAAAATTAAATTAAATGTTCAATTTCTCTTATGAATATGCAACATAATATACTTACAGATCATTGAATGTAGGCTTACATCTCTACAACTCAGTGAAATGTATTGTAGTCAAAACTTACTTGTGTGTGTCTACCCGTGCTCGGATGTGTATGATGATTTAATTTTTGTTTTTAATCCGACATATTTTAAGGTTGGATGTACATTAATGAATATAGGCTCGGAATGAGAAGTCGGAGAGCCGAGTTCGAATTCCAGTCGTTTTGGTTTCATTCACTTACGCACAAATAACCTTTGCGAAAGGTACTAATCCATCTCTTGTCCCTCATTTAAAACAGTCTTTTAGGTAAGCAGATCGTTGTTGTCCTCCGTTCTTCTTCTTTTTTTTTTTAATCGTATCACCCCGAGCAAGGCAGTAACGCCACTGATGTGCAGGGGGCTACGTAATAGTGAAAAATATTAGAAAAGAGAAAGCCGGAAACCACATCCTAAACAGGGAACAAGGGATGAGCCTCTGAACCTGTTCAATAGACATGGGTGGAGTGTGAACCGGGCGATAGATAGATCTATCTACTCCAATTAGATCTATCTACTCCAATTGCTAGCTCTAAATATGTCCTTGCGTCAAATACTTCAAGAATTATTTTCTCATTATGCGTTTCCTGAAAGTCCAGGTGTCTTTCTCTGATTCTATACACAAGCTTACAACCCTGTGTAAATTAATTTATAATGTCTTCCTAGAATCTTTTACGCTTTCTCTGACCATATATACGTCGTTACTTGGCGTTGTTTTTCTCTACCGACCACATTTTTCTTTACGTTTTCGACAGATGGATTCACTTTATTTCTTCGCCTTGATGTCACGACTTACAGTTGTAATGCTGATACCAATAATATCTACAATCTCTTTCTAGGTTTGCCAGTGTGTTCATGCAGCGTTACTGTTTACGTACGCTTCTTGCATCGCGGAAATTGGCCGTAGGACAACTAATCGACAGACGGGACAATAGTGTCTGGGTGTGAAAGAAATCTGATGAAATCACGGATGACGCATTATTTTAGAAATCAAACAAATTTCATCATCCACTCAGAAAACAGATTCTTATCACTGCTCACCACTGTAAATGACATAATCTGAGGAAAAAAAAAACAGAAATTGATTACACCCTGTCACACGAGTGGGTTAAAACTGATGATATGTTGAAAGAAAAGAAACTAAAGTAGAAAACAGATTCTTATAACTGCTCACCACTGTAAATGGCATAATCTGAGGGGAAAAAACAGAAATCGATTACACCCTGTCACACGAGTGGGTTAAAACTGATGAAAAGAAACTAAAATAGTTGTTTCAATTATTTTGTACAAGAGAGTTGTACAGTGTGTTCACATTTTTCTTAAAACTTTCCAGTTGCTCAGATGTTCCGTACATGATATTCACAGTTGCGTTCTGTAAAATAACATCTTTAACGACTCAAGTTAAAAGGAAAAAAAAGTTTCAGTATGAACTCGTGCAAAAAAAGGAGTTATATGTCGTAATATTTCAGCATGCATAATGAAACAGGAAGCTTTTCTTACAAAGAAAAGCTTGCTGAACTATCATGTATAGAGATTTGAAGATTTATTCATAAAAGTTATAGTTATCTCCAAAAATCCATATTTTCGATTTGTTTTAATTAATTTCCTCCAAGGCAATAAAGCCACTGGGACGCAAATTGTGTACTGAATGTGAGAGAAGATGAGATGAAACCATTGTGAAGGAGATAAAAAATGAATAATAGGAATTAAATATAAGAAGATAAGAAATTTATATTGATTTTACATTTTTGAAGATCAAATTTGACTGGAAAGCAAGAAGCCGGAAAAAAATTCACTAGCGTAACTTTTTCTTTTTAATCATATCACTCCGGGCAAGGCGGTAAGGCCACTGGTGTGCAGGGGGCTACGTAAGAGTGAAAATATTGGAAAAGAGAAAGCCGGAAACCACATCCTAAACAGGGAACAAGGGATGAGCCTCTACACCTGTTCAATAGACGTGGGTGGAGTGTAACTGCCGGAGAAAAAAATTTAGTACAGAATTTACGGTTACATCTAGCCATCTTTTTCACACCTAGCCATCTTTTTTTTTTATTGTTTTAGTTGAATTTTTCTTTAATAATATTATTTAAATGTTCAAATCGGTAAACAAAATATACTTTTTAATAAATAAACGAAGCGTCTACTGTAATATGAGTATCCATTAAAAATAAAGTTTAGCATGCGGGATAACACCTGTCAGATTACTAAATAAAAAGAAACCATGACAGTCTTGAAATTGCTTTGTTTAGCTTCGCATACTAACCTGAGAAAAAATGATTTCTCGAGAATCTGGGAAGGGTGTCCGTTTAGAAGGCACTATTAGAATTTGCCTTATCGGCTAGATCCTTCCGATTCAAGTTGGTCTAAAACACGTCGGATCTAACTTATAAATGAGCAAGATGGATCATGATTGGTATAATTAATTATCTAGGGTGAGCCAGTGAAACAAATTTCCAAGCAGCAAACCTAACTATTGAGTTAATTTAATTTTTGCACTTCATATTTAATGCAAAACGTTAACGTTAAGCGAAAACCAAAAAACAGCACTGATTGATATGATTGGAAGGTTTGCTGAATACTCTTTTCAAGGCTAGGAGCTTAAATATTGAAAGAAAAAAATAAACAAACTTTCAAAAACTATGGAATCTACCTAAACTCGAACTCAATATAATTAGTAGTTCAGATGCCTGAGGGGCGTGGAAGATAGATAGATAGATAGATAGATAGATAGATAGATAGATAGATAGATAGATAGATAGATAGATAGATATGAAAAGAGTGAAATATATAGACATGAGATGAATAGCTCTATATAGAAAAAAATAAAATAGATATGAAACAAACTGGCATACATACATAGGGAATATGAAAGAATTTGAGTATTAGATAGATAGATAGATAGATAGATAGATATGAAAATGCTTACATGATAGATAGATAGATAGATAGATAGATAGATAGATAGATAGATAGATAGATAGATAGATAGGGAACAATATCAGAATAGATAGATAGATAGATAGATAGATAGATAGATATGAAAATACTTACGTGATAGATAGATAGATAGATAGATAGATAGATAGATAGATAGATAGATAGATAGATAGATATGAAAATACTTACATGATAGATAGATAGATAGATAGATAGATAGATAGATAGATAGATAGATAGGGAACATGATCAGAATAGATAGATAGATAGATAGATAGATAGATAGATAGATAGATAGATAGATAGATATGAAAATGCTTACATGATAGATAGATAGATAGATAGATATGAAAATACTTACATGGTAGATAGATAGATAGATAGATAGATAGATAGATAGATAGATATGAAAATACTTACATGATAGATAGATAGATAGATAGATAGATAGATAGATAGATAGATAGATAGATATGAAAATACTTACATGATAGATAGATAGATAGATAGATAGATAGATAGATAGATAGATAGATATGAAAATACTTACATGATAGATAGATAGACAGGTAGATAGATAGATAGATAGATAGATAGATAGATAGATAGATACGGAACATGATCAGGATAGATAGATAGATAGATAGATAGATAGATAGATACGGAACATGATCAGGATAGATAGATAGATAGATAGATAGATAGATAGATAGATAGATAGATAGATAGGGAACATGATCAGAATAGATAGATAGATAGATAGATAGATAGATAGATAGGGAACATGATCAGAATAGATAGATAGATAGATAGATAGATAGATAGATAGATAGATAGGGAACATGATCAGAATATATATAGATAGATAGGGAACATGATCAGAATAGATAGATAGATAGATAGATAGATAGATAGATAGATAGATAGATAGATAGATAGATAGGGAACATGATCAGAATAGATAGATAGATAGATAGATAGATAGATAGATAGATAGATAGATAGATAGATAGGGAACATGATCAGAATAGATAGATAGATAGATAGATAGATAGATAGATAGATAGATAGGGAACATGATCAGAATAGATAGATAGATAGATAGATAGATAGATAGATAGGGAACATGATCAGAATAGATAGATAGATAGATAGATAGATAGATAGATAGATAGATAGATAGATAGATAACTGTATTGATAGATATGAAAAGACTGAGATAGGAAGAGAGAGAAAGAGAGATTTTAACTGTTATATGTTTAATGTTTGTACGTGTTTAGCCGATACATGCATGCATGTGTGAGGATTACTAAAAGAATATATTTCACCCATTATTCGATTACTGGAAACTTTGTTGCACGGAATGTCTGGCGATCATTATTTTTATGAGCCACGTTTGAAACCTGGTCGATGGGAGAAAACGAAAAAGAAATTTAAAATTAAAAACGAACAAGACGCTCCTACAAAGCGTAAAGCGCATTCCAGTCACAATAGATCAAAGAATGCTGTTCACTTCAGAAGTCCGCTCTTTACACATGAAGGGTCCAGTTATAAAACATTGATCCGGCGATTCAATTCAACGAGTTCACGAAAACAGAGCTCGTAAAATTAAAACTCAAATCAAAAATGTTTTACTTGTCTATTTCATAACCTAATATATATATATATATATATATATATATATATATATATATATTAGAGAGAGAAAATGACAGAGAGAATATTATATATATATATATATATATATATAGATATATATATACGTATGTATGTGTATATACATTAATAGTTATACATATATGCATATAGCTACACACACACATATATATGTGTGTGTGTGTGTGTTTGTGTATCTGTGTGCGTATATTGATACAGACACATTTTTATATGCTTCCAAATGTAAGCAGACATATACAGTAGCTAGTCATAAGTATATGCATATGTATAAAATTAGAACACATTATATTTCGATGTGTATATATATGCAAGTATATATATACGCATATGTATATATATGAAAAGAAAATAGTGTGAGAAGTCGTGAATGTTCTGGTAAATGTGTAGATTTATTTTTGCTATTATTGTTAGTAGTAATTTTAACTTTTTGTATGTTATATTAAGTATCCATTACTGTATTTGTGTCGCTACCCCTGTTTCGAGTCTAAAGTTGATATTCTTCAGGCGAATAAACTTGTGACTTCACATATCGAGATCCGTTTGTATCTATAATTAGTTTTTGGTTAAAATGAAGTTAGACCAGCATTCACTTGTATTAAAAAGTGTTCAATACAATTATATTGTTCGGCTTTTTTAATATTTTTTACTTGGGAATTTCCGCAGTCTAGGTTTCAACCTTTAGTTATCTTTAGGACATTTGTAAGAATTGATTTTCCAAAGGGATTTTTACGAACACGCGTGAGTAATTTTTGAACAACCAAAAATTTTTTTTAAATTATGGAGGAGTTACTTAAGGATCTTTAAAAAAGTAAGCTACTGTTGTTTCCAGAACAAGAGAAAAATACTGAATGAATGATCAAAATTAAGGGCTCGATATAATGACACATACATATCAAGATCATAAAAACCTGGACGAGAATATTTTAAAATCCTTAAAATTGAGGGCATGAATTATGCAAAGATTATCCAACAGTTTTGATTTCCCGAGCGTTTTCGGCTATAATTTTAAACATTATCATGGTTGAGTTTTATTTTACGTGTAACTGAATATGTTTTTAAGCCCCATGTTATTATTTATTCCATGTTTTTCATCATTTTTTTACTAAGCTCATCGGGCTAGTTAGCATTTCCGCTAGCAGCCTCCACACGCAGTCATTTACGACCAAAATGGCAAAATAAGTTTATTTTATCAAATGGCATACAAAGATGTGTGGGGCAAGCTGGGTTGGAAAGATTTATTTATATTTTTTTTTTATTTAAGTAAGTTATGTATTTATTTTTTACTATTTTTTGCTTGATTCTATGGTTCATTTGAACGAGTACTTTTTCAAAGAAATTTCTTTGGACTTTTTAAGCCCCATGTTATTATTTATTCCATTTTTTTTCCAAAATTGGAGTAGATATTACCTAATATCGCCCGGTTTCACACTCCACTCCCTTCTATTAAACAGGAGGAGAGGTGATCACCTTGTTTCTTCTTTAGGAAGGTGTTCCCGGTCCTTCTACCTCCTCCTTCGGTCTTAGTGGTAGTTCAATTGGAAGCTCTTTGCTGTTAGTGAATGTGGTGGCAATGTCTCTCCATTCTGAGGGTACCGGGTTGGCAGTTTCCTGGTTGCTGCTCCCGTCTGGTAGTTATGAGCCCGAACTCTTGCGTAGCGTCTTGAGAGGCTGCTCTGATCAGCAGTTGAATAATATCGGGGTTCCTGTAGTGCTATATTGCGCATGGACGGGCGTCCCTTCATGAACCTCCGGTGGGCAACCCCGAGGCCACATGATGCTGCAGGCTGAGCCAGTCTCCATTCCTCACATGCTGCAAATAGTAACCAACTGATTCTGCCTGACTCCTCTCTCCTTAACCAAAACACCATGGAAAAAAGAAAACAAAATACCAAAATCAAATCAGCTACTCGGAAAACGCCCAAACCTGTCTGTGTCTCTTTCACTAACATACGCGGTATCCGCACTAAATTTTATAGCGTAGAAGCATTCCTCCAAACTAACTCAAACTGATATCTTAGTCCTATGTGAAACTAACCTTGAACCGTCTATCCCCTCCTCTGAGTTCTATGTTCCTGGTTACCATCCCCTCTTTAGGAAGGACTCCAACGTCCATATGCATGGGCTTGGTGTATATGTCAGTGAACACCTCCCTATAGCTAGAGTAACATCTCTCGAATCCCTGGACCAGTATTTCATGTGCTTCTGTCTCTCACTTCTAAGCTCTGTTAGCTATCTCTTCTTCCTCTACCGCTCCCCCTCCTCCACTGACTGTTCGGTGCTTGACAGCATCTCTGACAATATCGACAAGGCCATTTCTTCGCACCCATCTGCCCATATTTTCGTGTTTGGCGACTTTAACGCCCACCACATTAAGTGGCTGGAAAACTCTGTAACTGACCCTGCTGGTGTCCACACCTTAAATTCTTCAATCTCCCAATCCCTTACGCAAGTGGTGGATTTCCCCACGCGTTTCTCTAATAGCCCTAACGGAAGGGACACGCTACTAGATCTCTGCTTCACTTCCACTCCAAATTCTTGCTCCACCAGACAGATCTGCCCTCTCGGAAATTCTGACCACGCCGTAGTTTCTGTCAACATCTCGTTCCACTCCACCCCTACCCAAGAAACCCAGACCAACAGAATATCCTACTGCTATCAAAGAGCAGACTGGGATTCGTTCCGTGACTTTCTCTGCGACGTCCCTTGGAACAATGCTTTTAGTCTTCCCATCGAGGACTGTGCATCAGAGGTCTCCTCATGGGTTAAGGTTGGCATTGATGCATTCATCCCTGCCAGGAAATTTCAGCTTAAATCCCATTCGTCTCCCTGGTTCTCGCCTGCTTGCTCGGCCGCCAGTGCCCACCAGAACCACTTCTTACAGCTTTATCGTAGCCACGCGTCGGACCAAAACAGGCGCCTTTTCGCCTCAGTTCGTAATACGTGTAAAAAGATACTTAACGAAGCTAAGATGCTGTTTGCTGCCAGAATGAAGCAGCGCAGAGCATCCTCCAAGTTCGGAACCAAAGACTACTGGCGCCTCTGTAAACGCGTGCTTAGCAAGAGTAAGTCCTCAATACCTCCACTAATAAACGAATTTGAGGTCCTCACCTCCTCAGCGGACAAGGTTGAATGCTTTGCCCGTAGATTCTCGACCAATTCGACTCTGGATTCGTCTGGAATCCATACACCCAATTTCCCATCTAGAACTGAGGCCCAATTGAATGACGTCCACATCACGCCCTCGCTGATTTCTAGCATAATCTCAAAGCTGGACCCTCACAAAGCGAGTGGTGGGGATGGAATCCCAATCATAGTTTTGAAGAATTGTGCCCCTGAACTCTCCTCTATCCTTTCTAGGCTCTACAACCTCTGCCTATCTTCCTCCTGCTTTCCTGCCTGTTGGAAGTCTTCTTCTGTGGTTCCAATATTCAAGAACACCGGTGAACCATCGGACCTCGCAAATTACCGCCCCATCAGCCTTCTTCCGATCTTCGGTAAAGTGTTCGAAGCCATTATCAATGCCGAGGTCGTTCAGCATCACACAGCCCACGGGCTCCGCTCGGACAAACAGTATGGCTTCCGCTTCACCAGGTCTACTGCTGATATGCTAACGTCATCACCGAGTATATATACCAGGCTCTCGACAAGAATGGTAAAGCCCGAACCGTCGCCTTGGATATCTCTAAAGAATTCGACGGAATATGGCATGCCGGCCTTCTACGGAAACTGCGATGCGATGGCATAACTTGACTTTTGTTGGACTTAATCCGGTCATTCCTCTCTAACTGCACACTGAAGGTGGTATGAAACGGAAATGCCTCCCAGAATTACCCTACAAACGCGAGTGTACCCAAGACTCTATCCTAGGTCCTATGCTCTTTCTAATCTATATCAATGATCTCCCCGACGCCATAAGATCACAAGTAGTCATGTACGCCGATGATACCACAGTTTACCTTCGCCTCGATCAAAAATCTGGTGTTGGTGACAAGGCGAACCTCGCTGCCGAACTTGAGAAGGACCTCCAATCCGTAGTGGATTGGGGCAAGAAATGACTCGTAAAATTCAATTCTTCCAAAACGAAGCTGCTGTCAATTAAACACCACAAACAACCGCACCTCCCTCCCATTAGCATGGAACAGGCTTGCCTCCCAGAGAGTAAATCACTACGCCTGCTTGGCCTGACACTCTCAGCGGACCTCAACTGGAATGACTACGTCGAATCCATTGCTAAATCCGCAACTATGAAAGTCGGCTCACTGTGCAGGGCCCGGAAATTCTTTCCGCCTGAATCTATCCTGCAATTATATAAATCCACCATCCGCCCGTGTATTGAGTACTGGTGCCACATCTGGTTGGGTGCCCCTTCTATTCTCTTCGGGGTTCTTGAAAAAATACAGCGAAGAATCTGTAATGTGATTGATACCGACTTGGCTGACCGCCTGCAGTATCTCTCTCACTGGCGTGACGTGGCTTCCCTGTGCCTCTTCTATAAATACTTTCATGGCTTCTGCTCTGACGAACTTAACTCATTGGTGTCCCCTAGATGTGAATTTACACGAGATACTAGATTGGCAACTAGGTCCCACCCTTTTACAGTGAAACCGATGAAATGTAACCGCAATTTCTACTCCAACAGCTTCTTTCCACGCACTTCCCGCCTGTGGAATTCCCTACCGCATGCTTGCTTCCCCGACGGCTACAACCTCTAGGAGTTTAAATGTAAGGTCAATAGACACCTTCTAACACACTAACTCCCACCCACTCTCTCCAACTCTCTCTCTATTTACATCCTAACTCGTCTACCACTCTCTTTCTATCATTTCCCATACCCAATCTCTCTATGTAACCCCCTGCGCTATAGTGACAGTGGAATGCCTTGCTTGTGGTGACAGGATTAAAGAAAAAATATGTGTAGAGTTTATATGTAGAGACATGTGTGTGTTATATTCCGAACACGGTAAGCACCTTGTTGCCGTGTTCATAATTGATATTATTAAATATAGGATTTTTCTTTTTTTGTTAATAAAATTTATATAATTTTTAACCTTTTTTATTTTTTCTAATCTTCAGTCTCTCGCTATATATATCAACAAATTCCGGGAAATTACATTTCGTTGAATAGTTTCTTCAGCGAGAAAACTCTCACTTTATCAGCAACGGTACAAAACAAAATTCATGAATTCAAATATGTTACAAAAATTCACATCCTGGAAGAAACACAAAAACATATCCATGCACAGGAAGTCAAAAAAAGAGGGATGAAATTAAAAAATAAAAACATTATTTAAAATTTGTCGTCCAGACATAAAATAGGAGCAGAGGCAGGGATTGATGACTCGATATAGAAAACTCTCACTTTATCAGCAACGATACAAAACATATATATATATTATTCCTGTGACAGTTAAATTTTAACTCTTTATTATTTAGTACAGACGCAATCAAAATGTCTATATCGCAGCAGCTGCCTAAAATTGTTGAATACTCCAGCAAACTGTCTTAGAGACTCCGACTCAGGATTTTACCTCTAGGTTTACTCCTGAAGCCTTGTCCAAGATTGGATATGGCGGAAAGGCAGTGACGGTTTGAAATGGTTTTACTTTCCCTAGGTAAACTGCCTTCCCAGGCTGACGAGCTCTACTGGTCCGAAACAACTGATTATGAGGCGGCAGTGGTCATCCTTTCATCTCTCTTCCTGTCTGTAAAATCTGTTCTGAGTACGCCAGGAGCTGTACTTAGCTGCCATTTGCTATTTGAACAAGCATGCCATAGGATAATTTTATAGATAGTGGGAGCTTATCACAACAATGACACCAGACTATGACAGAATGGAAACCAAATCTAAACTATCAATGACTAACAAAATGTATGAATTTAAATGACATGTACAAGATTTTTTCTTATCATAAAACAATTACTTATATTTGCCATTCTACTACTTGTCTGAAAAAACGCCTTACATCTTCCATTTTTAGTAATACTAGTTCAATGAATGTGCGTTGTGGGGCAGTGGATATCGGCTCGGAACAAGAAATCGGGGAACCGAGTTCGAATTCCAGTTGAATTCCTTGCATTCACTTACGCGCAAATACCCTTGGGAAAGGTATTAATCCGTCTCTTCCCTCCAGTTATGGGTTAAATAACAGGACAGATTGGTTTCCATAGCCTTTTCTGGCAACCAATCTACCGCAGAAAGTAATGGCAACCTACTGCGGGATAATCTTCTGCCCAGTCAGTCATGTCTCTTTCGAGACATGATCGCCCAAAGCGTGTGTCGCGCATGGCACTTAACTGAGTGCAATAAAAATAATTCATTAGACAATAGTTTACAAGGACCCTTAAGAAATATTTGGGTCAAATATACTGTTTAAATTCCTATCAAAGGAACTTCGTCATAGAGTTGCTATATATATTAAACAATTTCCTCCTACTATCATCCTTGCAGTATTTAACAGTGGAAATGGGTTTTCAAAAAATAGACAGACGCCTCCACAAAGCCTAGACCGTACGCATCACGTGATATCTTTAAAGAACTTTCTTTTTCAAAAACATAAAATCACAAAAATTACATTACTCTCAAACACTAGGACATAATAACAACATCGTGAAAATAAAATCCTTGAACATGCCCAGTGAGGTGGCAGAAAGTGTTTAGAAATTCGAAAATTATGTCACATTTTTATACTCCTTATCTCCATAAAAAAGAAACATGGATGAATAATGGAAAAATTAAATAAAGTCTTGCGTGTATGTCGTTTTTAACGGAACATGTTTAAATGCAAGACTGCAGCCCAAATAAACACACGCAGATATATATATATATATATATATATATATATATATATATATATATATTTATTTTATTCAGATACTTTAATCCAAGCGGAAAATGCAGGAAGGTAAATTCCAAAAACCCGATCCTAATTAATATTAAAATTTTATTTTAATATTAAAAAATGATACAGGAAGAGAGCTCCATGTATTAAAATATTACAGAGCAAATATAAATTAAAATAGGAATAATTCAAGGATGTTGAATGACCATTTCGATATGAAAATCCCCACAGGGGATAACACATCACCTCAGCAACATAAAAATCCTTTCAGAGACTGGAGAAAAATCAGTTTAATTTTCCTTTTAAAATAGATTTGCAAAGAAATTAAAAAAAGGAAGAAAAAGAATATATATATATATATATATATATATATATATATATATATATATATATTAGCCAAATCTGTTTTGCTGTATCACAGAACATCGGTAGAGTTAGTCATGCGATTGCTTCTATCCGAGATCATAACCCAACCGAATTGATATTAGTCGGCGATTCTACCTCTGAGCAATGGGTGTTCGGTTAAGGAAGGCGGATTTTAGCGTGTTATATACAATGTAAAAACAGGCGAGTAGTTGAGAATGTTCAAATTGATTACTAAATGAAAGGTATATATATATATATATATATATATATATATATATATATATATATATATATACTCGAGTGAGAGCCAATAAATTTGCAGCCTTGACTCGTGGTTATTAGGTTAATTTTCATTTGAAACTTTCGCTGTAGAATTACTGAATTATGCGAATAATATTCAGTAATAAACTATGTGCATTGACAAGGAATGCGACTTTTTTTTTTACGAAAAAATATTTATACATCAATCATTTGTTGCGGATTCATTGGTGAAAGCATCACACACACAAATATACATAAATGTGTGTGTGTATATATATCAATAATTCCATACATATAGGTATTGAAACATTCTCTGCACACACACATACACATACACACACATACACACACATACACACACAATACACACACATACACACACACATATATATATATATATATATATATATATATATATATATTAACGTGAAGCGCTATCTGTCTCAATTCTTTTATAAGATATGCATAATTTTTATTAGTTTATTTCCACCGATCGCTATAAGAATCATTTATCATCTGGAGCCTTTCACGAATTTCTTGCTTTTAGCTTTTACAAAACGTAAATATATTGCGTTGTTTTTCAGAGCATATCGACTCGGAACGATAAATCAGGGAGCCGAGTTCGAATTCTAGTTGAATTCCTTGCATTCACTTACGCACAAATACCTTCGGGAAAGGTATTAATCCGTCTCTTCCCTCATAAGTTAAATAATAGGACACATTGGATTCTATAGCCTTGGCTGGCAACCAGTCTCCCGCAGAAAGCAATGGTAACCTGCTGCGAGATAATCTTCTGCCCAGTCAGTCATGTCTCTTTCGAGACATGATCGCCTAAGCGTTTATCATGTATGACACTTAACTGACTGAAATATATTTCATTTTTATTTACCTACCTTTATCACTCTCTCGCTATATATCAAACTACCCTACACTTACCTATATTCTTCATATTTTTCCTCCAGTCTTGTTACGTCTGAGTTTTTTTTAAATATTTTTTTTAAAATTACTGCTGTAATACGTGGAGTCATTAACTTCCCATGCTGCCACTCTCAGGTGAATTTCCCTAGAAATACTTTTACACACATTTGTGAACTACTTGGTTTTAGTCAAAACATTGATGAAATGTCCAGTGTTTTTTTTTTTCTTTTCTTATTGTATACCACTCAGACTTTTCCAACTTTCTTACGTATTTCGGAGTGAAATAATAAGGCGAAGACGAGTTTTCAAATTTATTTCTTACTAGTAGTATAGCCCGGCGTTGCTCGGGTGTAATGAAAGCTTTAAAACTAATCCATGGTCCTGGAGCTCAGACTCTATGAACGTTGACACGAAAGACTAAAAAGCAATAGTTGTTTCCAGTAAATGCGAAACCGTAGACTGAAAGAAAATGAATGGATGTAAGTCAAATTTTGATTTCCTGGTATCGATATCAAATAGTGTTTTTTTCGTCGTAAACTGAAATTTGAAAGCTAAATAAGTCCTCTGAGTAAATGGTATCATGGCTCAGACTAAGAACTACAATTATACCTACTTAGAGCCAAACCCGAAGCAAAAACTAAAATAAAAGGGCTGAAAAATACAGACATACAGGCAGATAAACAGACACACACACACAAACATATTGAATTCTCAGTTCTACCCGTCCTAATAATTCACGTCTAAAATCCCCTTTACCACGCACATTTAAGCTGACCAGCATCATTCCCTATTTATTTTTTTGGTGAGATGTAAGATCCACTCCAGCAACTTTGTCTCCCAAACGGATGCTTTGTGGAACCGACTGCCAAGTGAATGCGTCCTCGATCACTAACATCTTAACGTGTTCAAGTGTCGGGTTAACTGTCTACTTCCGCACATATTCGCATAAGATCTGCTTTACATGGTGTAATGAATATCGGTTAAGAATGAGGAATCTCAGAGAGGAGTTCGAATTCCATTAGATTTCGTTACATTCACTTATCTGCAAATAACATTGGGAAAAGTTAAATATTTCTCTCTTCTATCCCAGTTATAGGACGAATAATATAACTGACTGGGCTCTCTATTCTTGGTTGTCAAAAAAAATGGCAACTTACTGCGTAAAAATCTTCTGCCATGTCTGTCACATATCAAAAACCACATGACACTTTGACCTGAATGAACATGAATCTTCTGAACTGGGTGCAATATTTAATGCGAAATTTAAGCATTCTGTCATTTAATTAATATTTTTTTCTTTTTTAATCATCTCACCCCAAGCAAGACATTCCACTGCCACTATTGCGCATGTGGCTACATAGGGGAAGGTAAAGAGAAGGAGTGGTTAGACATAGGGAATGTCAGGAGGAAGGTGACAGATGAGTAAGGATACCGAGGATGAGGGTTGGGCAGATGGGAAGAGTGTTTGATAGAATGGGAGCAGGTGAGTGTGTTAGGAAGTGTCTATTGACCTTACATTTAAACTCCTGGAGATAGTAGCCGTCGGGGAAGCAATCGTGTGGAAGAGAATTCCACAGTCGGGAAGTGCGAGGAAAGAAACTGTTGGAGTAGAAGTTACAGTTGCATTTTATCGGTTTCACTGTAAAAGGGTAAGATCTAGTTGCTAATCTAGTATCTCGTTCAAATTCGTATTTAGGGGGCACCAGTGATCAAAGTTCATCGGAGCAGAAGCCGGGAAAGTATTTATAGAAGAGACACAGGGAAGCCACGTCGCGCCGGTGGGAGAGAGACTGCAGGCTGTCTGCCAAGTCGATATCTATCACATTACAGGCCCTCCTCTGAACCTTATCGAGAAGCCCGAGGAGAATACCAGGGGCACCCGACCAGATATGGCAGCAGTATTCAATGAACGGGCGGATGGTAGATTTATATATGTGCAGGATAGATTTAGACGGAAAAAACTTCCGGGCCCTACACAGAGAACCGACTTTCATAGCAGCGGATTTAGCAATGGATTCGATATAGTCATTCCATTTGAGGTCCGCTGAAAGTGTGAGACCAAAGAGGCGTAGTGTTTTACTGTTTGGGAGGCAAGCCTGGTCCATGCTAATGGGAGGTAGGTGAGATTGTCGATGATGGTTAATTGAGAGTAGCTTCGTTTTAGAAGCATTAAAATTTACTAGCCATTTCTTACCCCCGTCCAATATGTATTGGAGGTCTTTTTCAATCTCGGCTGCGAGGTTAGCTTTGACGCCAACATCAGATTTTTGTAGGAGGCGAGAATATATTTACAATGTGATTCAATTTTTTTAATTTTTCTCGAGCCAGATTATTGCATTGATGTCATTTATTTTCTGATCCTTTCCTCCTCAAAAACCCTATCTGCTTCTATTTTTTTCAACTCTAAATCCAGTATTAAGTCATGGTTTTGAGTGGGGTTTTAACATCAAGTTATGTGTCTATATTTCTGAAATGAGGTATTTACGATATTTATATTGTTCGGAATACTGCCATATTCAAGACGTTCAGAGCCCAGTTGATAAAAGCGTTAGCTGGATCCACTGACTTAACCGAAAAAGCTGTGTGTTCAATACCTTGTAATAGTAGTGGTGAACAAAAACATAGAGAGTTGGGTTAAATAGAGATAACTAAGACATCCAGAAATAGCATGATTATGGAGTGAGAACAAGATACCCCAATGATCGAAATAAATGTTCAAAATTCAAGTCTACTGAAGACGGTCGGAGCGTATAACGGCTGAAACGTTGTGAATATGATAATAAAGATGAGGACAATAGTCCGAACAATGTAAATGTTACATTATTTACAGGGGGTGTCAGGAACAGAGTAGGAGAGAGAAGAGATTACTGATGAGAGTGGGGTGGACGAGGAGGAATATTATGAGAAGTGAGAGGTTGGAGGGGGTGTCAGGAAGAGAGTAGGAGAGAGAAGAGATTACTGATGAGAGTCGGGTGGACGAGGAGGAATATTATGAGAAGTGAGAGGTTGCAGGGGGTGTCAGGAAGAGAGTAGGAGAGAGAAGAGATTACTGATGAGAGTGGGGTGGACGAGGAGGAATATTATGAGAAGTGAGAGGTTGCAGGGGGTGTCAGGAAGATAGTAGGAGAGAGAAGAGATTACTGATGAGAGTCGGGTGGACGAGGAGGAATGTTATAAGAAGTGAGAGGTTGCAGAGGGTGTAAGGATAAGCGTAGGAGAGGGAAGAGATTACTGATGAGAGTCGGGTGGACGAGGAGGAATATTATGAGAAGTGAGAGGTTGCAGGGGGTGTCAGGAAGAGAGCAGGAGAAGAAAGAGAGTACTGATGAGAGTGGGGTGGATGTAGAAAAGCATAGTGAGAGAGGATGTAAGTGAGTGAAACAGGAGATGACTATTGACTTTACATTTAAATTCTTGGAGATTGTAACTGTCAGGAAAGCAAGTATGCGGAAGAGAATTCCACATACCTTTTTTTTTTAATCATATCATCCCGAGCAAGGCGGTAACGCCACTGACGTGCAGGGGGCTACGTAAAAGAGAAATCCGGAAACCACATCCTAAGCAGGGAACATGGGATGAGCCTCTTCACCTGTTCAATAGTTGTGGGTGAAGTGTGAACCGGGCGATAGTTTAGTCTATCTATTCCAATTGAAAAAAAAAACAAAGTGAGAAGATTGGAAAAGAGAAAGCCGGAAACCACATCCTAAACAGGGAGCAAGGGATGAGCCTCTTAACCTGTTCAATAGTTGTGGGTGGAGTGTGAACCGGGCGATAGTTTAGTCTATCTATTCCAATTGAAAAAAAAAACAAAGTGAGAAGATTGGAAAAGAGAAAGCCGGAAACCACATCCTAAACAGGAAACAAGGGATGAGCCTCTTAACCTGTTCAATAGTTGTGGGTGGAGTGTGAACTGGGCGATAGTTTAGTCTTCTTCTTCTTCTTCTTTCCGCTACTCGTCCTACTCCTCTAAATATTTCACTACTTGCAGCGTTTGAAGCAATCCTATTTCTTCCATTCTTTTTCTTTATCTATCTTATTATTTTATTCGGCGCCTTCTTCATTTCTCAATTTGTTTCTTTGTTCCTTTCCTTGTTTTATTTATTTTCTGCCTCATTTTTCTTTCCCATTCATTTTCGCCATTTCTTCTTCTTCTTCTTCTTTTTCTTTTTTTTATTCACGATCATTTTTCTTCATTTTTTTCCCTTTCTCTTAATTTTTGATCTGTCGATATTTTATATTTCTTCTTTCTTCTTTTCGCTTTGTCAACTTCTTTTTTGTTTTCTTCTTCGTCATCATTCTTTTCTTCACTTTATTCCTTATCATTTCCTTCTTTTACTTTCCGTTTCATTTAATTTTGATTTTTCTATATTGTGTATTTCAATTATTTCCTCTTTTTTCTTTTTATTCATGCCAAAGTTTATTTTTTTCATTTTCTCCTTCGTCTATTTCTACAATGATTACCTCTCAATTGTCACTCATTCATTTAATCACACCCCAAGGCTTAGATAACAAATTTGCAGCACTCATCTGCGATTGTTTCTGTGAACAGAATCTTCCAACGACAACAAAGTTCAATTGCACAATAAATTACATCGCCTTAATCAAAATTGCTACCAGCTAAGTGAAGTAATCTTTTTTCGAAAATTCATCGACCTTTGAAAAGAAAAAAGCCGTAAGCTCTATACAAAGTTACTCACACAGAAAGCGCTGATTCAGAATGAAAGGAAAGATTCACACAAAATTAAAGCATTTCAGACAGACACATGCACGAACATTAGTTTATTTTTTTTAAAGTAACGAGAAAAGCATGTTACGAGATTTTTCAAATAAGCATATTAAATTTTTCATGTTACCTGAAATTAAATGTAAAAGTTTTCATCAATATTTTTCAAGTAAGTTTTTCATTACTTTACATTTAAGTTGATATTTTTTTTACTCTTCGTCTGTTACATTTTGTAGTTTGATTTGAATTTTTTTTAATTTTTTAATGCGTTTAGCAAAAAGGATTTCAATTTCATATTTCTTTCAATTAAAAATCTTACATCGAAAATTATCTACATTTTTTTCCAATTCGTCACTTACCATATTTCAGCCGACATTTTTAGTCGTCCTGTTTTAGTATTCGTTTTTAAGTCAGCCAAAAATTTATATTACTTCCGTTTTTCTTTAAATTAAAAGACCAGTTTCTTTTGGGGTTTTCCGGTGTTTTTCATGATCAGTCAGTCAGTTAAGTGCCATACGTGATACACGCTTGGGCGATCATGTCTCGAAAGAGACATGACTGACTGGGCAGAAGATTATCCCGCAGTAGGTTGCCATTGCTTTCTGCGGTAGACTGGTTGCCGACCAAGGCTATAGAACCCAATCTGTCCTGTTATTTAACCCATAAATAGAAGGAATAGACGGATTAATACCTTACCCAAGGGTATTTGTGCGTAAGTGAAGTCAATGAATTCAGCTAGAATTCGAACTCGGCTCCCCGATTTCTCGCTCCGAGCCGATATCCACTGCACCACAACGCACATCCGTCATGATAACTTTATTAAAAATGTTTCAGTTCTATTTTTTATGACATATATATATATATATATATATATATATATATATATATATATATATATATATATATATATATATATATATATATATATATATATATATATATAAAAAGTTGTTAAATCCGAAATTACTTTGTTTACGTTAAGATACGAAAGTAAACAGCTGGTAAAGTTTCGAGAGTCTAAGAAAGATTTGTGTTTACAAAGCGTTATTCAACTTTGTTTGATCACTGATGCAAACTGTGGTGGGGATGGTCTAAAGCAAGTCGAATTTAAGGACAGTTTTTATTGTCAAATGTTACGCTGGTTCAAATTCTACCTGAGAACACAATTTTTCTTTAATAAAGTGCTACTGAATATGCAGCACGGTAGACGAAAATAAATAATTAAATTGTTTAATAGATAAACGGAGTATTTAATTGAATACAGTTAAATCAACCTAATGCAACCGACAATTCTATTCAACGGCTTTTTTTTCTCGCGCTTCCCGCTTGTGGAACTCATTTCTATGTCCATGCTTTCCTGACGGCTACAACCTACAGGAATTTAAATGCAATTTTTATTCCTATCTCTTATCCAATTGAATCCAGTTTTTTTAGACATCTCCCCGTGTATCTTGTTCTTTTCCTTTCTCTCTACCTTCACAAATGTCTTTACGCTTGTGTTGCGATCCAACTCTAGCTCTTTCTCTGTCACGACCGGTAACTGTTTCGTCTTTTTCTTCACTCTCCTCCTGCCTAAACTTTTACGCTTTTATGTAGCCCACTGCGCTTCAGCAATTATTTGTGTTTTTATCATTTCCCCTCAAACAAGGCGAAAGCGCCAATAGTGAGCAGGGGGTTACAGTGACTAGATACAGGGGGTGTAGAGGAAAGGATAAAAAATAGACAGAATTCAAGTAGATTGATAAAAGCAAATGACGCTGCATTTAAGTTTTTGGATATCGTTGCTATTAGGGAAGCAAATAGACTACAAGATGTTCCAGAGACGGGGAGTACGAAAAGAGAAGCTGTTGGCGGAAAAAGGGGCATTTTCACTAAATTTAAATATAAATGTAGATTTTAATTCGAAAAATAAAAAAATTAATAGAAAAGTAACAAAAATTAATAAAATATAAAATAAAATAAAACATAAAATATAATATAAAAAGAAAAAGAAAAAGAATTTAACTTAAGATGTATATCAATTCAACAAGTGTACATACACACAGACACACAGACACACATATATATATATATACATGTATATATATGCATATATATAATCACATATATATATATATATATATATATATACACAAAAAACACACTACACACACCCACACCCAACCAAACGCGTACAGAAGCCTACACACATATCCACATACACTTTTATATACGCACATACACATTCCTGAACATAAATAACTTAAAAAGCTAAAGGATATACGCAACTATGAGTTAAGTTTGGTTCTAATTATATTTGAAAATTTTAAGAAACTAATTGAAGGCGGTTTGGGACGATAGGAACGAACAATTGCATTCTATTTTATTAAACTTAAGATAAGGGCCCTAGTAAACATTTTCATAAACCAAAAGATAAAATAAAATAAGATAAAATAAAATGTTTGTAATTTTATATCAAGGTTCCCCAAAATATTTTTTCTATAACCTTTATCCCATTTATTTAAACCAAAAACCGCTATGATTTATTTTTCAACACGATTGTTAACAGTTTCTATGGATTATTTCTTTTTATTATTTCTATCATTTCTTTTTATTATTTCTATCATTTCTTTTTATTATTTCTATCTTTTCTTTTTATTATTTCTATCATTTCTTTTTATTATTTCTATCATTTCTTTTTATTATTTCTATCATTTCTTTTTATTATTTCTATCATTTCTTTTTATTATTTCTATCATTTCTTTTTATTATTTCTATCTTTTCTTTTTATTATTTCTATCATTTCTTTTTATTATTTCTATCATTTCTTTTTATTATTTCTATCATTTCTTTTTATTATTTCTATCATTTCTTTTTATTATTTCTATCATTTCTTTTTATTATTTCTATCTTTTCTTTTTTATTATTTCTATCATTTCTTTTTATTATTTCTATCATTTCTTTTTATTATTTCTATCTTTTCTTTTTATTATTTCTATCATTTCTTTTTATTATTTCTATCATTTCTTTTTATTATTTCTATTATTTCTTTTTATTATTTCTATCATTTCTTTTTATTATTTCTATCATTTCTTTTTATTATTTCTATCATTTCTTTTTATTATTTCTATCATTTCTTTTCTTTTCTTTTCTTTTCTTTTCTTAGTTTAACTTCCCTATCAACCATCCCTTACCCCCTTCTTACTTTCTCCCTTTACTTCCTTCCTTTTCCTATTATTTCTTCCCCCTACCATTTCTTTGAGCCAGACAAGGAGAAATTTCAACTATCAACTCTCGACTCAATTAAGGAGTAGGGGTTTTCAAAAATTCTAAAAACAAAAATAGACATCGATTTCTGTCTGCTTTCTTATTAATCCCACTCCTTTAATTTTCCGTGATTAATTTTTTTTCTAACTTCCGCCGGTAAAATATCTTTGTCCATTTTGTCATTTGGCTTTTTGTAATGAAACTTTGTTGCTGATGATACGCAAAATTTCTCGCAGAAATTTCTCGTAGAAATTTCTCGAAGAAATAGACATACAACGGATTTGAACATCAGAACTTGTTTTCTTTTATAATTGGATCTGTAATTTAAAATTAAATTGCATTGATCCCTCCACCTTGATCAGTTTTAATATTAATGTAATTAATATTAATTAGGGTCGAATTTTGGGGATTTACCTATCTGCATTTTTTTTTTTTTTTTTTGGATATCGGCTCGGGAAGAGAAATCGGTGAGCCGAGTTCGAATTCCAGTTAAATAATCTGCATTCAGTTAAGCACTGGTACACTTGGGAAAGGTATTAGTCCGTCCCTTCCCTCCAGTTATGGGTTAAATAAAATGGGTAGGACTTGCGGACCCTGCTCTTAAAAACAAATCCCAATGAATCTTGATACTCGAAAAGAAAAAGTATTACTAGACACAAAAATGTATATAAAAACAACAATAAATTGTTGAAAGAAAAAGGTATTACCAGCAAGAAATAAAAAGAAATGATCCGCCGAGATCGATTTGCCATAAAAACAAAACAACCAACCAAAACATCCTCTACTAGATGGCTGTTAATATAAAATACCGTCTCCATGCATACAAACTCGATGAAGGAGCGAGGTAATGAGCCTCTACATTTGATGGTCCGACTTTACTTCCTGGTGCAAGCAGCTTGTTTGAAGTCTGCATCCTATTACACATAATCTTCTAACCTCTACAAAGTAAATGCCTGAATCATTTGCAGATATAAAAAAAATAGTTTTCTTCTCTTCAAGGACGTGTTCAAAACACATATGATGGTGATGTACATGGATATTGAGAGGTAGGAAACGTTGCTAACGATGGCTCATGCTGGAAACTCGCTCTACACATAGAAATGGAGCAAGAAGGCGAAAAAAGAAGACTTGCTGCAGGAACAAGTGTGCCCGACGGAAAGAAGACAACAAAGCAGCATCGTGGGGGAGAGGCTCTTCACAGGCATTCATTGCAATCAAGACTGTCACTGCCGCGTGGGCCTGTGCATCTATAACAGATGCTGCACTGCCATCAGCAGCTGATGCGTAAATCTTTATGCACAGATCTAAGTTTTTTAGAAAACTGACGGATGCCACAGACAAAAGTGCGATATGTTTAAAGATTTTAAGCCTCGATTTGTTAATTTCCAGAAAAAATATTTTTGTTAGACATATAGATCTGAAGTAGGTGTTACTTAAGAGCAATGAGTTTATATAAGAATAGACACCACGATAAATTTCGTAACTATAGTCCGATTTGTATTTATAAGCAGTTACTAGTCTTATGCCTGAAATGCTCGTCTTGCGTCATTAAATATAAAATTCATTCGATTTGGCTTTATCAAAAAACATACAGAAGTACTGCTGATTCTGTAAGTTATATCACATCTTCTAAGAGATCAAAATAACACAAGTATAATGAGATTTTATTAATGTATAAATGGGCTCGTGCCGTCAAAAATAACGCCAAATTATTAATGTAGATATGCCGACTAAAATGACGGCAACATATATATTGATATATTTAAGACACAAGAAAAAAATAATTCAAACACCTGTGAAGAAATATATATAAAAGCACGTTCTTATTGTCATTAAAACTTTCTACTTGAATTCAAATAAAAAAGAGTTTGTGGAATAATAAGTTTCAGATTTCTTGAATAATAAGTTTCAGATTTATTTTCCAAAATTTCCTTTATCTTTAAGTATATAAATACACATACACGCATATATATATATATATATATATATATATATATATATATATATATATAATTACGAAGACCTTATCGCTAAGATGTTCTCATTTGCCGTGTGTTTACACGCCGGCCCATAGATTTATACCTCACAGTATTTAGTAATATATTTGTGCTTTTATATTTTCTTAAGGATCTTAGAATTAATCGTAGAGGATATATTTTATGTTCCAACGGATAACGAGATGCACGTCCTTTGAATTAAATACTGGCTTTAATGATTGGTCTAGAAAGCGATAATCTCTTTAATTTGAATTGTTTACGTAGAGAATTTCGATGTCTCGCATAAAATCCAGTAAAGAAATAAAACGTTTCAACTCTTGATGATGAGAATGTCATAGATTAAACTATGGCACGCACTTTCTCATGGAACGCAGGCGCAAATGACATCACAAAGTCCGAATCGATAACTACTATAACGAAGAGGAGATATTTAGCTGTTTCAAAACTGCTTATTTGTTAGATGCCCTGCTTGTTTTACCTTCTAGGAGCACAGCTAATAAGAAAGCCAACTAATAGACAGGGAAACCTTTTCTACAAAAGTGAGTCTTTTCTTAATTCTACAACTATTCGCTTGAAGAACTTTTTAGGACCTAGCATTTCTTCCGAGATATTTCATTTGTTTGAAGAAAATTGCTTTTGCTCTTCTTTCGGCTTTTGGTCCATCGTATTCCTTGAGCAATTTTTTTCTCACATGAAAGCAGTGTTAAGCTCAGAACAATGTTCTCTATCACCTGACCGTTTACAAAATTGTGTAAAACTCAATGTTACAAATTATGTTGCCGATATTGAGCAGTTATTAATAATAAAAATAATAATTATGCATATATAGATAGATAGATAGATAGATAGATAGATAGATAGATAGATAGATAGATAGATAGATAGATAGATAGATACGACACGAAAAATCTATAAGTGAGCCACAACCTACCGCGTTTCACCCTACGGATCGTCAAGGAGGCTAAACATATTTCTCGTCGGATTTTGACGGATTTAGGTTCTGTTTGTTGGCATATTTTCGAATATTTATATTTATTTTGATTAGTGTAAACTTACGAATTCTAGTTTATTTGTATTAGATAGATAGATAGATAGATAGATAGATAGATAGATAGATAGATAGATAGATAGATAGATAGATAGATAAAGAAAGAAAGAGGAATATTAGATAGATAGATAGATAGATAGATAGATAGATAGATAGATGTACTCAATACAACATATATCGTAGAGAAAAATAGAATTATAATTAATTTTCTTTTTTTTTTAAATTAATTTTATTTTGCATTACAAAACGGACATTTTTATATTTCGAGATTTTACCTCGTCATCAGGCAATGTTGATTTGTTGTTGCGAAAATTATTTACAATGAATGCATGAAACAATATGCATAAAAAGTTGATAGGGATGTTGGAAGACGAAAAATTATGTGTGTGCTTAATTTCACTAAAAAGAACAGGTGAGAAAAGTGACTTAATCTAACAACTTTAGACTCTTTTTTTCTTCCTGTTCTTTGATTCATCTTGTCGGATTTCGATGAATATTTATATGATTACCTCTTTTCTATTAATCGGATTTAACATGTATTAGTGGATACTCGTATTTGATATAGACACCCCATTATTATTTTCATTTTGCAGTTTTCATTATGTCTATCGCCCTGCGTTTTTAAGTAATATTAATAAAGGGTGAATCCATTCTGGTAGGGACCGAACATGAGCCCATCTTTGTAAGAGATACAACCATTTATCTTAGTGAAGAAACGTTATATTCTTAAAAGGGATAAAGTAGTGCCAAGATGAACTAAGAAGCTATTCCTGGCCGATTGGGAAAGCAGGCCTGGTTCAATAATGCATCCTTCTACAAAAAACACGCAGCAGTCATCTTTATTATTTAATATGCATGTCGATAGATGTGACGCGTACATTTAAAAAACAAATGGTCTACTTCAAATACTAGTATCTTCTAATATAAATGTTCGAGGTATATGTAATATATATATATATATATATATATATATATATATATATATATATATTTTAATTCAGATAGTTCAATCCAAGGGAAAAAAGCAGAAAGGTAAATCCCCAAAAACCCGATCCTAATTAATATTAAACATTTTATTTTAATATTAAAAAATGATACAGGAAGAGAGCTCCATGTAATAAAATATTACAGAGCAAATATATATTAAAAAAGGATTAATTCAAAGATGTTGAATGGCCATTTCGATATGAAGATCCCCACGGGGGACAACACATCACCTCAGCAACAGAAAAATTTTTCTGTTGCTGAGGTGATGTGTTGTCCCCCGTGGGGATCTTCATATCGAAATGGCCATTCAACATCTTTGAATTAATCCTTTTTTAATATATATATATATATATATATATATATATATATATATATAAATAGGGAAACGTTTTCCTGAACGCATTTTGTGAGCATGAAGGAGAGACACTGGTATTTTTTTTATATGTTTTTTAATTTTGTAGTCGATTCCAGGAAAAAATTTCTAGTCCAAAGAAGTCTTAAAAGAACGAATACGAAAGCGGTTTTTTCACTTTGTCAAAATTATTAAACTGTGTTTATAAATCTGTGCGTGTAAACGATATACGATGAAAAAAGACGACAGTGATATTTGTGGAAAAGGGCAACAAAAGTGAATGAGAATAATTTGAGACGAAAGGAATGGCGCCAACTAAGCAACTGGAATGGCGTCAACTGGGTAAGCAAAGGAAAACAGTTTATAAGAAAAAAATATAATACTTTTCTAAAATATTAAATTTGCAAAATTTCGAATTCAAGAAACAAGGTAGTTATTTATCCCGTTGATCTTTTTTGCAAATCGATTTGAATGTTGCTAACCAAAAATGTTACAGCTGCAGGGTGGTCACAAAATGTCACGTCTCGATTGGTGAGAGAGAATCATCGTTTTATTTCATTTTAAAATAAGAAACATTTGAAATTCAAAATGTCTCTTATGTTAATGCATACTTGCATATATTAATCATTTATACTTCATTTTTTGTTACTATTTTCTTTTTCTTCTGTTATTTTTTGGTTGTTGCTTTTTATTCTGTTTACACTTTCTCTTAGGGTTTAGTATTTAAATAAAATCAAAACATTTCTTGCTTATTACATATTATTTCTGTTCTCCTCCTTGACCCACACACCTGATACAAATGACAGTATAAGAAAATTTATTTACTTAATATAAGCCTGTATCCTGGGTGAAATAGTTGTTTGTGGTAGGTGTCGAAACCCAGGTAAAAGCTATTATTTCGAATCCTGATTTTCAAGTGGCACAAATTATGAACTATTTCCAAGTTTCCTCCAGTTGTTATTATACATTAATACTTGACCTGCTTTCCTAAACATCATATAATAATTCTGTTCCCTTCGTTAGTTTAATTCACCATTTATCTTAGTGGAGAAATGTTCTATTCTTAAAGGGATAAAGTAGCGCCAGAATGAACTAAGAAGCTATTCGTGACCAATTGGGAAAGCAGGTCGGGTCTAATAGTGCATTTTTCTACAAAAAGACGTAGCAGGTTAGATCCCTGTCGAAAAGCACGTCGTTTTTATTAATTAATATGCATGTCAATAGTTGTGATGTGTACTTTTTTTAAAACAAAAATGGTCTACTTCAAATATTAGTATCTTCTAATATAAACGTTTTCCTACTTTGTCAAATTTATTAAACTGCGTTTATACATCTGTTTGTGTGCCTGTGTGTGTTTGTGTGTCTGTGTGTGTTTGTGTGCGTGTAAACCATTGACGCTGAAAAGGACTACAGCGATATTTGTGAAAAAGGGCAACAAAACTGAATCAAAATCACACGACCGTTACGTCATGCAATTATCTCATAAGTAATATACTATTCTGTTCTGACAGCATGAAAACACGGAATATCATCAGAGACGCTACTTGGTTTCAGTGATAGAATGAAAGAAAGAACGAAGAGAATAGTAGAGAGATGATAGAAATGCTTACCGTCTGTAACTGTGAAATGGAAAATGTAGTATATTTCAAATCTTTTCATTTTTATCTGACTACTTATTATAATAGCGAAGAACCATTCATATTTAGAATTGTTATTTCAATTTTTTATTAAAGTTGTTAAACTCAAATATTTAACCCTTTTAAATCTGTACAAGACCACGGGAATGTTACGGAGTAGGAATCAGTTTGTGCCAATAGGAAGGGAAGAATACGGTTAACCCTGAACTTAGAAAGGTTAAGATTGTTGTGATCGGGAAAACACTCTTTTAGAAGTCGATTCCGAAGACCAATACTTTGCAGGAATAACTTATTCAAGTGTAACTTAGTTCTCACGTATGGAATGCGAATAAGGGTGATTTGCTAAAATATGAGTGACATGGTGGTTCCTAGGCGTGAAGGTTTGAGTGGACAGAACGAGAATACAATTCGTCCGAGTATTTTCCATGGTAGTAGCGACTAAGCAATGAGAGGTTTGTCACACAATGTCATAGAATTCGGCATGAACTTATTCAATCACTAACTTAAAGATTAAGATTCATCAGAATGTTAAATTAATATTTTCACATGTATTTCTAGTAAAACATATCTTCTGTACCTTTGAGTGAAATATTAGATGTCGTGTGCTGTCAAAATTGATAAATTCTAATTCCTGACTTTCAAGATATGCAGCCTCTCCATTTTAATATTTGGTGGAACAATGTTTCTCGTTTCCTTATTACACTTGCCCTGATTTCTTAATATAAAAATTGCTTAGAAAATATCGAAATTAATTAATCTAAGACTTCTTCGAATACAAGAGTATAATATATATTCTCAATTATGCTCGCAGTCAGTCGAAATGCAATCTAAAAAATGTGGTTATACACAAGGATCATGAGAATACGCTGGAATGAACACGTGACTATCAAGGTAGTGTTAAATTGTTGTGGACCCGGTTAAAGGTCCAGCAAGAATAATACAAAACGACCAAATTAGAAAATAACGAATATATAATAAACACGGAAAAATACAACACCTGGAACGTTGGTAGTAGAACAATAATACAGGTTATTGTATAATGCTATATTTCGACTCTCGAACTGGGACTCGTAATGGTAGCAGTGTTTGTAGACGACTCTTGGTTATGTTCAGGGCGTTCTCCTCAGGTTACTCTCTCAGGCTACCTCCAGGCTACTTAGGCTATCCGCTATTTACTTTCACTTCTTGTGAGGGGAAGCATATGTAAGGGTTGGAAGAGTTCATTACGATGTGGGTAATGCTGCCATGACATAAAAAAAGTGTAAACAGAAAACTGATAGATAAAACTAGGAAAAGACAGTCAAAATTTCTAGGGTCATATAAAAAGGAAAGGGGGCTTTTAAAGCTTGACACTCACGATACAGGTTGAAGGTAGGACGGACAGAGGTAAACAACTTATTGATTTGAGGAATTGGGCATGGCAAAACAAGCATTAAAAGAAATAACAAAAAGAAAAATGTAGAGTTTCAAAGATTGTGGACAACAATAATCAATTACGCTCTGAAGGAATACGGTATATATACACAAAGAAGAAATTAAAAAAGGTGAGCCAAAAGCTAATATCTATCTATCTATCTATCTATCTATCTATCTATCTATCTATCTATCTATCTATCTATCTATCTCTCTCTCTATATATATATATATATATAGTGTATCGAGGTAGCAGATAATTTTCTAAACATATACTGTTCAATATAACAAAAAATAAATGTCTATTATGCCTAATCATGAACTGTTCTAAACATCGTATTTTGGCTTTAATTTCAGGAGAAAATAAAGACATAAATACTCCAACATACGGATATTTTTTATTATGCTGGTTCTAAGCTTTCGACTCACATGAGCCATCTTCAGAGAGGTTACAGGGACGTTAACATAAAGACACCCACCATCAAAGATGATTTTATCTTGTGGTGACATGAAACATTACTATGCAACGATAACAGTCACCGAATAGCAGACGCGGTTCGTAAATTTGTAATGCGGTTCTCTGACGTCACGACGCATGAGAGACGGAAATGTCACCAACAGGACCATATGTTTAAATGCAATGTAATGTGTTGTGACTAGATTGAAATGTTATTTTAAGTGTGGGTTGTTTTGCTTTAATGTAGATGGCCTCCAATATCTGAAGAACCAGCATAATAAAAATATCAAAATGTTGAACAAAGATTGTCTTTATTTTCACCTGAAAGCCAAAATACGATTTTTAGAACGGCTCATGGTAAACATAAAAGACATTCATTGCCTTTATATTTAATAGTATATGTTTAGAAAAAAAAAATATATTCTTAAATTTTAGTAATGATTACTGCCAAAATTACAGTTTTATCAGTAACTTTCATACTCCTCCCCACTTCTCTTGAATACTAGCAGGGGCTCATACCTTGTTTCCATTTTTAAAAGGGGGTCCTGGTTCTGTTTATCTGGTCAGATCTTAGAAGTGGTGCTTTGCGAATTTTGTGGTATGTGTGGATGGTAGCAATGTCTGTCTTCTGATTGTTGCATCCGACTGGTAATCAAGAGCCCAAACTCTTGCGTAGCGTCTAAAGCAGTGTTTCCCATACTGGAGGAAATTTTTCCCAGGAGAAAATTTAACGCTACAAAATTTAACGCTCTACAGACAGAGACAGAGACAGAGACAGTATGTTTTTCATTGATTGGCGGCACTACATCTTACAGGTTTGGTTCAAACAGGAGAAGTTTATTTACGTATTCATTACAGATATCATAAAAGAAAAAAGTGTATTAAGATAGTTATTTAGATTACGGGTTTACCTATCTTGTCAAGAACAATGTACATAATCTTAAGTGTGTTGTAGATTTGAAAACCTTTTCTAAAGGCACCATGAAACCTTTTTAAGTGGAAAATGCCCATTCATATTTGAAAGATAATAATCTACGCCTTTTTAGGTGAAATCTTTCAGTTTCAAAAAGATAAATTTAGATGAATCTGCAAACTAACATTTGCATAATTCGGGATTTACATGTGATTGTTCTTAAGTGGTCAAGGCAAAGAAATCCAACACGGTTGGTGAAAGTCCCTTGAAATGTATCGTTGAGAGTGTGAGATTTGTGTTAAGAGAAGAAGCATCCCAAAAAATGAAACCGATCTCTTTTTCTAACAACATCATCAAGGACAGAGATGCTGAAATGTCTGAAAAATTAAGGAAAATGTGGTCCCAAAGGTAAAGTCATCGTCATTTTTTCCCTTCAAATTGACGAGCCTACAGATGTCACCAATATTGCACAAATGCCTGACTTCAGCCCCTACATTTCTGACAAAAAAATTAGCAGGAGTTTCTTTATTGCCGGCTTTTAGAGAGAAGCAGTTGGTGTAATAGCATTAGTTGCGCATTTCATTAAAAACTCGGAAGTGATGTGATGTGGGACAAATTGGAAGGGATTTGCACAGATGGTGGCCCTAGTATTTTTGTTTCACGATCATAGCTCTGGTTAAACAGAAGCAACGTGGTTTAAAAAGAACACACTGCATAATATATGGAAAAGCCCTCGCCTCAAAAACAATTTCAAAGATTCTTGACATTAACTTGTCTGTCATCGTAAAATTGTTAACTAAGAAGGGATCTGCCTTGAACACTCACCTCTTCCACGAACTCTGCCGAAATATGGATGCTGAACACACTGCTCTTTTATTTCGTAATCAAGTGCGATGATTTTAAAATTAAAACATGCTGGAACGAATCTTTGTACTGAGGGAAGAATTAAGGTTGTTTTTAAGATACGGCAACGAAGTAGACTTGCTAGCCGCCTTCACGAAGGAAGGATTTGTAGTACGAATGGTTTATCCAGCTGAAATTTATTGTAATCCTAAATAAACTACATAAGAAATAACAAGGACACGGACGTTATTAATGCGTCCAACTTTGGGAAATCAAATGAGAAAAATAAATATAGCATTCTTTTCACGTTTAAGTGATACACTTGGTGAGAAAAAACGTGAGGACTCTTTGAGTTAGGGAAATCATTTGGGAGACTAGTTCAAACGATATTTCTCTATTTCTCTGTAACTAACACTGAAAACATTTCAATGAAACTTACAGGAAATCCATTTATATATCAGGTGGATATTGTCACTGAGAGCATACAAAATGAGTTTTTGGAGCTTAAGCATGACACTCCTGCTGAGGATCAGTTTGGTACACAAGATCTTCAATATTGCTGGTTTAATGTGCGTAGATCATACCCACAACAGAGCACCAACGCAATAAAAATTCACATTTTGTTTTCTACCCACTACCTTTGTGTGTCTGGAATTTCTACGTTACTCAAAATCAAACTCAAAGCACGAAACCGTTTTTGAGATAGAATGTTACATACGTTGTGCGCTTTCCAAAATTAACCCTGGTAGAAAAAAAGACGGAAGTAAGTCATGCCGCTTGACTTGTGATCTCCTGTCCTGTGGTGGGGATATGCCCACGATTCGGGAGACTCACTTTATTTGAGAGGTTGATGCTCGTAAGTTGTCTAGCAACTTTGTTGACCGGCTGGCTAAATAGGATTTTTACTGGTAAAGTGTACTCTGGATGCACCTGGTACGGATATATCTGCGACCTGGAAGACTCACATTATTTGAGAGATTGATGCACGGATGTTGTCTAACAACTTTGTTGACCGGCAGGCTAAAAGGTATTTTTACTGGTAAAGTATACTATGGATGCACCTTGACCATATTGGTTCGAGAGGAAAGTGCAGTTGTGGCCGTGAAAATTTCGGTTCATTGTTGTTTCTGCGCCCAACAGCCAGACGGAGCGTTGTTAGTTTTCCATGATTTGGGGCTATTCCACGTAAATCCGGCGTGCCAAGTTTTAATGGAGGCCTGAAATGCGATCCTTGATCACAAGCTAGCGGGGAGAAGTAAGCAAGCGAGTGCTTGCGTTTTCTTAGGTTGGTTGATTATATATATATATATATATATATATATATATATATATATAATAGTTTAAAATATTTTTTTTATAAGCGTTTCACCCCGAGCAAGGCATGTCACTGCCACTACTACGCAGAGGGCTACATAGAGTAGAGAAAGGATGATTAAATATAGGAAATGTCAGAGGGTGGGTGATAGGCGGATAAGGATACTGAGAATGGTGGTTGGGTAGATGAAAGTGTTCTGAGAATAATTGGGAGTTAGTGGGATAGGAGGTGTCTATTGACCCTACATTTAAACACCTGGAAATTGTAGCTGTCGGGAAAGCAGACTTGTGTTAGGGAGTTCCACAGGCGGGAAGCGCGAGAAAAGAAGCTGTTGGAGCAGAATTTACGGTTACATCTTATTTGTTTAACTGTAAAAGGGTGGGACCTAGTTTCTAATCTAGAATCTCGTGTAAATTCGTGCTTAGGCGGCACCAGTGATCCAAGCTCATCGGAGCAGAAGCCATGAAAGTACTTGTAGAAGATGCACAGGAAGCACATGTACAAATTATAATCTACTACAATGTGTACATTTTCTTTCGACATTTAAAGGACATGTCTTATCAGGTAGTGTGAACTAAGATGGAAAATTCGTTTCCTTATATTGGCAAATTTTGATTTAGAAAAAAAGAGAAATCAGAATTGAGCGTTGTAAATTAGAATTTGAACAAAAAAAGAAAAATGGGGAGAAGGAGAGAAGTGGGTAACGAATATGTTGAAAAGTTTAGCGACAGGTTTAACCTTAGAAGATAAGTAATGTTCCTTTATAGCTTTTTATGACTAGGCCTTTGGGTTTATATTAAACACTCTTTTCAATTAATGTATTGAACGTTGTTAAAATTTTCTTCGTTCCTTATTCAATATATATATATATATACATATATATATATATATATATATATATATATATATATATATACGGCCAAAAAGGAAGATTTAATTATTTTATTAAGATTTTCCAGCAACCTAACATTATTTTCGATTTCTAGGAGTTAAGAAATATAAAGAATTTCCATAATTTTTATTGCCTAAGCGCTTTTAGCTATTTCTATAAAAACGCATGGGCAATAAAAATTATGGACAATTTTTGTATTCCTTAACTCCTACGAAACGGAAAAAAATCTTAGGATGATGGAAAAATCTAATTAAATCTTCCTTGTGAGCAGTATTTATTGAAAGATGTTTGAAAGTAAAGTTGCTACCCACAGAAACCATTCGTATGTGTCGTCAACGGAGTAAAATTAAATTGCGATAATTATCTCATTCTTTCATTTAGTCACAACTGAAATATTTTAAAATGTAGCTAGACAGTAACCATTTCTATCCTACCTACCACTACCAACCCAATGGTTAAGCCATATGCATCGCACTACCATAAGAGAAATTACTACTAAGATTCCTGTAGCATCACTCTATAATAGGCAACATTCCTCACACTTTCTTAACTAGCTCTTGCATCAGACTTTAGAATGTTTCCTCATTCTTTAATTAAACAGTGTTGTCAATGCATGTCTTAAACTGGATTTACAAATATATATATATATATATATATATATATATATATCACACCTGAGCACTCTGGAAGAAAGGTAGACTTTGAAAAACAGTCGCTACTCTGGCATCTACGCATCGTTCATTCAGCAAAGAATTAGAACACTCTCAGCTATTGGGCGTGTATACTGATAATATACACACTAAAAAGTCGCCTCCTTCTACCGAGCGCCCGTAACACAGAGGTAGAATCGCCGACTGACGCCAATTCGGTTGAGTTTCAATCCCGGGTAAAAAGCAATCGGCTGTCTAACCGTACTTATGAGCTGTATTACAGCGGAACAGATCTGTCTGCCGATGACTATATATATATATATATTTTATAAAAGATTTTAGATTATTAATAATTGTAATAAACTAAAATCTTGTAAATCTTTTATAAATTTTAATAATCTAAATCTTTTACAAATTGTAATAAACTAAAATCTTTTATAAATTATATTACTCTGTTAAATTAAATAAATGAATTCAAAATTGAGTTCTCTCAAGTTCGTCTCTATCGGAATTTACCTGAATTGTATCCCAAGTGTACTATATATATATATATATATATATATATATATATATATATATATATATATTACAGGACATAATTTTTAGTTTTAGGCTACCCCAGTGTTTAATAAATGTACTTCATACTATATTTTAGTATTTATTGCCAAGTGAATAATTGTAAATGAGAAATAGAATGGTTCTTTTGTCGATACTGCACAATAACATGTGCATCCAATGAATTTATAAATATTTAATAATTACCTATATTGCAGTTTCATTTAGAAAATTTAGAGGGACTCGAAGAAGTTCACCTTTGCTTTCTTCCCTTGTAAATGTTTGCAAAGTAATAATAACAAAAGAACCAATATATTTTCATTTAGAATTATCCACTTGGAAATAATTACTAAAAATAATATAAAATACATCATTTCTTTTTAAAAAAATATTGTTTGCCTAATAATTATGGCCGTTACTGTAGATATACACAGTCTTTGCGATTTCACTCGCCCGATCGACTCAGCCGATTAAAAACTTAACTAACTGATTAAAGTTTATTGTTTTACTCGCCCGCGGTCGATTAAAAACCTCGCAATGAAACGTGTCTGTTCAAATATAGAAAAGGAAATCTGATTCATTTTACAACTCAAAAGTATGCTATTGAAGATTCACAAGTTATTTAGAATGACCTACAACGAAATTATTGAACTCTTGGCTTTTATCGTCCCGGTCAATGTAAACATTCGTTTAATTAACGCTTCCAAAGTGGAGCTAAAATGTCTCTGTCGCCCAGATTAAAGACGCTCACAGATTTGGAATAATATTATCCAATATTTACTCTCCGATAACGAAAAGTAAAAACGAATAATCGACAGTAAAAAATAAAAGTACGCTTACTTCTTTCAATCATGCACCGAAAAAAAATTGTAAATTATAGAAGTAAGTAATTGTTTTATAGAAAATCGCTGAGAAAATCAGATTTGTTATTTTTTTATCATCTATGACAAACAGAAGAAAGAAAGTACGAATTTAGGCACCTCCACTCAATTGCCAAAAACATCCTATCATGATGCTAAAAGTTTACATTAGGAAAATGTTGATGCTATTATTAAGAGGAAAGACCAAATTTTGTTGTTATTATTTTTTTAAAAATTGAATCCTTTGTAACACGTGTGAAATTTTAATTCAAATTTCATTTTTTGTTTTCCCCCAGCGATTCACGCTATGTTTACGTAAGGCGACTATTAAGAAAATGGAGTCGGTCAAGTAAAATGATATTGGGGCGAGTAAATTTTACCTCGCTCTTGACCGCCGGTAGAGTTATTTCTTTTACAATTCTCAAAGGCTGTATATATATATATATATATATATATATATATATATATATATGAAAAACTACTAAAAAGTTGCAAGTTTAAAAATGTATTTTTTGACAGTATTTATTTATTTCTATTATTATTATATATATATATATATATATTTGATATTTCAGAGCGGCCTCGGCCTTTCATCAGAAACAAATGATTTTAAAATTTTACTGATTTTTATTTTATTTTTACTGATAGATTCCGATTTTAGTTCCACATACTCACGCAGAAAGAAAGAAAAATACTGGATTTTAAATTTAAATACATATAGGCTAGGTTTAAATAGGGACTTAGGTATTTTGATCTTTATAAATATTTCAATAGTTAAACATTTTTTAGATACACTTACAAAGATTTTCTTTAAAACAACATTTAAAGGTATTATTACAGTTGGGTTTATGTTTAAAAATATCCAAAAACTCTATCCTCTATCGCTTTCTACGTCACGTGATGATCTCGCAAAAAACACCCCTCACGACGAACGCTCCTAGTTTAAATTGTTATGTTTTATAAAATAAAAATAGAAAAAGATAGACACACTGACGCCAAGAATTCAAAATTGGGCGGCAAAATAAGGAACCGTTTCTTTTGGTAGGAGTAGGAGTAAGAGTAGGAGTAAGAAGGAGGAATTAACGACAGTAGTTTTGTGTAGAAGATTTGAAAAGGGGAAAACGCTAGTTACTTGACCACTAGAGTCTAGAAGGGATAGGCTCATTTACTACTAGCATCCCACGGTGAAGAGAATTTAGCTAGTCTGCTCCTGTACCCACACAAAACTTAAAGGTTGTAACTTGATGTAAAAACCTAAAGTTTTATACCAAAAATAGAAATCATTAATTCAAGTTCGTGTTATCTTCTAATTATACCAAAACGAAGCAGCACAACAACATTTTAAAATCATTTGTTTCTGATAAAAAGCCGATGCCGGTCTGAAATATCAAATATATATATATAATAATAGAAATAAATAAATACTGTTAAAAAATACATTTTTAAACTTATAACTTTTTAGTAGTTTTTTCCTATACGTATTAAGACAGTATACGTGGATCATCATTATGCTATATATGGTCTCTAGTGAAGACAGATAAGAGGAGGTGCGAAAATTAGCATACTAGTGGGATAAGATGGGAAGAACGGGGGAGTAAATAAATAATAAAAAAACAGGAAAGTTAGCAGGAGTGGGAGTAGGAAATAAGATAGGACTGCTGGTAACCAACGACACCTATCGGAATGGAAGTTCAAGGAATTCAGATATAACATGGATATAATCTAGTCTTGCAACAAATAGAATGGAATTATCTTATCAACAATTGAGTAAAGAAAAGAAATAATAGCCTTAACTTAATCTAATTTAACCTATCACAGATCTAGGAAAATAAAAATAAAAATAAAATTTTGGCTTAGAAATTTGAATTATGATTTGATGTATAAATTTGCTGGTGACATTAGTCACGTGTTGTTTTTGTTTGTATTAAACTTCTCCTCCCACTATATCCCGACAAATGGAAACGGAAATACTTATTATAGTGGGCTATCCTATGTTGCCTCCCCCTCCGCCTGGCCTTGACTGAACTTTCATTCCGTAGTAATACGACATGAAACAAGTCGAATAGGGCCTTCCGTCTGATGAAGTCGGTGATTGTTGGCAACAACAATTATTGACTGAAATAAATTACGGAAATATGACCGGTGTTTAAAGTTTTTCTTAAAAGAAAACAGAGAATATATATATATATATATATATATATATGATCAAATATAGTTACAGTGTAGATTAACATTTGCAATATATGGAATAGAGCGTGTGCAAGTATAAATATTATAAACACTCAAATTATCTCATGGTAACAGTCTGTTTCAAACTTGAACGGAATCTTTAGGCTGTCTATGTAAGATAGATTTTCGCCATTCGAACTTACTATATTCACACAAGCTCTGTCCTGGATATAGAGCACTTTAACTTTATGAATTTTAATATCATTTCAGATTTGCTCTAAACAAATATTATATAATCCCATTTCACTTATATTGTTCGCTTTTGAATTCGTACATTTTTGGTTTTGTGTGTTCAATTCAGTAAATCTAATCTTGTACGCATTGATTTTTTCCCTTTTTTCTGTAGCTGCTTTAAACGAGAAAAATCATTTCGAAAGTCTAGGTTTACTTGTAACAATCGTACAATGAAATTAAATAAAAAAGAAAAACTTATATATATATATATATATATATATATATATATATATATATATATATAAGTGAATAAGTCCAGAACTGCAGAAAAACATCTGAATCTATATTGAAAACGTTTCTAATGAAAAGCAATAAAAAACTGGTTAAATCTGCACCTGCGCCCCGAGGGCACATTTAATCTGACCACTTTATTAGAACCTCATTTATACTTCTATTCATATTTATCTATGGTTACGTACTTAAAACGTTCGCTTTCCAATCATGACAGACGGGTTCGACTCTTCTCATCGTCGATCTATCATGTCATCTTGATCCCAGTGGGAGCGACCTTTGAAAAGTGCCTGAAAAACACACCAAAGACTGACCCCAGATTTGGTGTGCAATGCCTTTTGAGGGGTTGAAACGCGTTGCATAATTTTTCTTTCCCTTTTGTCATTAAATCTCTTTCTCTCTTTTTTTCTCACTCTCTCACTCTCACTCTCTCTCACTCACACTCACTCTCTCTCTCTTTCACTCTCTCACTCTCTCTTTCTCACTCACTCACTTTCTCTCACTCTCTCTCTCTCTCTCTCACTTACTCACGTAATTTCTGCTTCAATATCTTTAGCTTCTTTTCTTCTCTACAGTCAATTTTAAACCCACTGTGTTGCAGGGTGTAATCGATTTCAATTTTTCTTCAGATTAGGTCGTTCGCAATACTGAGCAGTAATATGAATCCGTTTTCGGAGTGTATGATGAAATTTGTTTGGCTTTGAAAAATATTGCGTCATCCATGATTGCATCAGATTTTAATCACGCCAGGACACTAATGCCTCGACTGTCGACTAGTTGTCTTACAGCCATTATCTGCAATGGATGTTACTCCAAGGAAACGTACATAAATTGTAAAGCTTCACGATCAAACTGTCAAACTTTACAGAAAAATCACGGATATCGTTGGTGTCAGCCTTTTAACTGTCAGTCGTGTCGTAAAGCTAAAGAAACAAACTGGATCCTTCAGTCCAAAACGTAAAGGGGAGAGAAACATTATGTCAAGAGATGACGTATATTTGATCAAGGACAGTTTGAAAGATTCTAGGAAGATATTATTCGTTTTTTTTTTCAATTAAATTGCACAAGGGTATGAAGACACTAAAAAAACAGCTATATGTGTGTGTACACGTGTGTATATTTGTGTGCGTGTGTATTTGCGTTAGTGTTGGTGCGAGAAAAACCAGATAAAAAACTTTGAAGTGTTTACAAATATAAATCTATAATAAAACTATAATAATAATGACGCCTATTGATATGTGTACGTAAGATGATACCAAAATGACGCAGAGAAATTTTGAATTATGCAAAAAGAACAGTAAATAAATGTCACAAATTATTATTAATATAAAAATAACAAGTTCAGAATACTGCAACCGCCTAAAATATTTGCGATGTTATCTCTCCTTAGGTTAATTTAAGTGTAACTGGACACTTGTCTTTTTTAACATTTAAATTCATGAAATCACAGGATTGTAATTTAAAGGGACTACTAACTGGATAATAATCAAATGCTTTAGAAGAAAATTAAAATTAAAATATTCTTAAATGTCTTTTTTTTAAAATAATAAAATGAAATTAAGAACAGTTCCAAGTAGAATCGAACACAGATTTCAGTTTCAGTAAAAATGAACAAAGCCAAGCTCTATCCACTTCACGTCAATAAGAATCTGTTCTGTGTTAAGTCCCAATATTTGGGATTTGTTTATGTTGATCACCCAAGAATCCCGTTATCTTTACAGAAAGATATCTAGGAAGTTTTTAAACATACAAAGGAAATACCAAATGGCTAATTAGTAAGATCACCTAAAATTAAGATATATCACTGTCAAATTTGGGGAAATTCTCTGAAAAACACTGTCTTTCTAAACAGAGTACAAAAGGCGATGTCACTTGGTAAACAGTAGTGGGAAACGAAAAGCACACCTGCATGTCTCTGACCTGAGAGAACACAAAGACAAGCACATAATAAAACTGAAGAAGTGTTTTTAGCAGGTGGAACTAATAATTTCCAAATCACCACCCTGCAGTATACGACAAAATCTTCAGTAACTACAACAGATACATTTTATTCAACCATTTTTACTTTATATTCAATAAACTGTTTTCTAATTATCAACAGTGTTGTACATTTTATTGAAGGGTTTCTTATTTCATCCAGATTTTTAAAGTTGCACTCGGGCTTAAAGGACGAAATTTACCACGGCCATAACCTGAAATTGTGCAATTTTGTTCATAGCACACAAAGTATATTAGGGTTGACACTAGACTTTGCCGTCAACCCCAGTATTCTAGGATTTGGGAAAATCCTATTGAGACGAAACAGTAAATTTTCATGGCAAATATGTTGATCCTGTTTTGTTTTTATTTTTTGTTTTCGATTTTTAATCATTTTAATTTAATCAAGGCAATAAAGCTACTGATACTCAAGCGGTTACAGGGCGTGGAAAATAGGAGAAAAAGAAAATATTATTTAGGAGAGAGCGCAACAAAAGAACGGAGATTAAAGATAGAAGATAACGTCTAGTATTGCCTTTAAATTTTTAAAGATAAAAGTTGGGTGGAAATCAAGAAGCTTGAAGAGAGATTCACAAGCGTGAAGTGAGAAAGAAGAAACTGTTACATTAGAAATTAAGGTTAAATCAACTCATTGAAAATGTAGAGTGATGAGACCTTGTCGCGACTGTAGTAGGACGTTTAAAGTTATAGAATTTGGGTACTAAAGAGGAAGATTAGCAGAAGAATTATCATAAAAATTATTTATTAAAAATACATGAAAGGTAAGGACGTCTATCATCACGGCACTGCAAATAGGCCTGATAATATATCGGTGTTAGAGCAACCTCTCTAAAAAATTATTTGTTTTTAAAATTTATGTTGATAAAACATCTAATACTATATATATAAACCAAAACAAATTTTATTTATGTGTGTGTGTGTGTATCAAAAGGAGAGATATTAGTAGATACTCATCTCTTAACCACATGACTAGTTCTTTCTGCACCACCCTGTATATCCTTTCCTTTCTCTCCACCTCTGCAACTGTCATCACACCTGTATTCCCTTCCTTCTCTTGCTCCTTTTTAACTGGTTTGTCCCTCTCTTCACTCTCTTCTATATAATTTGTACTCTTATGTAGCCCGGCGCACATCAGTGACGCACGGGGTTATATGATAAAAAAGATTTAAAAAATGAAGGTTTTAGCGGTGTTAAGTTGATTTTTCTTCATTGTATACATGCGTGAATTTGAATGTATACGTGTGTGTTTGTGCGCGCATATGTGTACGACTGTACGGGTTCGTATATTAACATGTGTAGGATGTCGTGGTTATTTATTCTTGTCCTAATTTTCTTTTACTTTAATTATTAGTATTCTTCAGTTTCTAAACAATGGTGTAATAATTTGATATCTATTATCAGGGAGGAATTATATTTAAGTTCATTCTCTATATTATTAAGGGTTAAATGAATTTTTTAAAATTATAGCTATATACCGTCTCCTTTTAATTATTTATATTCAAAATAATTTTTACTTTCCTACAACACCCAGGAATTTACATGCAAGATCAATACTCATCTCTTAACCACTTGACCCTAGTTCTTTCTTCACCACCTTGACCCTAGTTCATTCTTCACCACCCTGTATATCCTTTCCTTTCTCTCCACCTCTGCAACTTTCATCACACCTATATTCCCTTCCTTCACTTGCTCCTTTTTAACTTGTTCGTCCCTCTCTTCACTCTCTTCTACTTAATCTTTTTACTCTTATGTAGCCCCCCCTGCACATCAGTGGCGTTACCTCCTTGCTCGGGTTGATATGATTAAAAATAAAAGAAGAAAAAAGATATAATAAAAGCGAGACGGAGAATGAAAGGTATAGAACAAAAAGTGAGAATTTTCAAGACGTTATTTGAAGGTCTTTTAATCTAAGGAAGTAGTGGGCCACTCTTCAAAATTCTATCACAAAACTTTCAAGCAAGATGTAATTGAAGCCAACCCGTCGCTATCCTGTTCTCTTGTTCACAAAAGAAAGTTAGCTTTGACTAGTTCGTGAAAGCCCACTGTGGCCGGATGGCGACTGCTTTAATGATTTATTTCAACTCATTTCGTCTCGCTCACTGAGGGGCCGACATAGGATTATAGCAATAAACAACGGCGTTTGCTAAAGTCCGCGGTGGGCAAATGAATAATAACTTTATCCTCGAAAGGTGTGTAGTAAGTGGCGTTGGACAGGCTGTCAATTTGGCATATTACAGTTATTTGATTAGGTATCAGTTCGGACATTATAACCCATAGGAATGGGAATATTTTCTTCATTTAGCTAATTTATGTTTTTGGGCATGCCGTATCACACCCTTTCCCAATCTTTTTTGCCTTTACTCGTTTAAAAACAAAATTACGAATTCTACACATAACAGAAATACACACACACACACACACACACACACATATATATATATATATATATATATATTAAGTAAGTAATTCATTGAGGTTTATTCAACCTCAACAGAATGCAGAAAGCACTGGACGGCCGTTTCGTTTTATATTTGGGACTCATCAGCAGTGCGCATCCACTACCAGGAATTGAAACCCAGACAGTTTCTTTATTAAGTGAATGCCATACCAACTGTACCACAGGCCCTGGTGACGAAGATATAACGAATTAAACTCGATATAGCGCCGCTCATTCACATATTCCGTGGTGGAACTCTACTGATCTCCTTTTACCTATAGTATTGTGCTCCCAGAGCCATGACTACTATCACCAAGCCGCTCACACTGGAGCATTAAAAGCCGGTTCAAGCAACGATATACAGATGACAAATTATTTCTTATCTACATTGTTGCTTGAACCGGAATATGTGAATGAGCGGCGTTATATCGAGTTTAATTCCATACCTCTTCGCCGCCGCGGCTTGTGATACAGTTGGTATGACATTCGCTTAATAACGCAACTGTTTGGGTTTTAATTCCTGGTAGTAGATGCGCACTGCTGATGAGTCCCATTTTGCTTACTGTATACATATATTTCTGAATAAAAATCCCTGATTTTAGAAGGTAAAATTTATATCTATATGTTTAGGCATTCGCGAGTCTTTAATAAAGAAAGTACGCCTTTTAGCAAGTTTCGAGAAATTGTCTTTCATACTAACATATCATGGTTCAAAGTTCAATAAATATTTTAAAAATATCATTATGAATGTTACTTTTTTCTCCAAATACTGGAAGACGTAATTATAATCGCAATGGTAGATTTAGTTCGAAGAAATTTTAACAATAGGGTTTGCTTTCGTTAGAATTCATAAAATTTTGTTTTAAAAAAAATCATAAGGTAAATAAAGTGTTAACTCCAGCAATTGTTATTGCTCTTTCCAGTATTAATGAGGTTTTTTTTTCCTAACCTTTTATTTAATTTGTATAAAATGTCAACGTCTTATTTATGACAGTATTTTCCCTTAGAGTTAAATGGGCAATTCACTTTAGTCGTTGCGTTTTTTGGCAGTCTGAAAGTGATGTGTTGTTTGTTATTTAATACACTTATTTTTTATTCTATAGCGCCAGTGCACAATGTTCAAAGCAGGATTCTCTTTGGCAAAACATCTCAGACATTATGCGCTGCCTTGCTTCTAGGTCAACGAATGCCGAGAGTTTATAATGAAACATCTAATTTGTATTTATTTTTGAGATGATTAATTTTTCAATACTCTTGGAATTATTTCAAACTTTTGTTTTCATCTTGGTTGATATAGGTGTTATAATAGACACAACGTTTCGACCACGTACCCTCTGGTCATCATCAGGTGTCCATAGATTGGCTGAGGGGCATTATCTAATTTGATTGCGAAATATCCTGTGAAATCAATTATTGTTTTTTCATGTTGGATTTGGTTCTTCACTACCAAGTCTAACGACCACTAGATGATACTAACACACGTATAACTAACTACTATATCCGCTCAAAACCCTCCCCAAGGACTTTAGTAGTGTATTTTTGGAGACTTTTATATTCAGTTTGAGATGGCTTTTGACAACTGGATTATGTTAGTGGATTCGTGCCACTTGTCATAATTTGTATTTATTTCTGAGATGAGTAATTTTTCAATAATCTTCAAAATTATTTCGAACTTATTTTCTCATCTTGGTTGATATAGGTGTTATAATAGACACAACGTTTCGACCAAATACCCTCTGGTCTTCATCAGGTGTCCATAGATTGGGTGATGTAAATTATACAGTCTTTTTAATCGTATGACACTTAGCAAGTCGGTAACGCTACTAAAGTGCAGGGGGGCTACATAAGAGTAAAAAGATTAAATAGTAGGAGAGTAAAGAGAAAGACAAACCAGTTGGAAAAGTGTTGGGACGCCCGCGACTATTTGGCTATAATGGACTATTCCATTACTATGTAAAGTAATGGTGGCATCTACGTAGGAGAGTGTGCCGAGCAGACGATCGACAAGTTAGTCGTAGACTTCCGGTGACGACCCGGAAGTAACCATTGCTCATACTACGTCTTACTCACGACATAACAAAAAGAAACAAATACAAACGAATACAAGTGTGATGAGAGTTGCAAATGTAGAGAGAAAGGAAAAGATATACAGGGTGATGTAGAAAGAACTAGAGTGAAGTGGATAAGAGATGTGTCTTGACATTACATTTAAATACCTGGAGGTATTAGCCGCCAGGAAAGCATGAATATGGAAGCGAGTTCCACAAGCGGAAAGTGTGAGAAAAGAAGCTGTGAAGTAGAATAGTCGTCTGCATTTGGTTGATCTAACTGTGAATGGGTGTGACCCAGTTGGCAGTCTAGATGCACGAGTAAACACCTGTGGCAGGGACACCAGTGACTTAAGTTCAGTAGAATAGAAGCCATGAAAATATTTATAGAAAAGACATAGGGTAGCCACATCTCGTCGGTAAGAAAGTGGCTGGAGTGGAGCAGCCAAGTTGGTTCTTATCACATTAGTGATTCTCCTTTAGAGCCTGTCAAGATCACCAAGATGAACAGCGGGAGCGCCTGACCATATATGCCAACAGTATTCAATGCACGGATGGCTGGTTGATTTGTATATATGCAAGATGGATTCAGGAGGACAAACATCCTGGCCTGACACAGTGACCCAACATTCCTAGCAGTGGATTTAGCTATTGACTCAATGTAATGGATCTACTTGAGATCAAAAGAGAGGGTAAAGACGAGGAGGCGCAGTGTATTGCTTTCAGGGAGACTTGCTTGGTCCATGCTTATGGAGGGCAGGAGAGATTGCCTGTGATGATTGACAGACAGTAGCTTTGTCTTACAAGCCACATCTTAGCCAATTCCACCACAGAATGTAGATCCCTCTGAAGATCAGCAGCGAGGTTATGTTTGTTGGCCTCACCGATTTATCACTGATGCGGGAGTAAATTATGGTGTCATCTGCATAGATGCCTACTTGACACGTGATCACGTCTCGGAAATCATTTATGAAAATAAGGAAGAGCGTCGGGCCTCGGATAGTGCCCTGAGGGACACCAGCGTTTGTACAGTTGTATATGGAGGCATGCTCATTTAAGACGACTTTTATTATGCGGTTAGATTGATAAGATTTAATCAGATCAAGCAAGAGCCCTGTGATACCATAACCCCGTAGCTTGCATAGAAAGCCAGCATGCCAAACCATGTCAATAGCCTTGGATAAGTCCAGGACAACAGCTCTAGCCTCGACGGACTTCACAAGGGCTTGGTACATTTATTCCGTAATGGTGGTTAGCATGTCGGCCGTGAACCTTGCGAAGCGGAAGCCGTACTGCCTGCCTGAGGATAGTTTATGGGCAGTAAGTTGTTGAAGTATTTCAGCATTAATAATGGCCTCGAACAATATCCAGAAAATTGGTAGAAGGCTGATAGGGCGATAGTTGGATGTGTCAGAGTGTTCCCTTGAATTCTTATATACAGGAACGACAGAAGAAAACTTCCAGCATGCTGGAAAACAGGAAACAGAAAGGCAGTAATTGTAGAGATTAGAGAAGGCAGAGGAGAGTTCAGGGGCACATTTCTTAAGGACAATCACCAGGATTCTATCACCTCCGCTCGCCTTATGGAGGTCGAATTTTGATATTACCTTAGATAACAGTGTCGGGGTAATGTATACTTTGTTTAGTTAAGCCTCAGTTCTAATTGTGAAGTCGGGTGCGTGTACTCCAGACGATTCAAATGTGGAGTTGGATGAGAATCTGCAAGCAAAGCATTCGACCTTGTCCGCTGAAGCTGTGAGGACCACAAATTCATTGATTAGGGGTGGGATGGAGGATTTGCTTTTGTTCAGCACACGTTTCCATAGCTGCCAGTAGTCCTTGGATCCTAACTTGCGGCCAGCTATGCAAACATCCGCTTGGTGTTATTCAGGATTCTCTTGCGCTCATTCCGGGCAGAGGTGAATAGACGCCTATTGTGGTCAGATGCATGTGTCCGAAATAGTCGGAAATAATGGTTCCCAGTCAGCTCTTTGGTAGCAGTAAGAGATTCTATAGGTAGGATGCTCCTGGAGGGAGAGAGTGGTGAGAAATATTGAGAGAGACAACAGCATGATCGGAGTTGCCGAGAAGGCAAATCTGCGAGACATGCCAGGCGTCAGGTACAGAGGTAAAGCATAGATTTAGTAGAGAGGCGAGTTCTGAGGGAATGCTGGGAAAGTCAGTCAGTCAGTTAAGTGCCTTGCGCGATACACGCTTGGGCGATCATGTCTCGAAAGAGACATGACTGACTGGGCAGAAGATTATCCCACAGTAGGTTGCCATTGCTTTCTGCGGTAGACTGGTTGCCGACCAAGGCTATAGAACCCAATCTGTCCTATTATTTAACCCATAACTGGAAGGAAGAAACGGATTAATACCTTTCCCAAGGGTATTTGCGCGTAAGTGAATGCAAGGAATTCAACTGGAATTCGAACTCGGCTCTCCGATTTCTCGTGAAAGCCTGTGAGGAATTCCACCACTTGCGTAAGGGATTTGGAAATGGCAAAGTTCATGGCGTCAATGCCAGCTGAATCAGTAACAGAGTCTTTATGCCACTCAGCATGATGGGCGTTAAGTTCTCCGAATACAAATATGTGGGCGAATGTGTGGGAAGAAGTAGCCTTATCTATATTGTCAGAAATGCTGTCTAGGAGGGAACAGTCGGGCGTGGGGAACGGTGAAAGAAAAAAAGGTAGCTAACCGAACTGAGAATTGCCAGACAGAGACACATGTATTGTTGGTCAGGGGATTCGAGCGATGTCACCCAAGCTATAGAGAGTTGTTCACTAACGTACAACCCCGGGCCATGCATATGTACGGTGGAATCCTTCCTTAAGAGGGGAAGAATGCCAGGGATCGAGAAGTAAGAGCAGGGAATTGAAGGGTTGAGAGATCTAGGATGTCATGGGACTTTTCGTGGAGAAAAAAATTCTACGCTACAAAAGTTAGTACGAATGCCCCAGATGTTAGCAAAAGAAATGTTAACAGGTTTTAGTGATTTAAGTTTAATTGGTTTAGAATTTTCTGTGATATGGTTATTCATATTAAGGTTTATTGGTAAGGAGGGACCTCTTGTAGAGGATGCAGGCGGTCATTAACCACGATATGCGCTGGAAGGGAAACTGGCGCAGGCTGCAGCAAAGTGTGGCATCAGGGTTACCCACCGAAAGCGCCTGCAGGGACACCTATCTATGCGCGACATGGCACTACAAGAACCCTGATATTATGCAACTGTTGGATTTCAGAAGCAGCCGCTCTTGATCTACGTAACAGTTAGGACTCCTAATTACCAGTCAAAAGCAGCAACCAGAAAACTGCCAACCCGATACTCTCACAAGGAACAGACGTTACCACCAACCACACACATCGCAGGAAAATCACGATAGCACCAATACAGAAGTCTGAGGAGAGAAAAGAGAAAGCTGGAAACTACTTCCTAAACACGGAACAAGGAATGAGCGTCTACACTTGTTCAATAGAGGTGGGTGGAGGGTAAAACGGGAGATAGTTTGGTCTATCTACTCCAATTAAAAAAGATGGGATGGAGAATTGCTAAGTTTTAACTTAGTTAAAGTTTAACAACCAGAGAAATTTCTGACAAGTTAAAGAAAAAAAACCAAACGTTCGATTCTGCATGACAAACAACAAAAACAAATTTAAAAATTAAACAAAAATGACTTACTTTGTAAGAATATTATAAAAAATGTTGAACTCCCGACCTAACACATGGTTTCCGCTAGTAAAGTAAAAATATGTATTTTTTTAACTTTTTGGAGGAGCCGAAGTGGAGAACGGGCAAGAATGTTAGCCAATCGCCCGGTCCAAACTCCACCCACGTCTATTGAACAGGTGAAGAGGCTCATCCCTTGTTTCCTGTTTAGGATGCGGTTTCCGGTTTTTCTTTTTTCCAATCTTTTCACTCTTTATTTTTTTTTTTCTCAATTAGAGTAGATAGACTAAACTATCGCCCGGTTCATACTCCACCCACGTCTTTTGAACAGGTGAAGATGCTCATCCCTTCTTTCCTGTTTAGGATGCGGTTTCCGGCTTTCTCTTTTCCAATCTTTTTACTCTTACGTAGCCCCCTGCGCATCAGTGGCGTTATCGCCTTGCTTGGGGTGATATGATTAAAAAAAAAAAAACTAGCCCGTATGTGAACCGTGGATTGGGAAAGAAGAGAAAGAAGGAGTCCAACAGTCACAGAGGAAAAAGAAAGTGAGTAAGAAAAAGTTCAACAACCAAAGAAAACCAAACGTTCAATTAAGCATGACACACAACAAAATTGACTTACTTTTTATTATAAAGAATGTTGAGCTCCCAACCCAACACACTCTGTTATGTTTTATTATCATGTAGTTGTCATGAGTTCGATCCTTGGACACACTAGTGACGAACTAAATCCCACATGAAAGAAAAATAATTGATTTCACGGGAGATTTCGCAATAATCAACGAGATAATCCACATCAGCCAATCTATGGACACCTGATGATCACCAGAGGGTAATTGGTTGAAACGTTGTGTCCATTATAACACCTATATCAACAAAGATGAGAATAAAAGTTTAAAATAATTCCAGGAAGCGGCTAATATTACCATTATCAATTTCTTTTATTACAATTTTATTTTATTTAAATTGCTGATTTTTTCTTAATATTATAGTTCTATATTAATAAAATATTTTCTCTTTTTCTGCTTGATAACTTAACTAGATGTTTACATGAAAATATGGGGCACGTAACATTAGGTACAAATTACCCAGTTGCGGGGTCAAACTGCAAAACAAGTGGAAGCTCAGACATGGATTAACTTAGATTATATAAACTCCTTTTTGTAAAATATTTTCTGAATGAAATTTTTTTGTAGATTCAACTTGATTCACTGTAGCACTGGAATTTTGATTTAAATACCTCAATGTAAAAAATAATTTTAAAGATAAAATTTTTCTTCAAAAAAATGGGTAACCTCCGATATAAAATCGAACAATTTTGAAAAAATATACATGAGTAACTGTGTGTGTGTGTGTGTGTGTGTGTGAGAGAGAGAGAGAGAGAGAGAGAGAGAGAGAGAGTGAGCGTTTGGATATAAGAATAAGTGAATCTGCGTGAGTGAGTTCGTAAGTTCGTGAGTAAATGAAATAATGAGCGAGTGTAAGTATGTAAGTGTGGCTTGTTGCTCTATATGCCGTGCGTATGTATCTGTTGTGCATATATTGTATGTATAGATATGTGTAAATAAAGATGTTTGTATGTATGTATGCTTTTTGTCTCGAACTAAATTGTTCACACTGAGAAAACCTTCTCTGTACGATGTTATAAAAATTTCATGTCGCTGGAATACTGAACATAGTGAGATTCGAACACAGCTCTCATGTTATGAGTGTTACCGTTCAGAACACACACACACACACACATACACACACACACACACACACACACTACCGGCCATAATTATTAGGTTACCCCAGTGTTTATAAAAGAATAATAATTATGGCCGGTGTGGATATATATATATATATATATATATATATATACATATATATATATATATAGACAGATAGATAGATAGATAGATAGATAGATAGATAGATAGATAGCATAGTATATATTCATCATATACTTTGTGCGATGAGTAAATTGTCGTCATTTCGTATGTTTTCCTTTCGCACATATGCTTTGCTTATTTTTTTATTTTGTCGACTGAACAGTATCGTACTATTATTTGGGTACCATCTGAGAAAAAGAGAAACTTGATGCAATTTTCTCAGCCAGAAATAAAAGAACGACATGCTGTACTTCTTCGTATTCGCCCCGAAATCTCAAATATGAACATTTTAAAATGTTAATGTGAAAGCAGTGCCGAGGATTCAGAAAGAGTTGAGTGAGTCTAATGGTGATTACGAAAGCGTTTTGGTGAGATCACTAATGATGGCGACGTTATGTCTCCAGTCATACATCTTCCATGAAAGCCCCAGACTCATCACGGAGATTATACATCTAGTACTATGACAAATAATGTGCGTTGTGGTACAGTGGATATCGGCTCGGAATGAGAAACCGGGGAGCCGAGTTCGAATTCCAGCTGAATCCATTGTATTCACTTACGCGCAAATACCCTTAGGAAAGGTATTAATCCGTCTCTTCCTTCCAGTTATGGGTTAAATAGCAGGACAGATTGGGTTCTATAGCCTTGGTCGGCAACCAGTCTACCGCAGAAAGCAATGGCAACCTACTGCGGGATAATCTTCTGTCCAGTCAGTCATGTCTCTTTAGAGACATGATCGCCCAAGCGTGTATCACGTATGGCACCTAAACTGACTGACTGACTATGACAAAGTAGTGTTGTTCTTGGTCAAGAGGATGACTACTAGAAGACCCTATGTCTGACAACAGGATTCTGCACCATACTACATTAGCAGAATAACCTATACAAGGCTGTCAGACAATTTCTGCAGGCAAATCGCACCTTATATCTACCGACCTAACTCCTCCAGACTGATTATTATGTGTGTGGCGCAATTGATCAACAAAACTCATTGTTACACCAAAAATGAACTGAAGACAAGCATGATGATATTTTTTCCCAATTTAAGAAAAGAGACCTTCTAGAAGAAATGCGGGTGTAGCCTGAAGTGATTTAACACAATGGTGATTTTATTGAATAAATTTACTTATTAATATCGCAAGATATTTTTGTGTAATTTTGTTAAATATATCTGACAAAATGAAATATTATTTTAATTTTTGCTAAATTGAGATGGTAATTTGTTTAACAAACCACATATATATAATAAAATAAAATAAATAAATAAAAATCATCTTTGATGGTGGATGTTTTTATGTTAACGTCTCTGTAACCTCTCTGAAGATGGCTCATGTTAACCGAAAGCTTAGAACCAACAGAATAAATAATTATTCAAATGTTGGAGAGATTTGTCTTTATTTTCACCTGAAATTAAAGCCAAAATACGATGTTTGAAACGGCTCATGATTAAACATAATAGACATTCATTTTTTGTTATATTTAATAGTATATATTTAGAAAATTATCTGCTGCCTCAATATATATATATATATATATATGTGTGTGTGTGTGTGTGTGTGTGTGTGTGTGTGTGTGTGTGGTGAAAAATTGGGAGAAGCCGTGAGCGTTTGGTTTAAAGTGTAGAATTATAGTTACTCCTTTTTTTTTCAAAATGAAGATTTCTTCTTTTTATTAGTTATTATTCCTAATACTTGCCTTTTGTATAATATATTAAGTGTCCATAACAGTATTTGTGTCGCTACACGTGTAAAATCACATATTTATTCACCGGAAGAGAGTCAAATTTAGACTGGAAACGTAAACATACTAATAATAACAATAAATCTACACTTTGAACAAAACGTTCACCGATTCTCACACTTTTTTCAACAATACAACTTCATCTCGCTGGAACAATCACTACTTCTCTGGAGGAGGGGTAGACTTTGAAAAACAGTAGCCACTCTAGCGTGAACGCATCCCTCATTCATTAAAAATGAATTTGAGCACTCTAAGGAGAGCCTGGAGAACCTGATACTGACTGGACAGATAGAAGGAAGGAGAGACAGAGGAAGGCAACGGATAACATATTTGCAGGGACTGATCAGGTGGATGACGGAACGGTGGTTGCCAGGAGCAACAGGAGCAAACATACTAAGAGCCACAAGGGATAGGGAGACGTGGAGAGCCATGATCGCCTACGTCCTGAAGGGACAGGGCACATAGAAGAAGAAGAAGAAGTTATTGGGCGCGAAATATAATATGCGCTAAAAAAGACTGCCGTCTTCCACCGAACGCCCCGTGGCCCAGGGATAGAGCCGCCGACTAACGCCAGTTCGGTCGGGTTTCGAGCCTGGGTTATGGAGCAATCGGAGTCTAACCATACTGATGAGCTGTGCTACAGCGAAACATATCTGTGTGCGGATGACAATATATATATTTCCTGGTTAAGAGAACTAACAGATCTAGAATCTCGAGGTTTCCGGCATTTACTTCTTTATATAGTGCTCACTACAGCATAAATCGTATGGCATAAAATAATCAAATTTGCTTTTTTTATATTTAAGATTTATTTAATTTACATTACAACACGGAAATGTCGATCTTTCGAGATTTACCTCATCATCAGGCAATGTTGATTAATTATGGTGAAAATGATTTATATTTAAATGCAGAAAACAATTTTTTTTTTTGAAGTTAAACATGGACGGGGAAGACAGAAAAAATTAGATTTTATATCTGTGTGTTTAATTTAGCTAATCAGAATAAAGTTCGATTTTTAAATTTGAAAATATAGGTTATATGTTGGGGGATACGGGGTTTTTCTTTCAAACTTAGCGGAAAAGTGTTCTTTTCTTCAGCTAGAGTAAAGACTGCTTTCTTTTTTGTGTGATGTATCTAAACTTATTCATAAATGGAACTGTGTGTGTGTGTGTGTGTGTGTGTGTGTGTGTGTGTGTGTGTGTGTGTGTGTGTGTGTGTGTGTGTGTGTGTCCGTTACCTATAGACTCCGAAACGGTTGAACCGATTTTCTTGAAAATTTACACAGTTTTACTATAAGCGTCTGCGAGTGTTCTTAGCTAGGTTTTGTGTCGAGGTACCCCCGATAAATATCGAAATTCGATAATCGAAAAAATCAGTCTATAGAAGGAGTGGTCCGATTTTAATCAAATTGATACACTCAAAGACAAAGAAGTTTCATCGTTTCAGTTCTTACAATAGTGCAGAAAATAGGTTATATATATATATATATATATATATTGCAACATGTTTTTGTGTGTGTCTGTTTATCTGTCTGTATGTCCTTTATACAAATTCACAATTTTTATCCGATTCTCACCAAACTTCACACAAATATTCTTTAGGCTGGGTCTGAGCTCTAGGACCAGGGATTTGTTTTAAAGCTTTCATTACACCCGAGCAACGCCGGGCTATACTGCTAGTACATTATAGCTACACGGTTATTGTTTTAGATTTCTATGTATCCCACATATTTAAAAAAAATGAAAGAAAGAAAATTTTTTTTTTTAATTTTGATCTGACGTAGAGGTATTTTGGTATATTTAAACTATTTTAAATTTCAGTTCAGAGTTCATTTTCTCCTCAATTGTTCATATATTCTTCACTTGCACAACTTTTAATATCTATTAATTTAATATTATATCATAATACAAATCAAAGTACCGGATATATATAAGTTAATCGATATTCTTTTATGAAGAATTATTAACCATATCCTAAGGTGAACATTTTGCAATGTTTGCATGTAACATTAATTTCATTACGTTTATATCATAGATTTTTATCTTTAAACAATATAATATTATATACTTTTTCACATAGACATAATGGGCATGGGTTATTTATAGAATTACATATTCTACTTTATTTATTCTATATTTTCAGTCTTTTTATAATCATATCGCCCGAAGCAAAGCAGTTTATTGCCACTGGTGTGCAGGGGGTTAGGGAGGAGGAAGATTATCAGAATGAGGAATAGGTTATAGGGGGTGTCAGGAAGTAGGTAAGAGAAAGATGAGAATACTGATGAATGAACGGAAAAAGGAGCATGAGAGAGAGGATACAAGTCAGTAAGATAGGAGATGACTATTGACTTTACATTTAAATTCTTGGAGATTGTAGCTGTCAGTAAAGTAAGTAAACAGAAGGGAGTTCCACAGGCAGGAAGTGGAAGAAAAGAAGCTGCAGGAGTAGAATTTTCGTTTACAATTTATTGGTTTCTCAGTAAAAGGGTAGGACCTAGTTGCTTATTTTGTGGCTCGAGTAAATTCATATATAGTGGGTACCAATAAGCTAAGTTTATTGGAGCAGAAGCCGTGAAAGTATTTGTGTAAGAGTGACTAGAAAGCCACGTTGCGCCGGAGAGAAAGTGACTGTATCTGAGCTGCTAAGTTGGGCTCGATTACATTACAGATACTCTGTTGGATTTTGACAAAGACCCTACAGTGGATAGCAGGGGCACCCGACCAGATACGGCAGCAGTATTCAATGCATAGATGGATGGTAGACGTATATATATGCAGAAGGCTTTTAGACATGAAAAAACTTTCTGGCCCTAAACAGAGAACCGAACTTCTTAGCAGCGGATTTATCTATAGATTCAATATAGTCATTCTACTTGGGATCTGTTGTGAGAGTTAACCCAAGGAGTCGCAATGTTTTGCTTTCAGGGAGACAAGCTTGATCCATGCTAATGATGGGAGTGATTGTCTGTGATGGGTAATGATGGCAGCTTCGTTTTGGAAGCATTAAAATTCACGATGCATTTCTTACCGGAGTCCACCACAGATTGGAGGTCTTTTCAAGTTCAGCATCGAGGTTCGCTTTGCCAGTCGCAGCAGATGTTTGATCGAGGTGAGAGTAAACAGTAGTGTCATCAGCGTATATGTCTACTTGATATCTTATTACATCGAGGAGATCGTTAATAAAGATCAGGAAAAGTGTAGACTGGAGCAATGAGGGAAGCACGCGTAAGGAGGTAAGTCCGTTCAATACTACCTTCATTGTGCGATTTAAAGGCAATGACTGGATTAAGTCAAACAATTGTCTAGTTATACCATAGCCCCACAGCTTGCGTAGAAGACCAGCATGCCAGACTCTGTCAAACCCTTTTGAAATACCTAGGGCAACTGATATACTGCTAAGTGTGTCCAGAACTTAACTTACACATGACTCTACATACATCCAAATTATACTTTTGTATTGACAAGTAAAACAAAATTTATTCTTGATAAAGGCAAAAAGTACAGCTGTAAGCACTCAAACATTTGGTTCAGACCTGGCAGCTTGACTCAAGCGACTTTTCCACCGGTGGGGTGTGACTTCTCTCTGTCTCTTCTACAAATATTTTCATGGCTTCTTCTTCGACTAACTAGTGCCCACTCTACAAGAACTGACCCGTGCATCCAGACAGGCAGCAAGGTCCTACCCTTTTACAGTTAAATCAAGCAAATACAGGCGACAATTCTACTACAACATCTTCTTTTCTCGCACTTACCGCCTGTAGAACTCCCTTCCATATACTTGCTTTCCTGACGTGTACAACATCCAGGAATTTAAATGCAATGTCAATTCCCATCTTTTATTTACTTGACTACAGTCCTTTCTACATCACCCCATGTATCTTGTTCTTTTCCTATCTCTCTACCTTCGCAACTCTCTTCACACCTGTGTCCCCATCCTTCTATTGTCCTTTCTGTGACACTCTTGTAACCGGTTTTTCCTTCTCTTCACTCTTCTCCTAGCTAAGATTTTACTCTCTTATGTAGCCTCCTGTGGATCAGTGATGGTACATCCTTGCTTGGGGTAACAAATCTTTCGATAGTTCTTTAATAATTTGAGTTTTGAAGAGAAAATCTCATAAGAAAACATGAAAATTGCATAAAAACAATGATAATACCTTGGCTGTTATTTTTATTGAAACCTGCATAAAAGAGAGATTGTTGCCAAATGCTCAATTTTTAAATTACATAATTCAACAATATATATATATATATATATATATATTGCTGAATTATGTAATTTAAATATATATATATATATATATATATATATATATATATATATATATATTGAGCACTCTGGAAGAATGGTAGTCTTTGAAAAACAGTAGCTACTCTGGCATATAGGAATCTTTTATTCAGCAATGAATTAGAACACTCTCAGCTATTGGGCGTGTATAATGATAATATACACGCTAAAAGGTCAGCCTCTTTCTACCGAGCGCCCGTAGATCAGAGGTAGAATCGCCGACTGACGCCAATTCGGGTAAAAATCCTGGGTAAAAGGCAATCGGCTTTCTAACCGTACTGATGAGCCGTGATACAGCGAAACAGATCTGCCTGTGGATGACTATATATATATATATATATATATATATATATATATATATGCTAGTAACTATATACTTGAATTCTGTGTACTTATCTCAATCTGTTTGTGCTTGTGTGTGTTATCAAGTATGCACGGTGTGGCTGTTCAATCACCTAATATTTCTATATCGTGAGAAAAGCTGATTATTTTGAACTAGCGTCTCCTATCATTTTTATCATATCAACTGAGAAACTATATACCCGTTCCGTATGACGAAATTGTCGGTCTGGAGTTGATAAACTAATATAGCCTCTAAAGTATTACTCTTTTTTTTTTCTTTTTTCATAATTCTTTTCCTTCACATTTTTATTTTTACTGTCTGCATTAAATTTCACCCGATGAACTATTGTTTAAATGGCCCCATATATCATAAAGTTAAAATAGAAAAATCGAAACAATAAGTAAGATAACATCTCCAGCAGCGTGTCTTTAGGCGTCTAACATGGCGTGATTGTCAGCAAAGTTGTAGTCGTATTTAGTATAGAAGAGAAGGAAATTGAATACAGAGTAGGTTGCGCTAGAATTAATTTTGTCCAACACCGTAGGATGCTACACTGCTAAAATATTGATCTTAAAACGGTAGTCATGTTCATAAATAAGTTCGTCTGATCTAGTCTCATATGGACGTCACGTCTAACTCATTCAGAAATGAATGTTCTCCTCATCCATTTTTGTTTATTATTATAAAAAAGTTTCGGCCATTTGTAACCTGCAGACTTCATCAGGTGTATATGGATATAGCTAACCTACATGGAATTTTGAAATGAACACTTTATTTAATCTAATTAATTTAATTATTTAATCTTTATTTAATTGACTAATCTCGCTCCACTTAATATGTCTAAAGATACCGTCAACTTTTTTTTTAGTACTGCTCAGTTAAGAATCTCGCCCGTTTCCATTGAGTGCAAGTACACGCTGCTCAACTAAGGGACTTGTGGTGAATAGGAAATTAAGAATTAAAATAGGGAAATGGCTAATGTTTATTAATTCGGCCTTGGGTCATACATAACCAAATTCCTAAAGCTAACAAGATTTATCCAGAGTTAGCAGAAGGTTATTGTCGTTATCATCATCAGAAGATTGGCATCAAAAGGTTAGAGATTAGTGTGGAATAGTGGAATAATAAAAATATATGTTTTTCATATTAAAATAAAAATTTATTAATAGAAAATAATAACATAAATTGAAGAAGTTAATGTGCAATTAGAAACTTTATTAAGAAGTTAAGTGTAGAGTTCGTGTTCCATGAGAAAGTTGAGGGTAGCAAGTAATGTTCGTAGTAGTAATTTGTTGGAAAGAGTATATTCATAAGTACGTATGTATGTATTAGCGTTTGTTTGGTAGGAATGTCTTTGAATGGAGAAGAAGTAAAAGGAATCAGCAGACGAGAAAGAAGAAGAAACAGGATGAATGTCCAGATCGTACTTGAAGCTTTTTCCCATATATTTTAGCTTGTCGTCTATGCTGCATCCATCCCTGACTATTTATAGATTTTTTATTAGATTTTTGGTACTGGATCACGAAGTTCATTATTGTCTTCCAATTTGCTCCCATTGGTCAGAATATCAATTTAACATTTACTTGCGAAATCCGAATTCTTTTACTATTTGGGAAAAACCAGGATTTCACACGTCATTGTGAATTTTTGTAAGCGTGAAGAAGATTGATTTTAATTCTTAATTTCCTATTCACCACATAGACTTAACTCACATTTACTATTCCACCAAATTCACGAATGATGAGTACGGAGAAATAGACGCGATATCCGTAGACATGGACAGTGTAACGAGAATAATATATCCACGTTAGTAACGTTTATGATATTTGTGCGATAAAGTATTTTTTAAGGATTATTCTCAATGTCTTTTGTTATGTAGTAGCTAGTAATATTTATAGTATACTATTTTTTTTTTCTGTTGTTCATCCAATATGTTTACCCAAGTGCCATTTATGGTAAAGTGTTACTGATTGAGATAACTGCTGGCTTACGGCCTATCACGTTGAATACACCGGTTCTCGCCCGATCACCGAAGTTAAGCAACGTTGAGCCTGATCAGTACTTAGATGGGTGACCGTTTAGGAATACTAGGTGCTGTAAGCGTTTAGAGACGGATGATGCGTTGTGATGCAGTGGATATCGGCTCGGAAAGAGAAATCGGTGAGCCAAATTCGAATTCCAGTTAAATACCCTGCATTCACTTAAGCATTTGTACCCTTGGGAAAAGTATTAATCCTTCCCTTCCCTCCAGTTATGGGTCAAATAACAAGGGTAAGACTTGGGGACCCTGTCCTTGAAAACAAATTCTAATGAATGTTGATACTCGAAAAGAAAAAATATTTATAGACACAAAACTTATATAAAATCAACAATAAATTGTTGAAAGAAAAAGGTATTAACAGCAATAAAAAAATTAGTTGCTAATAAATGACCCACCGCGGTGTTGATATGCCATAAAAACACAACAAGATAACTGCTGGCTCTAGACTTGAAAATGTTAAGCAGCGATGAGTAATCTAATCTTTTCAAGCTTTTTTCTTACCAATGGAATACGAAGAAAATGTGATTCATTCGGTCGTGTATACAAAGGGGGAGTTTCCCTTAGTTGTGAGATTCTGAACTGCAATGTAGTTCGTCAATATATTTTCGATGAAAATAGGGATGGAGTAGCGAGGGGCTTGCATCTTTTTGTCTGCAGAAAGCGGTGTAAATATTTGGAAAATAATTCATCAGACACCAGACCACGTAGACGCATTTATACATTGTCAAGCCTAAAAAGTAAAGACTGGGTAGCTTTGATAGGAGAGCAATACACCATTTCCTTTTCTTTAATGTTTTTTATATTTTTTATCTTCACTGTGTATTTAACGCTTACGAGAGTTGGTTGAAATGTTCATCGGTTGACCAAGATATTCTCATTTTACATTATGACCAAATGAGGATTGTTTTTCAAGAGAGCTACCTTTGCTGTCCACACAGTTACACCAGTGTTCTTCAATGTTGTAGTGCTAGGATCCCAATTTTGAAGAAGCTTTCACGCTGTTGACCAAATTAATGCAATATTGGTCTCCAGCTATGTTTTTTTTTTTTTTTTTTTTTTTTTTGTCATTCTTCGGAATTTGTTCAGAATTGTGAAGCCACCGATATATTTATGCGCTCAATTGCAATTTGCAGCCCCTTCACTTGTGTTCCTTTGTCGGAAACTATCGATATTTGTAGAGATTTGATATATCAAAGTCATTTGGGTCTTCAGACTATACCCGATGTTGTTTTCGTCGAACTCCTGAAATTTGCCACCAAAATAATATGTATCGTCAGATTGATGGTGTGGCAAAGGATTCCTCTTTGGGCACTGATTTGGCTTATATACTTGTGGGCTTTCATAAGGACAGCCGACTATGAGGTTCTTCTAGGCCCACGGTTTCCTTCCTTTTTGTTGTTAATACATTTTGTGTTTTCAACAATGAATCGGAGGTTGATCAATTCTTGTCCTTACTCAATGGTGTTCATCCGGCACTGAAATTTGCTGTAGATACAGAGATCAATTGCTCTTTGCCCTTCTTAGTTGTTCTGGTTCATAGATTAACGTCTTCTTTTATTACTTCAGCTTATAGGAAGTCTAAAATTCTAAACCCGGGGGAAGTAATTTTGTCCGAAACAAAAAAAGATCAATTTAATCAAGACTGTGACCCATAGGGCACTAATGATTTGTTCAGATGACACCTGAATATAGATGTATAACTAGTATCTTCCTGAACAATGTCTATCCTTCAGACATTGGTCAATCGTATATAAGATTGCTGAGTTAAATAAAATTAAACCTGCAACGGGTAGAAATATCCAGTCTCTCTTTGAATAAATAACATGGTTGCGTAGGGTCAGTGAGATCTTTGTCAAGCGGATTGCATTAAGTTCATGTGAGTGTTATTTTGAAGCAAAAGTGCCTGTTGTGCTTAAAACTAGATTTGTCCTTCCATTTATGCGTCAAGACTTCTGCCCCCCCCCCCCCCGATAATATTAATTCTGTTATCTACTATTTTAAATGTAGTTGTATAGTCAACTAGATGAGTAGAACGACGCGGCATTCAGATGTTAGGATCACACAAAATGGACCTGATAAAATAATTAATAAGAATATTTCTTATGCTGATACGGTTCGAAGCACATACGGGTCAATTATTGCGGATCATCTGATAAATAATCCGAGTTGTGCTTTAAATTTTAGTGTGGACCAATTCTCTGTTTCGGCCAAACCACACTCGTTGTTTCCTCTGAAGGTGTTGGAGAAACTGCTTATTGGGTCTTGGTGTCCCTCTAGTTACAAACAAACGGAGTGTTTGCTTGGGCTTGCCCTACTGGGTCATTAGCATCTTCAAATGTAATAACTATTAACAAACTTAGAATTTCCCCTCCAGCTTATTCATATTACCCATAACAGATTTATTTTACATAATATTTCCCAATTCTGATGGGTGGGGATGAACATGGTTGACTGGAGGTTTTCTTTTAATTTTTGGCATGGCCGATCTCAATAAAAATGTGGTATTTAACATATATATATGCGGTTCCTCATCCTGAATTCACAACAATATGTTAGTGCTCTGTTAGATATTTTGCTATAAATATCAATTCAAATTGGTAGGTTTACGGCCTATCACGTTGAATACACCGGTTCTGGCTCGATCACCGAAGTTAAGCAACGTTGAGCCTGGCGAGTACTTAGATGGGTGAACGCTTGGGAATACCAGGTGCTGTAAGTGTTTAGAGACTGATGTGCGTTGTGCCGCGGTGGATATCGACTCGGAAAGAGAAATCAGTTGAGTACCCTGCATTCACTTAAGCACTGGTTCCCTTGGGAAAGGTATTAATCTGTTCCTTCCCTCCAGTTATGGGTTAAATAGCAAGAGTAGGACCCTCCCCTTAAAAACAAATCCCAATGAATTTTGCAAACAAATAAACTAAATATAAACAAGTCAAAACGATTTTCAGCATTAAATGACCTAATATAGGTTGATATACTGGTTAAATGAACCAATCAAATTAGTCATTTGTCTAAAATTATATAATTTATATGTTAGAGATTTATTGATCATCATTTAGCTTATCTATTGCTATCGATTTTGCTATAAAATGTATTACCATTAATTATTTTACTACGAATATGTATTTTTATAATTTAGTGTTCTGTTGATAGACATTTTGCTATAAAATGTATTAAAACTGGTCAGTTTGCTAAAATATGTTTTTATATGTTAGTGCTTTTTTGATTGACACCATTTATTACAAATGGTAAAATATATTACAAATGGTCATTTTGCTACCAAAATATATATTTTGTTTTAGTTCTCTATTGTTAGTCATTTTGCTAAAAAATGTATTACTACTGGTTATCATGCTACAAAAATGTATTTTTATATGGAGCATTCTATTCATAGCCATTTTAATTTAAAATGTATTACCACTGATCATGTTGCTACAAAAATATATCATGTGATAATGCACTATTGATTGACATTTTTCAAGAAAATATATTACAATGTTTATTTTGCTACCAAAATGTATATTTTACGTTAGTGCTCTACTGATAACCATTTTGATATAAAATATAATGAAACTGGTCATTTAGCTAGACAAATGTATTTAATAGAACAACAAGTTCTATTACTAGACATTTTAATAGGACAATAAGTTCTATTAATGGACATTGTTAATAGAACAATAATTTCTATTAATAGACATGAATAGAACATAAGTTCTATTAATTGATATTTTGCTATAAAATGTATTTTTATATCATAGTGCTCTATTGATTGACATTTTTCTATAAAATTGACCACCCATTTTGCTACAAAAATGTACATTAGGTGTTAGTGCTCTATTGTTTGATATTAGCTATGGAATTTATTACAACTGGTCATTGTGCTTAAAATAATATTTTATACGTTAGTGCTTTATTGTTTGTCATTTTGCTATGAAAATATATTGCAACTGGTTATTTTGATAAAATATATAATTTTTATATGTTGGTGTTCTATTGATACTCATATTGCTATAAAAATATTAAAATTGGTCAGTTTGCTACAAAAATGTATTTTATACTTAAGTGCTCGATTAAAAGACATTTGTTCATAAAATGTAGTATCACTGGTCATTTTAATCTATTTTAATATGTCAATGTTCTATTGATAGACAATTTTCTCTAAAATGCATTACAAATGATCATTTTTCTACGCTAATGTATATTTTTGTTATTGGTTTATTTTGTTACGAAATGTGTTACAACTCGTCATTTTGTTACAAAAATATATATTTATGTTATTGCACTATTTAATGTCATTTTGCTAGTCAAATGTATTACAGCGGGTCATTTTTCTAGAAAATATCTTTGTATATGTTAGTGCACTACTGTGAGCAATTTTGCCATTGAAATATATTAAAACTGGATTTATTACTGCAAAAGTATATTTTTAGATGTTATTGCTCTATTGATCGTCATTTTGCTTCTAAGATATATTACAACTGTCCGTTTCACTACAAAAATATCTGTTATGTGTTAGTTATCTACTGATAGCCCATTTGCTATAAAATGTATTGCGACTGGATATATTGCTCTAAAAAATTATTTTTATGTTTGTGCTCTATTGATAGACATTTTCTTATAAAAAATATTATAACAGGTCAGTTACGAAAATGTATTTTTATATGTTAGTGCTTTATTAATTGACATGTTTTTATTAATTGTATGAGAACTGGACATGTTGCTATATATATTTTCACATGTTAGTATTATATTGATACCCATTTTACTATAAAATAAATTACATCAAATAATTTTGCTACAAATATGAATTTATATGTCAGTGATCTATTCATAGGCATTTTCTTATAAAACTATATTGCAACTGCTCATTTTGCTACGAAAATATATTTTTATATGTTAGTGTCTATCGATAACCATTTTGCTATAAACATTTAATGCAAATGTACTTTTTACTACAAAAATGTATTTTTACGTGTTACTGCTTTACGTATTGTAATTTTGCTATAAAAATGTATTATAATTAGTTATTTTGCTACAAAAATGTATTTTTATATGTTAGTGCTCCAGTGATTGACATTTGCTATAAAAATTTTGTTAGAACTGATCATTTTGCTATAAAAATATTTTTTTATATCTTAGTGCTCTGTTGATAGCTATTTAACTTTAAAATGTTTTATATCTTGTCAATTTGCAAGAATAATGTATTTTTATATGTTAATGCTCTTTTGATTGATATTTTGCTATAAAAATGTATTACAACTGGTTAATGTTTTTATTAATATATTCCTTGTACTTTTACAATGATGTGATTTTTAGATGTGCATCACCAAACAATCCCAATAGATGGTAACCTATTAGATACTATCACTTCGGTTCAAGGTAGACCTGGGGACATCATTTAATAGTTAGTTCCGTGTTTTTTAAACTCCACTCATCAGAGGCCTTTCTGCCCGATGGAGTTACAGTCATAACCAGGACTACGGCGCATCAGTGGTAGTTAGCTCGATTTTCACTTTATGACTAATATCTCTAACGTGTTTTGGTTTAGTTTATTTAATATCATATCAATCCTTTATATATTGTTCTAGATCGAACTTTGTTTCGCTTGCAAATGCTTGAATGGAAACTTAAAATTTAATATATCAAATCAGTTGACGATTTCCAACACTTTCGTCTAGACAATTCGACTCACAATATTTGGGTCAAATGTTACGCCAAAGCCTCACCAGTCTGATATCGAGACAATACCTCTTCCATTATTTGAAGTCGGTACTAAAACTTAGCTAAATTTATTAAATGACCAAAATTTTAGAGTAGATAGATCTTCATTATGAGCCGTGCTGATATATTTCTCCAGATTATCACTTTTGGTTTCTACCATTTCCCTTATCATTGTTTCCAACAAGTTTGTGATATCAATAGATTCCTGATAGAATTATCCTTTTGGTATATAATGTATGAAAAAAAAACAAGAAAACTACTTTGATGTCTGATTAAGGTATCTGTTTTATTATTCTCACGGTAGATTATGCTGAAAACACAGTGTCGTTTAGTGAAACCAGCTTCACATTGAACGTGAAGGTTACCTGCTAGCAGAGGTGGGTATTTGCGATTCACCAAATTTGAATGGCTGTCTCAATACACACCTGAATTATAAACGCCCATCGGCAGGCAATGTGTGCACAGAAAAGCCTATCAAATAGGCATATATATATATATATATATATATATATATATATATATATATATATATATATATATAGCAAGCCAAAGGAAAAACCAGTACTCTGTTTTAAACTTAAAACGCGCGTCCACGTTAGGATGAGTAATACAAGTCCATACTTACCTGGAATTAAATAAAAGATAATGCTACGTATGTTTTTCTTGTTTGTTTATTGTGGTGCAGTTGACATCGGCTCGGAACGAGAAATCGGGGAGCCGAGTTCAAATTCCAGTTGAATTCATTGCATTCACTTACGCGCAAATACCCTTGGGAAAGGTATTAATCCGTCTCTTCCTTCCAGTTATGGGTTAAATAACAGGACAGATTGGATTCTATAACCTTGGCAGGCAACCAGTCTACCGCAGAAAGCCATGGCAACCTACTGCGGGATAATCTTCTGCCCAGTCAGTCATGTCTCTTTCGAGACATGATAGCCCAAGCGTGTTTCACGTATGGCACTTAACACAGACAAACGTGACTGAATACAATAACTCCGCTTTATGGCAGAGGTAACTAAACACATCACTTTCTAGACTGCAGCTAGTCAATTAAATGCCATAAGTAATACACGGTTTGGGCGTTCGTTTCTCGAAAGAGACATGACTGACTGGATAAAAGATTATCACGCAGTAGCTTGCCATTGATTTCTGCGGTAGACTGGTTGCCAGTCAAGGCTATAGAACCCAATCTTTTCTACTAATTAACCCATATCTGGAGGAAAGAGACGAAACAATACCTTTCCAAAGAATATTTGTGCGTAAGTGAATGCAAAGAATTCAACTGGAATTCAAACTCGTCACCCTGTTTTATCGGTCCGAGTCGATATCCAATGCACCACAACGCATACCCGCAAGACATGCAAGTGAACTGAAATACAGCCGATGTTCTACTAGCTGTTGTATTCTCGTACACATTCATGTGTAGGAATAAGAAAAGAATTAAAATCAACCTTCTTCTTGACTTTTACAAAACTTCACAATGACGTGTGAAATCGTGGTTTTCTCAAACAGAAAATAGATTGACCATGTGCACAAAAAAAGTCGAACCCAGAATTCGCAGGTAGGTGTTAAATTGATTTTTGACCAATGGCATCAACTTGCAAGACTTGAGGACTTCGTGAGTCAGTGCGAAAATCTTAAGACACTATAAAGGGCCCCGATCCGCAGAGAGTCTGATGGGAGTCGCGAGACGAAACAACTAATATGTAACTTCAACTTTAAATCGACCCGGAGGTAAGGTCAGGTCGCACCTTGTTTTCTCTCTCCTTATCACTTTCAACAATTACTACTACGAACATTTTCTACAACTCTTGATATCCATAACTTTATCATTGAACCCAAACCTTACCCTTAACTTCTTAATACTGTTTCTAATTGAACATTAACTTCTAAAACTTGTGTTATTCTTTCCTTTAACATGAAAAATGTATATTTTATTCTTACACCATTCCACACATTCCATTTTGCTGATAATTCTGATGATGATAATTCTGCAGAAAGCTTGTAAGCTGTAGGAAGTTCGGTTATCTCTGAAACAAAGCCGAATCAAAGAAACATTGACCATCTGCCTATGCTACACATGTATTTTAGTTTACCAGCTGGTTTGTCTACTGACATTTATATTTTGCTCAGCCTATTAACTTTTCAGCCGATTCTCGTAGCTTGCAATTTTTAAAAGAAAAATAATTCATGTCTACTTAAGTATTTCTTTTCTCATCCTTGTCATCCGACTGGAAGGTGATTAATAAACGATGAAAGTACCACATTTTATCCGGAAATTGTAATTTTCGGTATTTTTCACACCCGACCGGCTATTTCGTAATTTCATTGCTACTCTGCTTTCAGCTTTATAATATTTAATCCAAAAGAACTGTCTAGCTTTTTCATTAAAAGCTGCTACTTTGAAATAATCAAAGACAACGACATCTAATTGTGGCATTTTCATTCGGTATGCTGGCGTTTAGGGATCGCGACAATTTCGCATCCATTATAGCTTCTAGTAACTTTTGTTCATCTCTCGTAAACACTGTTCTAACAATATAATTCCAAACTCGTTAGGTATGTTATTTACTATTTTCTTCAGTCTCTCTTGTGAGTATGAAATTTTCCAAGCTCTCTTTCTCCATTCAGTTCCTTAGAAATTTCAACTATTTCTTTCTGGTGTTAAGTCACTTACTCAGTTAAGTGCCATACGTGATACACGCTTTGGGAGATCATGTCTCTTTCGAGACATGACTGACTGGTCACAAGATTATCAGGCAGTAGGTTGCCAATGCTTTCTACGGTTAACTGGTTGCTAACCAAGGCTATAGAACACAATCTGTCCTATTATTTAACCCATAACTGGAGTGAAGAGAAGGATTAATACCTTTTCCAAGTGTATTTGTGTGTAAGTGAATGCAAGGATTTCAAGTGGAACTCGAACTCGTCACCCCAATTTGTTGTTCGGTGTCGATATCCACTGCACCACAACGCACATCCGCAATCAGTCAGTTAAGTGCCATACGTGATACACGCTTTGAGCGATCATGTCTAGAAAGAGACATGACTGACTAGGCAGAAGATTTTCACGCAGTAGTTTGCCATTTATTACTGCGGTATACTTGTTGCCAGCCAAGGCTATAGAAACATATAAAAATATAAAGTGTGTTCTATTATTTAACCTATAACTGGAGGGAAGGGACGCATTAATATATTTCCCAAGGGTATTTGCACGTAAGTGAACGCAAAGAAATTTCAGTACAAGTCCGTTTTTTCCGTTTTCAGGATAACCAACCTGGAAATTAAGATTAAAACCTCCTGGTCTTTAGTTCCTTACTCTTGCAACCAAATAATCTTCGCAATGTCCATGAATTATATTCAATGAACTAACGTGCTGAAAGAAACTCAAGTGAAGCGTCCGTCATATGGGCGCTCGGTTTAACAATGGAACAAAGAGTAACACTTTTAAAGAAGTCTTCAAGTCACTGACCACAATTTCCTTTCGGACCTGTCCTAATAAATGTCAATTTTCCTAAGGGTCACCAGCATTCGCTTGGTTTCATTCTTCTCTTTCTCTTCTCCATTCAATCATTGCTAAAATCTATTTATCACTTTCCGGTTTCGTTCTGAGACAATTTCTGTTCAAGGAAAAAAAAACTGATTCTTTTTTTTCCTATTCACCAATTGTGAATTATAAGATATAATATTAAATACTTTTTTTTAAATCTAAAACTCGATTTGGAAATGTTTTGTATTCATGCTTTCTTGTCGAAATAATGAGTTTACGATTTGTGGGAGATTATATTTACATATTTTATTATACAAATTATTTTTCGGGGTTTTTATATTAATGGTTTCAAATCGAAATGTTATTTTAATTACCAGCAACATTTTCCTCTTTACTTATTTTTAACGTGTGGATGCCCGTAAAATGATAACACAAGACTTGAAACTTCATCACCTAATATTTTCTTCCTGCCACAATTTTGTCAGTACCTCGTGATCAGTCTGTAGTATACAGCCAGATAGAGTCCGAGTTTCATACGTGACCTTTTATTCTTTTTACAATGAGATAGAGACTGCTCAAATTGTATCTCGCATTGGTATTGTTTATATAACTGCGTATACTATACAATCTTGCCTGCAAAACGTCAGGTGCTTCTCCCTTGGGCGAGCATGTCTAACTGGAGATTCAATTGCTGGTGCACCCATTTGTAAACGAGTTATTACGTAACCACGTTTTCTAACCATCAAAAAAGCATAATCAAGCACGTGTCTTGATCTAACCATCAAGCACACGATTAGATCCTACCATTCCGAAAACCATAATCAATCACGTTTGTAAAAGAAAAGAGCACATGCTATCAAAGAATTCATCAAACAAAACAATATTTTATGAAAAGAAGAAAAATTATAAAGACGCACTAAGAAAATCTGACCAGAACAAAATTTTAGAAAACAATCCTCAACCAAACAGACAAATAAAAAACAATGATAGAAAACGAAACATTATCTGGTTTTACCCACCATTTAAGTTCGAATTAAAGACAATAATAGGACAAATATTTTTAAACTGATCAATAAACATTTTCCAAAAAGTTCAGAATTACACAAAATCTTCAATAGGAATACAAAGTGAGTTATAGCTGTACTAGCAATTTATACATTTCATAAAGAAACAAAACGCCAGAAACCTAAATATTAAAAAAAAACATGAATAAGGAATGTAACTGTAGGGAAATAAATACCCGCTTCAAGGACATTATAATACGACAGAATTCAGTTACAAAGTAAAAGTACAGGACCTAAATGGTGAAAACAAAACATATATGGGATCAACCAAACATACATTTAAGACTAGACGGTTTAACTACAAGTCTACATTTAAACTAGAAAACTTTATAAAATTGTTCAAAATGTGTGGAGATTAAAATTGATTAAGATTCAAAATTGTTTTAAATGTGTGGAGATTAAAATCAAAATATGGTAAACACCCAGACATATCGTGGAGTATAATGAAAACTGTTAAACCGTACAACGGGGGCAAAATATGTAGACTATGCCAGGAAGAAATGTCAGCTGATATGTTATTCCCAAACAAAACGAATTACTAAATGAAAGAACAGAAAATATGACCAAGTGTAACCATACCAACTTAGTACACATTAGGATCATACAATTATGGATAAAACGTTCTAACTTCTTATGATTTTAAAAATCGGGCGTTCATAAAAATCCCTTTCACATGATCATTCTTAAAAAACGGTAAAATCAGTTCTTGTTAATCACCTGAAGACACCAGAAGGTAGAAACCGTGGTTGCATAATAAAAGGTTTACAAATGAAAATTATCCGAAAGTTCTACAATATAAGTGTATTGAACACTTTTTAATACAACTGTAGACCGATCTACTTTAATTAGTACCAAAACCTAAATAATTATATATATATATATATATATATATATATATATATATATATATGCAATTATTTAGGTTTTGGTAATAATTTATATATATATATATATATATATATATATATATATATATATATATGGTAGTCTTTGAAAAACAGTAGCTACTCTGGCATGTACTCATCGCTCATTCAGTAATGGATTAGAGCACTCTGGCTATTGGGCGGGTATAATGACAATATACACGCTAAAAAGTGTGCCTTCTTCTACCGAGCGCCCATAGCACAAAGGTAGAATCGCCGACTGACGCCAATTCGGTCAGGTTTCAATCCTGGGTTAAAAACAATCGGAGTCTCACCGTACTGATGAGCTGTGATACAGCGAAACAGATCTGTCTGCTGATGGCTATATACATATATATATGTAATGAATTATTTTGGACATTATTTTTACCGATACTCGTATTTAAGTAGATATTCTGTTTTTAATTAAACCGTATTTTATATTTATATCTACCGGCCTGATTATTTCACGATAAATTTTATTGCGAAAATATCCAGCAGGATTCGAACCTACGACCCCTATTTACATAAGGGAAGCTACCATTTGAACATGTCAAACATGTTACGGAAATTAACGAAATAAAAATAATGTCCAAAATAATTCATTACAAATTGTCGATTGCTTATAACCAAGTTTCGTTAAAATTCGTTAATTTCCGTAACATGTTTACATTTGTTTGACATTACGATACAGTACAGAGTAGATATGGTTTGTTTACGATGGATCGAAAATTGTGTTATATAAGCATGATAAAAACCTCGTCTGATCAAGAGGCTATTCATGGTCGAGTGGTTAAGACAGTAACAGATCAAATGGTAGCTTCCCCTATGTAAATAGGGGTCGCAGGTTCGAATCCTGCTGGATAGCACACATTTTCGCAATAAAATTTATCGTGAAATAATCAGGCCGGTAGATATAAATATAAAATACTGCTTAATTAAAAACAGAATATCTACTTAAATACGAGTATCGGTAAAAATAATGTCCAAAATAATTCATTACAAATTGTCGGTTGCTTATAACAAGTTTCGTTAAATTTCGTTAATTTCCGTAACATGTTTATATATATATATATATATATATATATATATATATATATATATATAAAGCCAAGTGAAAAGAATCAACAGTTTTACAATTCCGAGTTTTCCGGCATTTACATTATTTTTTATAAAAGTACTCAATGCAACAAGTTGTTAACTCATTGTTGTGAAAAAGATTTTCATATGAATATAAGAAACAATACGTTTGTTATTTATGGATGTGGGAAAGCAGAGAACATATGTGTGTGTTCAATTTAACTAATCAGAAGAGATCCAGTTTAAATTCGAAACAAGTTTATATTTTGGGGAATACTTGATCTCTTTTTTCAGAAAAGATTCAGTCGATTCAAACCCCTATCTAGACTCCATTTCCTTTGATGTATCCATTATTGTGGCAAAAATATTCTCTTAGTTTTCTCTTTATCTGATAATTTTCTAATGAATAAATGCCATACGTAAATATTGAAAATGTTTGACATAGAATTTGGTTTACAAGATTATTTGTTAAAAATTAAATAAAAAATTAAAAAATACAAAATAAGAAATAAAATAAAACGAAAAATAGAAAAATAAAAATGTTTATTAATTTATGAAATTTAGAAAGAACACAGTTGTTAACATATCGAGTCAGTTAAGGGGTGTGGAATTCAAAGGGTAGGACTAGTTTGACAAATAGAAAATAAGTCAATGGTTAGTCGAGGAAAGAGTTAAGAGCGTAGGGTGGGGTGGAGAATTAAGATGTCGTGGAAAGCTAGATTTTATGTCAGTATTGAAGTATTTGAATGTACACAATTGCATTATGGCATGTCGGCAATTGTGTCGAATGTGCTTGTGGAATGGTTAAAATATGTTATATGTTTATAGATGGCGTAGTAGGTAATATATCAGCTAATTAAAACAATGTAATTATCAGATGAAAGTGGTATTATTTTGATAGTAGAATCTAATTATATTATAGTAGAAAATGAAAGTGGTATTATTTTGATAGTAGAATCTAATTATGTTATAGTAGAAAATAAATTACTATGCTTTAGAGCATATATAAGACGATGATAGCAGATTGATGTTACTTCGTTAGGTTTGTTTAACAGGTGTAATTTAAGGAATTTAGTCATTTGAAAATTTTCTGTAAACACAGAAAATGTGGCTCAAGTAAAGATTTACGAGTTCTAGTTTTTCTTTTTTAATACTTTCGATTTTAGAATAGAGGTTTTAGTGATTTTATAGAGGTTTATATTTTTTATTTTAGTTACCAATGTGATGTAGAAAGTATATACCACACAAATATCTCATGACATCAAAACGTTATCCACAGCAGTGGATCACTCACGAATTCAGGTTTGCTCGCCAGCAGTATCATGCAAAATGCATTGTGCGTTCGAGTAGTGTACCTTCTTTTTATTTGGTTTACGTGCCTCCTTATAATCCATCTTGGATGTTTTATAAGGTACAACATATAGCCAATTCGCTTGTCTATATTGCCTTCTTCTCATGATTTTTTACCGAATTTGTAATTTTTAAAATACAATCTATCACCAGGGTAGAAGCGATTGATTAGTTCTGTCACTCATAATTTTTTATTTATATTGTTTCATTTTATTGAAAACTGATTTGATCTATTTGCAAATTTTAAGACTGAGATTCCAGCATTAACGTTTTCGTTCTGTAGCTACTCATTTCTTGTGTCTATTCCTTCCGTCTTTCTTATTGCTCTTTTGAAAACGTCTATAAATCGTTCTACCAACCAGTTAGATGTTCGATGGTAGTGTACCACCCCAACGGTCTGTCCTAACAATTTTCTCCGGCGGCCGTTCTCCACGCTGTGATGTTGCCGGGAGTTTGTAGAAAATGTCAGCCGGACAGCTGGGGGTACAAGATTGACTATAAGAACGAACTTCCACAATTTGGATGAGTTGAAAAGGATGCTTTATTCGTTTAGAGTTAGCCTTGTCTGTTGGGGCAGGCGAATGTGACACACAGCTCTAACTCTAATTAATGGAGATCAACAAACCCAAACTGAACGAAACAAGACAAACGGAGATCCTTACTTCAAGCTCGCACCCGGCGGACTCCCCTTCTCCTTAACTTCTCTCTAACTCAACTTACTCGGAAAAAATAACTGAATTTATTTAAAATTGACCGGAAACCTGGAAATCCGGAAATGCTTTCGACCACCGGTGACAAACACCGGCGACTGTAAGTCTGAAATTTCAGTTATCTTTTTTTTATCTTAATAAGGCTTCCGCCGGAAAAGGCTTAATGTGTGGTCAAGATACAGTAAAGGAGAGCCTTTGACCGGGTCATCGAAAACCTACCTGCTGAAGTTGAACTTATCTCATTAAATCACTGAGTCAAACATTTACCGGAGGACAATTTTCCTCATAAAAGAAAAAGCGTTTATTTATTTTTTCCTCTTCTTTTTCACTTTTGTTAAATATGTTTTTAAACTATTTTCTATTCTAATCTATTTTCTATTTTAATCTATTATAATAAAATACATATATGCCTAGTTATCGTGTCACAGTAGGGCGTGTATGTCAAACGAATCACTCTATGCATTTTGAAATATTTGTGAATTTCCTTGATGAGAATTGCATCGCATTGTCCGATACGATCCTATCCGGTACAATAAATCTGGCAAATAATTTGTTTAGAAATTCAATTTTGCTTTTTGTTGCGGGCGGTTTGCATTTGAATATTTCTGACAATTTTTAAAAGCTATCCACCATAACAAATTAGTAAATAAATCCTATCGGCCCTGAATAATCTACGTGTATACTAGACTAATGTTTGTCAGTTTTTGACCATGGGTTAAACTTTCAGGGCGGTGATTTTGCCGCTAACTGACAATTCTTGCAATTTTGACCAAGTTTTCAACGACTTTATTCATGCCGTTCCAATACACGAAACTTCGCAGAAGCGCTTTCATATATAAAATGCCCGGGTGTCCCGAATGGAAATTCGTAATATTTCTTTTTGTTAATGCTGCCGGAATGATAATCCGTTCACCGTATATCTTTTTTTTTAATCATCTCACCCCAAGCAAGGCATTCCACTGCCACTATTGCGCATGGGGCTACATAGGGAAAGGTAAAGAGAAAGAGTGGTTAGACATAGGGAATGTCAGGAGGAAGGTGACAGATGAGTAAGGATGCCGAGGATGAGGGTTGGGTAGATGGGAAGAGTGTTTGATAAAATGGGAGCAGGTTAGTGTGTCAGGAGGTGTCTATTGACCTTACATTTAAACTCCTGGAGATTGTAGCCGTCGGGGGAGCAATCGTGTGGAAGGGAATTCCACAGTCGGGACGTGCGAGGAAAGAAACTGTTGGAGTAGAAGTTGCGGTTCTCAGTCTTAATATTTGAATCTCAGTCTTAATATTTGCAAAGTATCTTGCAAAACTGAAAAAAATACTTTCTTTATTTTCCTTTTTTCTCTATTATCTCTTTCTTTTTGTGAGCTATGACCTTGTCAAATTTTGGTTTAGTTCTAATCCTATCGATTATGTCAATGCTATACATAATGTTCTTTATTTCTGACTCACAAACCCATGAAGCTATTGCTGTTTCTTCCAGTGGTTCAGTCATTCTCGGAATCATTTTCGATAATCCGTTCACATGCGTTATCTTTTAAGAAGGTAAATACTCCATATAAAAGAAATAGTAAGATATCCTCCCATCTTTTCACTCTATGTGCGTTAGGATACCTTTCTTCGAGCCAGAAATTGTCAACAGTGGACGGTGACCAGTTTGAAAAATTAACTGTCTGTCCTGAAAATGCCGGTAAAACTGTTTTTAACAGCAAAATCCATTACTAACTCTTCTTTTTCGATTTGGGTGTATTTTTGTTCCACTAACAGCAGCATCATTGAGACATGATAAGCAACTTTTAGTTTTCCATTATTTTGTTTATAAAGCAATACAACCCCTAACCCAAAGTTGATGACGTCGCTTGCTACATATATTTCTTTGCTCGGATCGTAATGCGTTAATGATAGATCAGAAATTATACCCGCTTTTAATTTCTGAAATGCTTTCTCGCTTTTTTCAGACCATACCCATTGTTCATCTCTTTTCAACAAATTATTTAAAGATGCTCTGAGCTCATTTATGTTAGGAATGTACTTACTATAGTAGTTCGCTAATCCTAAGAATCTTTGTGATGATGCAATATTTTATTTTCCGGCATGTTATTATAGCACTTGTTCTGTAGGATCTGACCTTCAACTTTTGTCATCTGACGTAAATAATTAAATTTTGGTAGGCACTTGTCTATATTGAGCTTAAACCCTAATTTTATCCTTTTAAATACCTCGTTCAAGTTCTGCATGCTCATTACAGTCTAACATCGTCAACATATACCATACCTTAATCCAAACCACCTAGCATCGTGTCCATTGATTGTTGAATATTTACTGATGCTGCGCTTATTCCGAACATTAATCTGTTAAACTTAAACAGACCCTTGTGCGTATTTATACTTAATATTATTGCACACTCCTCGTCCATTGAAATTTGGAAATATGTTTAGACAAATCTAATCTACAAATAATTCCTCAATTTAGCTTTGCAAATATATCTTCTGCTGAAAGTAAAGGGTAATTATGATGTTTCAGGCATTCATTTAATCCTGTGGAGTCGAAGTGGACTCTGATTTTATTTTAGTTATTTCCTCATGTATACTGGTGGACTCTCCCACTGGCTGTCATTTGTTTTTTTCTATAACACCTAATTTTCTAGACGTTTTAACTCTTCATCTATGTCTTCTAGAACGGCCAATAATACCGGTCGCTTAGGTGGAAACACTGGAGTTACCATTTCTTTTAACTCAAGCCTTGCTTAAACTTAGAACAAAACACTAGGCCTTCAGAAAAATATCTGGAAATCATACCTTTAAATTGTTTGAAAATTTCTGCGTAATTACATTGTAACCCTATTTCCACGTAAATATAATTTTTGGTTTAATACAAAGGAGTGAAGGAAATTGTTACTGGTGGTGGTGTTAGTTGTGCTTTATTGTAATTCGAGATATAAAACCCGAAAAATAGAGAAATTAGCTGAAAATTGGGAATTTGTTTTTCATTGTATTCGAAGCAAATTACATGAGTTAGTGGAAGAGAGAAATGGCAATAGTCACAACAAGTTATCAGGACTTTTGATAGGGTTAAATTAAGGTCAAATCTGTTGGAAAATGATTTTAAATTCTTTGAAAACCTAAAATGATGTAATTAGGAAGAAGGAGACAAAATGAAAGTACATCATATGAGGTGTGTCGCTTCATTGGTTGAACCAAGGTCATGATATAATTCCCGTTTAAATTGTGTAGGTGGAAAATATTCTCATTGTTCAAGAATCTGATTTGTGTAAAGATATCTCTGGTTTCGCGGCATCCATTTAGAGACAACTATAAAAGTCGAGACTCCAGTGAGGAAAATCAGGATTTGGGAGTTTTTCAGAGCTGTCGAGCAACAGAGACCAAACGAGCCTCCGCTGCCGTCGTCGCAACCGTTCGCTCCCATTCGGCCGTTTTCGTAAAGCTTCGGTAAAGAGCTGGGAAAAAAACTTGTTTTTATTTGGAAAATTGAAAGTTCTGCTTATTCTTAAGGAAACTTCGTACTGTTATAAAAAAACTTTTTTTGAAAAATCGAAGGCTCTGATTACTTAAACGAATCCTTCTCTCCGTTGTAAACTTTGAAATTCGGCGATTGTACATTCTAATTTTATAATTATTTTCTTCTATATATAAAGACTTTATTTCGTAACTCATCCAGGCGTCTTCGAACTTTTAATTATTTTTTTTTTTTTGGTACCGTAATTTTTTTTTTAACACAAGTGTACACGAATGTCCGGTTTGCTTTGAGGTGGTAGAGAAACGACTACCGGGGTTTCAAGGTGACTTTTCTGAGATCAAAGAACACAAAGTGGGCACAAAAGTTCGCCGTTGTAATAGACATCCTGGGGACCAGCTGTTGTGACGAGGCCATCCTCACGAGTAGCGACCCGAGAGCATCGTCATAATTGGTGCCGTTTCGATAGCATCAACACACACAGGTTCGGGTCATTATCATCACAACAGGTTCCGGACTAAGGGCAGCGAGCCAGCCTGGGGCGAGGTGTCACAAGATGTACCAGCAGCATTGTTACAAAATGTTTTAATAGAAATATTAAATAAACCAAACTTCTCTATCGCATGACATAGTCTATTAATTCTGTTTCTTTTCCCTCAAAACGAACGTTTACATAAATTTCACTAAGGAATTCAAGTTTCTGCCTATTATGTCTTTGGCAATTTTTATAGATCTGCATAATACCGATCTAGCAATTTTATTCCATGTATCCGTATTAATAATTTTCAGGTCTGACACTGTGTCAATTTGCATTTTTACTTCCGTGTTTAAAATCTATGAACTTTCTTTTTCCTGCTATTTTTTCACCCATATTCTAATGAAACATATTTTTTGGTCTTTGTTCTTTTACATAAAAACATTTATGATCCTTATAACCATAACTGAAGCATTTTTTTTATCTTTAAATGGACAATACTATTACAGGTGTAACTGACCACAACCGTAGCATGGATTGAGTCTAAATTTCCTACATTGTAGATTTACATTTTTTAATATACGATATGTCCCGTTGTTCAATATTTGCGTTATCTTTTTTAAGTTTACAAATATCTGACATTCCTCACCAAATTTTTGTAGTTATTTTCCGGTTTTGTTCCAGCTTTGTGAAGAATCTTGTGCTTACGTCTTATTCACTATACTTGCGTTTGCTGTGTAGTCTTCATCAACGTTTTTGTTAAATTTAAGCAACGCCATCGCGTTTTGAATAAAGAACTACGCTCTTTAAAAGATTTAGACAATATCTTCTCTTCGTCTGCCCAGTTCGAGCAGTCTTTAACCAATATCTTCTCAAACCTGTGATATCAGCATTAAATGTAACCTGCTCTTCAGGTTTAAATGTAAAATTTCCAATTGATTTAAATACAGCATCATGAGAAAATGTATCTTTTATTTGGGCTTTTTTCTTTTTATGAAAATATCTAACAATATTCTCAGTTGCTTTCCTTCCCGTTTTTTAGCTAATTTTCTTGGCGTTTTTGTGCTATTTTTTTGTTTAAAAATTTGTTTTGTGCTAATTCTTTTTGTTTATAAATTTGTTTTGTGCTAATTCTTTTCGTTTAAAATTTGTTTTAATGCTAATTCTTTTTGTTTAAAAATTTATTTTTGTGGTAACCATTTTTGTTGAAAAATGCGTTTTGTGCAAATTTATTTGGTTTGAAATTTGTTTTAGTGCTAATTCTTTTTGTTTAAAAATTTGTTTTTGTGCTAATTCTCGTTTAAAAAATTCAAGGAAGCTTTTCTGGAATTCCACCATTTTTAAATTTGCCGTTGTTTCTGATTATTTTCAAATTGTTGTCAAACTGTTCGTTTTCGTCAGTAAATCTATTTGAATGTTTTTGGGCTAATCTGCTTTCCGAGGTTTCAACGCAAAATCTGATATTATAGATTTTCTTGTTCAAATCTTCGTTGACAAATATGTTATTTAGAGATATTTTTTGGATATTATCGTCGTCAGTCTATTGTTTCCGGTGTAAGGCATTCTTTTCAACGTACTGGTTTCGCCAGTGGAAAAAACCAAATCTTTTTCTACCACTATTGTAATAAATAGTGAAATTTCTTCGTCGCCAATCTGTTGTATCGCCGAGGGAGCAGGATGACAACCAGATGTGTGCTGAATATCTAAACCACACTATCCGTGCAAATGAATATAAATACAAATAAGATAAACACAAGAAAACAGAACAACAATTGTAGAAGAGAGGAGACGTTAAATTGTTAGAATCGCAGGGAGCAAAGCACGATACTAATCATCAATGAAACTTCGAAGTTATCAGCCACCTCATAGATAGGCAGATGCCTAGTGTAGATGTGACACTCTATTCTTCGGAGAAGCCTCGTCCGGAATCTCTCCTCACCCGCAATCCGACATCGTGAACGATGATGCACGCAGTCGATCTCCCTCAGAATATCAATGGCACTCCGAGAGTATAAACAACCTCCCCACATGCGGTACAAGGCCATTTAAGTTAGAACGCCGAGCCCTTCAGCTAGTACAAAAAATTCTCGTCTCCTTTTTCACAGATGAACGGCAGATGCTCACTGAGTTCTTCAGAGAGTACGACAAAGTGAACGACGGATGTATGCATTTGATCTCCCCAGAATGTCTATGACACTTCGAATGTATCAACCACCGCCTCACATTGGCAGATGCCCGATGCCCGAGAGAGATTCGGTGCAATGTCACTGATGTGGGAACACCGAAAACAAGAGCTCGTACAAATATTCTTGTCTGCTTTTCCACTTTTATACTTTTATACACATATAAAATATTTAACCATTAAATGCATGCATATATATAGATAAATAAATGTATATATATATATATATATAGTCATCCGCAGACAGATCTGTTTCGCTGTATCACAGCTCATCATAACGGTTAGACTCCTGTTGCTTTTTACCAAGGATTGAAACTCGACCGAATTGGCGTCAGTCGGCGATTCTACCTCTGGGCTATGGGCGCTCGGTAGAAGAAGGCAGACTTTTTTGTGTGTATATTGTCATTATACACGCCCAATAGCCAGAGTGCTCTAATTCATTACTGAATGAGCGATGCGTACATGCCAGAATAGCTACTGTTTTTCAACGACTACCATTCTTCCAGAGTGCTCAATCAGGGTGTGAGAGCGGAAATAGTCATTCGCAGACAGATCTGTTTCGCTGTACCACAGCTCATCAGTACGGTTAGTCTCCGATTGCTTTTTACCCAGGATTGAAACCCGACTGAATTGGCGTCAGTCAGCGATTCTACCTCTGGACTATGGACAATCTAGAAGAAGGCATATATATATATATATATATATATATATATATATATATATATATATATAGAGAGAGAGAGAGAGAGAGAGAGAAAGAGAGAGAGTATGTATGTGAAATATTTTTACACCTATACATAATAGCGTCTAAGGTGTTATAATTGGGTTTATAAAATTAGATATATTAAATTTTCTACGCACTGTGAATAAAAAATCAATTTCAGCGCTCCCATAATCTGACACTAATAGCTTGATTGTCAACGTCGTAAAAAAATCAATAATCTATTCTTAGATTTGTTAAAAATATATTTCAGATATATGAGTCTTTTTTATGCAACGGAGGCATTTCTTTTCCTGCAAGAGTGAATGCTGTTTCTTGTCATTTTCTGTAGATTTGGATATTCATCAACTTTCCTTGAATTATCTCGATACCAAAAATAAGCACCCATGTCAGAATTTCCAAACTGTCCGTATTTCATTCAATTTATTTGAATATATTGAAGCGTAGATCGCATTATATATATATATATATATATAGAGAGAGAGAGAGAGAGAGACAAGCACAATCATCAACATACAAAACTGTTTTGCTGTATCACAACTCAACTCTGTGAGTAGATATCCACTTGCATTCAGCCGAGATCGAAACTTGACCGAACTAGTGTCAGTCGGAATGCCTACTCCTAAGCTATCGGCGCATGGTTCGATATTTTAACGTGTTATATATACGCGATTTATACACACGGTAATCTAACTTGTTTCATTCTAAAAAGATTCTTAAGAGAATTTGTAAAGATGAATGATTTAAATTTTTTTTATAAAATGTTTTAAAAATATTTTTCAAAGTTCATCCACAAAGATAGGATTGTGCTTCAGGTTTGATTTCATTAGTCAGATACATGTCACGTGAAAAAAAACAATGCAAGAATATTTTAAAAGTAGAGGGAAAACTTATGTCTGTTTAAGAGTGCCACGTGTAATGAAAAACACAAGATGTTTATTATGAATGTAAGCATAACTATCCAAAATAATGCGTGTCAAGCGTATTTAAAATATAGATGAATTAAGTTTATATGTTGATATTGTTATTAAGTGTTTGAATGACAAAACGAAATATATTCCCATTCAAAATTGTAGCGAAATAATGTAAAGACGTGTCAAGCGATTAAACTATTTAAAAAAATCAGATAATATTTTATGAAACTTTCTGCATGAGAGAATTACGTATGTATGTGTGCCCTTATACATAAGTAAAATTAGTATGTATGTGAATGATATCTCTTTAATCTATTCAACTTGTCGGATATATATATATATATATGTATGTGTGTGTGTGTGTGTGTGTGTGTGTGTGTGTGAGTGTGTGTGTGTGTTCTAAACATATACAGGTATATATAACAGACAATAAATGTCTATTATGTTTAATAATAAGCCATTCTAAATATCGTATTTTGGCTTTCATTTCTGTTGAAAATAAAAACAAAAATTGTTCAACGTTTGGATATTTTTTATTATGATTACATATATATATATATATATTGATTATTTACTAATTAGTTTTTGGTTCTAATAGGGTTAGACAAGTACACATTTGTATTAAAAAGTGTCCGATGCAATTATATTGTAGAACTTCTGAATATTTTCCATTTTTAAACGAATTATTTTGCTACCCAGTTTTTACCCGAAGACACCACTCATGGTAGAAACCCGGGTAGCGAAATAACTCGTTTAAAATGGAAAATATATATATATAAAATCTGGTATTATTATAAATTTCTCTTTAAGATTACTAAGAATGTGCAGCCTCCAGTATTTAAAGCACATTCAGAAACTGGCATTACCCGTATCACTTTATACACAATGCAAAATGAAAGGCACATAATATATACAACCAAAACAAAAGAAACACTGTTAACAATAATAATCTAAGCAATAAAAAATACATCATACTACCAACCAATCCCATTGCATCTAATATCCAAAACAATCTATCTCATATCAACACACACACATAGTAACAAATACCTTGAAAACTATTATGGACATTATCAAATCTAAAAATAACCGAAATCGTAATGATGAACAAGCAGATGTATACGAAATAAATTGCCGGGATTGTTTCCTCCACGTACATCGGAGAAACAAGTAGAAATCTAAAAAACGTATATATGAACACAAAAGAGACATCATTATTAATAATCTAACAAATACATTAGTGATTCACAGAAATAAATTCGGCCACAATTTCGATTTGAAACTTACATATATATATATATATATATATTATAAATTATATTTTACAACATGTACATAATTTTATATATATATATATATATATATATATCCACTACAAATCTTACATTTGTTTTGACATTTAAACTTCAATGTTCCATCAGGCAGTCGAAACAAACGTACAATTTGTAGTGGATATATATATAAAAAAATATGTACATGTTCTAAAATATAATTTATAATAAATATTCACAGCTCTATATATTATATATATCGAGCACTGATTTAAATTAATGTTTTGGACGTTGTAAAAATTCTTTCTTCATTCTGTATTCAATCGGAGATATATATATGTATGTATGTATATTAATGTAGAGACAAACCTTATACGACAAGCAAGGAAGATTTAAATGATTTTTTTAGTAAGTCTTTCCAACCATCTTAACATGTTTCCATTTTGAATGACAATATAAAAACCACTCAATGTAATGCGTTTTGTTCGTTCATCTGACTGAAATAATATTTGTATAGATATTATTATATAGATGTCACGGTAAGGCTGAAAAATAAACAAAAGCTTCGGTTATATTAGAGAAGAATGCTGCAGGTTAAAACGCTAATTTTAATTTTTAAACGTCTTGGTCTTATATATCTAGACTTGCAGCTTTGCCTTCTTTCATTAGCTTTCCACATTTTTTAACTGTTGTTTTAAACAATAGTAAGTCAGTTAAGTGCCATACGTGATACACGCTTGGGCTATCATGTCTCGAAAGAGACATGACTGACTGGGCAGAAGATTATCCCGCAGTAGGTTGCCATTGCTTTCTGCGGTAGACTGGTTGCCGACCAAGGCTATAGAACCCAATCTGTCCTGCTATTTAACCCATAACTGGAAGGAAGAGAGGAATTAATACCTTTCCCAAGGGTATTTGCGCGTAAGTGAATAACATGGATTCAACTGGAATTCGAACTCGGCTCCCCGGTTTATCGTTCCGAGCCGATATCCACTTTTCCACAACGCACATCCTAATAATAAACAATAGTAGATTTGTAAAAACTTGAGATTGTTATTTACGTTTTAATTCTATCTATCTATCTATCTATCTATCTATCTATCTATCTATCTATCTATCTATCTATCTCTCTCTCTCTCTCTATATATATATATATATATATTCTAAACATATACTGTAAAATATAAGAGACAATGAATGTCTATTATGTTTAATCATGAGCCGTTCTAAACATCGTATTTTGGCTTTAATTTCAGTTGAAAATAAAGACAAAAATTCTCCAAAATTTGGATAATTTTTATGAAGTTGGTTCTAAGCTTTCGGCTTACATGAGCCATCTTCAGAGATGGTGGATGTTTTTGTGTTAACGTCCTTGTAATCTCTCTGAAGATGGCTCATATTAGAATAAATGGGGGAATAATTCTAATTTTTTCCATTTTAAAATATTACGATTGCTGAGAAGATATAAAATTTCTCTTAGGGATTTCATGCTGAAATGTTCATTCAACATTTTTGAATATTGAAAATTTATTTTATTTTGTTTTATATATATATATATATATATATATATATATATATATATAAGCATGCGGTATAGATATAGAATAATCCAAATGAGTATCCTGTCAATACACTGGTAGGATAACTCACTAAGAGAGCTCTAAATATATATTTATATAAATATATATAAAGCAAATATAAGAAAAAATTAAGGCAGACACGTTATTTCATGGTAAATCGGTGGTATGGGGACTATTTCAGGCGAATCATCATCAGCTTCCGTCTTTATTGTACAGAAGATTTTACACGAATGAAATTCACACACAAAGACCCCCCCCCCCAAAAAAAAAAACGGAATAAAAAAAAAGATTGCTCCCTTAAAAGAGAAATTTTAAGAAAAAATACATCATTACGTCAGTTCGGCGAATACACACACATTCATACGTAAGCATATATCTACACAACACATGATCAAAGAGCACGCGTAAGAGCGGATGTCAACTTAAACTTATAGATACATTATGCAAGTTAGTTAGACTGCTGACACGTAGATTTGAAAAGTAAAGAAATGTGGTTAGGTGAGAGTGATAGAGAGAGAGAGAGCGTTAAAGAGAAATGGTAAGTACCTTAAAGCGTAAACGAAAAGAGAAAGAAGAAGAGAGGAATAAATTTAAATTAGAAAGAAAAGAAGATAGGAGAAAATGAAATAAAATTATATATTAACGGTGAAAGGATAAGAAATTAGAGTCTAAACAATTTTAAGAAAATTAAAAATATTTAAGAGAAAATACTTAATCAATCCGTTGTAATCTCAAATACCATCACATCACCATATAATCATTATACTAATTATACATTCAACAAAACAAATATAATACAACATATAGTTAAAAATAATTTAAAAGTAAGCCTAATTATTCTATTTAAATTTTATTGTTAAACTTAATTATTTAGTTTAAAAATAAATTTAACATATTAATAGTGGAAGGATAAGAAATTGTAATCTAAAAAAACTAAGAAAATTTAAAAAATTAAGATATAAGAGTTAATCAATCCGTTTTAATCACAATTATCACCACTCCATAATCAAAATTAAAGTAATTATTCAGTTAACAGTACAATTATAATACAATATCACGATAATAATGTAGGAAAATTATTCGGTCAATTGTACAATTATAATACAATATAACGTTAATAATGTAGGAAAATTATTCGGTCAATTGTACAATTATAATACAATATAACGTTAATAATGTAGGAAAATTATTCGGTCAATTGTACAATTATAATACAATATAACGTTAATAATGTAAAAAATGCTGACGACAATTCTACTCCCTCAGCTTCTTTTCTCGAACTTCCCGCCTGTGGAACTCGCTCCCATATTCTTGCTTTCCTGACGGCTACAACCTCCAGAAATTTAAATGCAATGTCAATACTCATCTATTAACCATTGGACTCTAGCTCTCTCCCCACCCCCGTATAACCTTCCCTTTCTCTCCACCTATGTATCTGTCATCGCACCTGCATTCTCAGCTTTCTATTGCTTCTTTCTAACTAGTTTGTACTACTCACTCTTTTCTAATTAATCTTTTTACAGTTATGTAGCCCCCCCGATCATCAGTAGCATTTCTGCCTTGCTCGGGGTGAAATGATTAAAAAAAAATTAAAAAAAACAGATATATGTACACATACAACTCACACATACGCGTAAATACGTACACACATATACACGCCCGCATGTATTTGTACACACATATATGTACACACACGCACACATATACATATATATATACGAACACACATATATACACACATACTCCCAAAAACAAATATGTAAGCAATACCATAGACATATATTTATCCTGTATATATATAAAAACATCCATCGACACATATAACAATAAGATACAAATAAATAATAGATATTCCGTAAGATAGTGTGATGTGTGTAAAGGCTTCAGAGGAATGAATGAGGGGCTAAAAGTTATATATATATATATATATATATATACGAACACAGATATATACACACATACACCCGCAAAAACAAATATGTAAGCAATACCATAGACATATATTTATCCTGTATATATATAAAAACATCCATCGACACATATAACAATAAGATACAAATAAATAATAGATATTCCGTAAGATAGTGTGATGTGTGTAAAGGCTTCAGAGGAATGAATGAGGGGCTAAAAGTTATATATATATATATATATATACGAACACAGATATATACACACATACACCCGCAAAAACAAATATGTAAGCAATACCATAGACATATATTTATCCTGTATATATATAAAAACATCCATCGACACATATAACAATAAGATACAAATAAATAATAGATATTCCGTAAGATAGTGTGATGTGTGTAAAGGCTTCAGAGGAATGAATGAGGGGCTAAAAGTATATATATATATATATATATATATATATATATATATACGAACACAGATATATACACACATACACCCGCAAAAACAAATATGTAAGCAATACCATAGACATATATTTATCCTGTATATATATAAAAACATCCATCGACACATATAACAATAAGATACAAATAAATAATAGATATTCCGTAAGATAGTGTGATGTGTGTAAAGGCTTCAGAGGAATGAATGAGGGGCTAAAAGATATATATATATATATATATATATATATATATATATATATACGAACACAGATATATACACACATACACCCGCAAAAACAAATATGTAAGCAATACCATAGACATATATTTATCCTGTATATATATAAAAACATCCATCGACACATATAACAATAAGATACAAATAAATAATAGATATTCCGTAAGATAGTGTGATGTGTGTAAAGTCATCAGAGGAATGAATGAGGGGCTAAAAGTTTAACATAATTTAAAGAGGCTCCTATGCCAACATTTAAAAACTAGTTCCCTCCTCAGATTCAGCAGGTCCAGTTGATTTTCGTGTTTGATAATAGTAATTTTTTCATCAAGGCATAACTGACAGCAATCTTTGAAGTTGATGGGTGTAATAGATTTTTTAACGATATTCTATTTAATCATACGGGTTAAGTTCTTATCGTTCAATGACCAGATATATTTGGATTATATTTTAAATTTCTAATTTCTTATCATTTCACCGTTAATATATAATATCTATTTTTTATTTTTATTTTCTCCCATCTTTTTTTTTCTAATTTAAATTTATTCCTCTCTGCTTTCTTCTTCTTTCTCTTTGCGTTTACGCTTTAAGATACTTACCCTTTCTCTTTAACGCTATCTCTCTTTCTCTCTCATCTAACCCACTTTCTTTACTTTTCAAAACTACGTGTCAGCAGTCTAACTGACTTGCATAATGTATCTTTAAGTTTAAGAACATCCGCTCTTATGCGTGATCTTTAATTATATGTTGCGTATATATATGCTTATGTAGGAATATTTGTGTGTAATGTAATGATGTATTTTTTCTTAAATTTTCTCTTTTAAGGGAGCAATCTTTATTTTCATTCCGTTGTTTTTTTGTTTTTTTTTTTTTGCGAGGGATCTTTGTGAATTTCATTCGTGTAAAATCTTCTGGACAATAAAGATAGAAGTTGATGATGGTTCGGCTGAAATAGGTCCACACTTCCGATTACCATGAAATAACGTGTCTGCCTAAATTTTATATATATATATATATATATATATATATATATATATATATATAAATTATATATCTTGACCTACATCTAAAGAACAACATAAGGTTTATTCTAAATGACAATTTATTATATATTTTAAACCCCTAATATCATTCGCTAAATATGGCCCCCAAAATATTTGATATTTACTATTTTTTTGTTTGTTAAGCTCCTAGGATTTTACTTTCATTTTTAGGTTTCCATATAAACTAAATTAAAATTATAAATTAAATAAATGAAAAATCGACATATCAGGACTTTAATTTATAATGAACTTTAACAAGAAAAACAGGTTCATATCTTAAAACTGTCACTTCATAAGCACCTGATGATTGCGTAGTGCATGAAATCCCGAGTCATGGTTTACAGTACAGGTAAGATATGTATATTTATTAATATATACTTAAAGGTTCTGTTATATTACACTGAGTGCTGTTCTATTAACACCTGTTAAATATTTATATATCCGTCTGTACCTACGTGTATACACATATCTATATTATTTGCATATATATATATATATATATATATAAATTAAAATAAATTTTCAACATTCAAAATTGTTGAATGAACATTTCAACATGAAGTCTCTAAGAGTGATTCCACGTCTCCTCAGCAACAGTTCAATCTTCCAAAATGAGAATAAAATTAAAAAGGGAAATAGAGAAATAAAAAATAAATAAAAAATGACGGTTAAGTCTTGAGAAATTTACGTTACAAAAAGTTTTTGTACATCAGTCTATTTTTGATTTTTACTATTAGATAGCGTTGCAAGTGAAGATATAGAAAATTTGGCATGTCTATCTTTACAAAAGGAAATGGATTAAGGAAGGGGTTAAGGAAGAGACGGGAAGTCGTTAAATTGAGAATTGGGTGAAAGAAAACATAAAGGGAAGGGGAAGGTGAAGAAGAGGAAAGAGAAAAAAGAGAAAAAAGTGAGAGAATAAAAGATAACAGAAACAATCCTAACATAGAAACGCTCGATACGTGTCAAACAAATTTAACTTTAAATGTTTAAATGGGTTAAAGTATTAGAAAACAGACTTATTAGAAAAAGTATATTTAGGGGGAAAAATTAGATATAAGATTTAAAATTTAAAATTTAAAATTAATTAAGTTAATCTAATCAAAGATATTTATAGGTATAGCAAAACTAAACAAAGTAAAAAGAATTAAAGATTAAAGAAAATTATAAAAATTTCCTTAAAAATTAATTTAAAAAACATTTTTCATATATATATATTTTTTTTAAATTTATAAAAATTTATAAAAATTATGATGTAAAATTCGGGGGTTAAAATAGTAAAATAATCCATATTTTGTAAAGGTAGACAATCAAAGGAGACAGGGAAAGGAAGGTAGAAGGGTTAAATTAATATATAAAGTTAAATTAAATTAATTTATCAAAAACCATTAAATTTGTATTTAATATACTAAAAATTAGAAATTAGAAATTAAAAAATAAAAAGTAAAAATGAAAAATGAAAAATAAGTTTATATATATATATATATACAAGAGCACCTTGAGTAAGGGAGTAAAAACTTTAATGCAAAGGGGTTATTGAAAGTAAAATATCAGAGGATAATAAAAAAAAGAATAGAATTCAAGGAGACAGATGACGACGTTTGACGTTAGATTTAAATATTTAATGTTCATAATCGAGTGGAAAGCAAGAAACAAGAGATGGCAATAAACAAGTCCAACAATAGAAACTCATGGTTACACCTAGAAATTTCAACAGTAAGAATCGCCAGTGTTAAAGAAGATTTATTTAGATTATCTTTGACAATAAATTTACTTGAAATCAGTATTCTTAAAAGCTGCAGTTTCATTTTCAACTTTTCTTTCATATATTTTATATTCGTGTGTGATATATGAAAATAATCTTACTTTATCATTTCTTTACGACCAGGAAAAATCGAAATTTATATACCTTGATGAATATAGATAGATAGATAACTGAGAAAATTTAACAAAATATATACATAGACATATTTAACAAAATAAATGAATAAATATTTAACAAGATAGATAGATAGATAGATAGATAGATAGATAGATAGATAGTTTTTTTTTTTAATCATTTCACCCCGAGCAAGGCGGAAACGCCACTGATGTGCAGGGGGTTACATAAATGTAAAAAGATTTATTAGAAACGAGTGAGGAGTACAAACTAGTTAGAAAGGAACAATAGAAAGCAGGTGCAATGACAGATACATAGGTGAAGAGAAAGGGAAGGTTATACAGGGGTGGGGAGAGAGCTAGAGTCCAGTGGTTAGTAGATGAGTATTGACTTTGCATTTAAATTTCTGGAGGTTGTAGCCGTCAGGAAAGCAAGAATACGGGAGCGAGTTCCACAGGCGGGAAGTGCGAGAGAAGAAGCTGAAGGAGTAGAATTGTCGTCTGCATTTGGCTAACCTGACTGAATGGATGGGACCCAGTTGCCAGTCTGGTTGCACGAGTAAACACCTGTTGAGGAGGCATCAGTGATTTAAGCTTGTCCGAGCAGAAGCCATGAAAGTATTTATAGAACAGACAAAGGGAGGCCACATTTCGACGATGGGGAAGTGGCTGCAGTCGAGTCGCCAGATCAGAACCTATCACATTACAGACTCTCCTTTGGAGCTTGACAAGAACACAGAGGAGAACGGCAGGGGCACCTGACCATAAATGGCAGCAGTACTCCATGCACGGACGGATGGTTGACTTGTATATATGCAGGATGGATTCAGGTGGAAAAAACATCCTGGATCGACAAGTGACCCAACCTTCTTAGCAGTAGATTTTGCTATGGATTCAATATAGTGGTTCCATTTGAGGTCTGAGGACAGGGTAAGTCCGAGGAGGCGTAGTGTATTACTCTCAGGGAGAATCACTTGGTCTATGATTATGGGAGGCAGGAGAGGTTGCCTGTAATTGTTGACAGACAACAGCTTGGTCTTAGATGAATTGAAGTTGACAAGCCACTTCTTGCCCCAGTTCCTCACAGAGTGTAGATCCCGTTCAAGGTCAGCAGTGAGATTATGTCTGTCCGCCACGACAGGTTTCTTACTGGAGCGGGAGTATATTGTAGTGTCATCTGCGTAGATGCCTACTTGGGACTTGATCTTATCTGGGAGGTCGTTGATGAAAATAAGGAAGAGCGTCGGGCCCAGGATAGAGCCCTGTGGGACACCAGCATTCGTGCTGTAGGACGAAGAGGCACGCCCATTCAGAACGACCTTCATTTTGCGGTTATTTAAGAAAGATTGGATTAGGTCAAGCAGGCGACCGGTAATACCATAACCGCATAGTTTGCATAGGAGGCCAGGATGCCAAACCCTGTCGAAAGCCTTGGAGATGTCCAGAGCAACCGCACGAGCCTCGCCAGACGCATCAAGGTCTGTAGCATGTACTCCGTTACGGTTGTTAGCAGGTCGGCCGTGGACCTGGCAAAGCGGAAGCCATATGATGAACTATTTCAGCATTGATTATAGCCTCGAATACTTTCCCGAGATAGATTGATTTACCCATGATTCTCTTATATAGATGTTTTATTTTAAAAAAGAAAACCAGCCATTGATTGATACTTACATTATTTCGTTAAAATTTCGAATGGAAATATATTTCGTTTTGTCATTCACACACATAATAACGTTACCGCCATATAAACACACTTAATTCGTCTACAGCTTAAATACGCTTGACACGTGAATACTATTTTCTCACATACAATTAGCATTTAAAGTTAGAATCTATTGCTTTTATTACACGTGGTACACACATTTAAACAGGAATTATTTTTTCCTTCATTTAAAAATGAATATGTATTGCTTTATTACACGTGACACGTATCTGATGAATGAACTCAACTCTAAATTGATATGCTATCTCGTTGGAATTTTCTAAAGTTTTCTTATATTAAAAAAAAATTAAATTATTAATTTTAACACATCTCTAAAGAAACTTATTAAAGTGAAACATGTTAGATTAAAAACAACTTTTCTTACCTGTTCTCTACTTATTCTATTCAACTTCTCAGATTTCAATCCATATATTCAGCCCATAGATGGATAGATATGAACATATATATATGTACAAACCGCGTTAGATAAACAAGATCAGACTAAAACAAGATATGAATAGGCTAGATAGATAGATAGATAGATAGATAGATAGGTAGATAGATGCATTAAAATAGATAGATAGATAGATAGATAGATAGATAGATAGATAGATTGATGCATTAAGATAGATAGATAGATAGATAGATAGATAGATAGATAGATAGATATTTAACAAATTAGATAGATATTTGACAAATTAGATAGAAATATAGAAATAAATACGCAAAATAAGTACACACAGGTACAAATAAATATATATATAGAGAGAGAGACATAATTATATAAATATTGAACAAAATGTTTAGCTATTTAACAAAGCAGATAGAGAGTAGGACATACATACAGACAGACAGACAACAGACAAAAATTCTTACAAGATAGATAGATAGATAGATAGATAGATAGATAGATAGATAGATAGATAGATAGATAGATAGATAGGCTGTTCACATTACACTGGAGAGTAATGCAAGTTCTATAATGAAGTTTTTACATTTATCTTTACTTTATTTAGGACGATTTTTCCAGTTTTTGTGCATAATTTAAACATACAATATCTATGGTCTCTTTAGGGCTTTCGGATTTCCTAAACCATTAACAAAGAAATTTTTATAGGTTAATAGGATCTTGTCGCTAGCCACGCATTAAGTGTCATTATATATTTGGGGATGATAGCGTCTTTAGATTTACCAAAAACACACATTCACACAGATACACGCAGAAAAACTCACTTTGTTTACGCTTCAGGTAAGAAAATGAAGCTAACAGATATAGATTCGGAGATGTCTCGAGAGATGTGCCTTCCTTAAATAGGTAATTGAACTTTGCTTTATCATGTCGGTCTACCAATTTAGAATCACTTCCCTTCGGCGGAAAGAGTGGTTTTTTCCCCGGTGGAAAATAGGATGCAGGATCGATTCCTGAGAGGAGATAAAATTTTCTTTACTAGGACTTTTCGATCCAGGCAAGTTGTTATAATTTAACTGCTTAAGAAAAAGAATTAGCGATAGGCAATCAAACACATGCACTCACTAGAAATAAGGTTATAGAGTAATGAGAACAAATATCAAATTAAAAATATCCATTTAAAAAGTATTTAATTTAAAAAACGAAAATAATGCAAGGAAATACACATCCAGAGATGTGCTTTATATATATATATATATATATATATATATATATATATATATATATATATATATATATGAAAGCATAGAAGACACTATCGAAGATCGGTATTGACAGAACAGCTATATTTTCAGTTACATGTATATATATATATATATATATATATATATATATATATATATATATATGAATATGTGTGTGCACGGGAACGTGTGCGTAATTCAATGTGGCAAGTAATTGAATGATAAAATATTTGTGAGAAGTAATTGAATGACAAAATATTTGTGAAAAATAATTGAATGACAAAATATTTGTGAGAATTAATTGAATGATAAAATATTTGTGAAAAATAATTGAATAACAAAATATTTGTGAGAAGTAATTGAATGATAAAATATTTGTGAGAAGTAATTGAATGACAAAATATTTGTGGGAAGTAATTGAATGACAAAATATTTGTGAGAATTAATTGAATGACAAAATATTTGTGAGAAGTAATTGAATGACAAAATATTTGTGAGAATTAATTGAATGACAAAATATTTGTGAGAAGTAATTGAATGACAAAATATTTGTGAGAATTAATTGAATGACAAAATATTTGTGAGAAGTAATTGAATGACAAAATATTTGTGAGAAGTAATTGAAGGACAAAATATTTGTGAGAATTAATTGAATGACAAAATATTTGTGAGAAGTAATTGAAGGACAAAATATTTGTGAGAATTAATTGACTGACAAAATATTTGTGAGAATTAATTGAATGACAAAACATTTGTGAGAAGTAATATTAATGACAAAATATTTGTGAGAATTAATTGAATGACAAAATATTTGTGAGAAATAATTGAATGACAAAATATTTGTGAGAAGTAATTGAATGACAAAATCTGACAAAATTTAAATGTGTGTATGTGCTTTTCTCTGACAAGTTATTGAATAACAAAATGAGGCAAAAAATTAAGATATATATGTGTGTTTTTTGTATTTCTGTGGCAAATAATAAATAACAAAATAGAAAATTAAAAGATACAAGTTCTTTGTGTGTGTGTGTGTGTGTGTGTGTGTGTGTGTGTGTGTGTGTGTGTAGAAAGTAACTGAATGACAAAATGGGATAAAATTAAAAATGGGACATAAATGTCACGCGTTTCGTTCTTTAAAGCGACTGCATCAGACAGAAATAATTGTTCTACTGATAGAATTAAATATACAGGAAACGATGGATGAATTACGCAAAATTGAAAATAATATTGGCATCTCTTTTTCATAGATATTTTAACCAAAAAGACACACAAATATCTTTAAATAGTAAAGAGTTAATTTATTCAATAAAATTGTCAATGGCTTCAGTCACGGCCTCCAGACGATTGCAGATTCTCCTCAATCTCTTCTGGATGGTCACCTTGTTTAAGTTGGCGAATACTACCATAATCCTTGCCATTCAGTACATCTTTGGTGTTACAAGTAGTTTTTTGGCCTCTCCCTTAGATGCACACCACAAATAAAAATCAACGGCGTTATGTGGCTTGATGTAAAGGTTGATGTGGTCGTAGAAATTGTCTGACAGCCATGACTGAGTTTTTTTTATTGTATAGTTGACAGACACAGGGTCTTCAAGCAACCACTCTCTTTACTCAGGGCAACACTACCTCGTCGAGGCACTTGCTGTAGTCTTCCGTGTTGAGTTTTAGGCTCTGTGTAAAGACGAATAGAGGAATAACATCGCCATCACTAGTGATCACACCAAGCTGACTGAATATATCATCCAAATCGTTCAGAATCCTCTACACTGTGATCAGACTGAGAACAATTAACTCTGAAATGCACGTATTAGAGCTTCAGGTGCGAATGCCAAGCAGTACAACATGTTTTTCAAATTCATGACGGATTGAATTGAGTCATGGTGCTCATTTTCATTCAGACGGTGTCTAACTGACGCTACTATACTTTACAGTCTTAATAAATCAATAACAAACAACGCGCATGCGCGAATTTAAAATATAAAATGGCGATAATTTACCCATCGTGTTCTGTACATATATGATGAAAAAGCCATAGTTTTAAGGTAAGCTATATCTCTGACTAAAATAGTGAGTATGTTAATATGAAATTGAACTTTCATGACAACACGAAATGGCGACAGTCGGTTTCATGCTTATAGGCAATATTCCGGCCAGGAACACAGGTCATGGTGTTGACCGTAGTGTCCACTTATATATATATATAAACGAGTTACAAGATTAGACATCGAAACTTATTTATAAATGGAACTTTGTCTGTGTGAGTGTGTCTGAGTGTGTCTGAGTCCGTTACATATAGACTCCAAAACGGCTGAACCGATTTTCTTGAAAATTTACAGAGTTGTACTATAAGCGTCTGCGAGTATTCTTAGCTAGGATTTGTGTCGAGGTACCCCCGATAAATATCGAAAATCGACAATCGAATAAATCTGGTTATAGAAGGCGTGGTCCGATTTTAATCAAATTTGATACACTCATAGACAAAGACGTAAGAAACGATATTCAGAAGTTTCAAGGCTGCAGTTTTTACAATAGTGCAGAAAATCGATAATATATATATATATATATATATATATATATATATATATATAAAAGCCAAGATGTTTGTGTGTGTGTCTGTTTATCTGCCTGTATGTCTGTATATTTTTTCAGCCCTTTTATTTTAGTTTTTGCTTCGGGTTTGGCTCTAAGTAGATATAATTGTAGTTTTTAGTCTCAGCCAAGCTACCATTCACTCAAAGGACTTATTTAGCCTTCAAAATTCAGTTTACGACAAAAAAACTTCTTTGATATCGATACGAGGAAATCAAAATTTGGATTACATTCATTGATGTTTCTTTTAGTCTACGGTTTCGCTTTAGCTGGAAATAACTTTTGCTTTTTAGTTTTCAGTTTTTCGTGCCAACCTCCAAAGAGTCTGAGATCCAGGACCATGGATTTGTTTTAAAGGTTTCATTAGACCCGAGCAATACTGCTAGTTTTCAATAAAATGCACCTAGTTAGAAGATCTCCACATGATCTCATCTATGAGGGACGCTTATTCTTAGTCATTACTACCTAAGCTGAAACTTTTACAACCAACGCCGGTGACTAGGAATATGACTTGAGGTTGATATTACTTTTACCTTTGAATATGAAACATAATATTTAATTGACACTCCTTTCAACATTGCTGAGCAATTTCTTTTATTTCGACAACTATGCTTAATACTAAAAATTCCTAATCTAGACTGAACAGCAAATCACAATTTCCTTATTTGCTTTCGAGGTGTTCCTCCGGTCATAGGAATTGATCCTCATTCTCACAGTCTTTTCGTCATGTTTCGTTCTTTACAAGTTGTTCTTGGGTGGAGTCATGTACAATAGTCAAATATTGACACAAGATCTTACTTTTAATCCCTTTTCAATCGGTTATTGTTAGCTGATATTGTGTTCCGTTGTATAACCTATTCAAAGAATCTAATGGTTAACTTACCAACCAGACTACTCCTATCTCCGAAATCAGTATGGCAATAAAAATGAATAGCCATATTATGGAATTCGTCAGCCATTAATTTTGTAGTCATACCAAACAGTAACGTATTTTATGTACTATATATATATATATATATATATATATATATATATATATAAAGAGAGAGAGAATTTATAACATAAATATGTTATATTATCACGCGTGACATATTCGATGGACTTAAGCAAATGGATAACAGAGCAGGGTTGAGTGGAATGAAAGGAGAAAGGGTGTTAAGAGCTAGGGTGATGTGGAAGGCTATGATCGCCTACCTTCTGAAGGAATAGGGCGCATAGAATATATATATATAGTCATCCGAAGACAGATCTCGTTGTATCACAGCTCATCAGTACGGTTAGACTCCGATTGCATTTTAACCCAGTATTGAAACCCGACCGAATTGGCGTCAGTCAGCGTTTCTATCTCCGGGCTATGGGCGTTCGGTAGAAGAAGGCAGACTTTTTAGCGTGTATATTATTATAACCGCCCAATAGCCAGAGTGCTCTAATTCATTTTATTGAATGAGTGGTAGTATATATATATATATATATATATATATATACTAACGGCCATAATTATTAGGTCATCACAATGTTTTTAAAAATTGATGTATTTCATACTATTGTTTAGTATTTATTGCCAAGTGAATAATTGTAAATGAAAATAGAATGGTTCTTTTGTTAATACCGCACTATAACATGTGCATCAAATGAATTTCTGAATATTTAATAATTGCCTATATTGCAGTTTCATCAATGAAAGAATGAATAAAATTTAGGTTGATTTGGACGAGTTCATCTTTGCTTGCTTGTCTTGTAATATTTTGCAAAGCAATAATAACAATAGAACGATTCTATTTTCATTTAGAATTATCCACTAAAATAATATGAAATACATCATTTCTTTTAAAAATTGCGGTGACCTTATAATTATGGCAGGTAGTATACATATATATATATATATATATATATATATATATATATATATATATATACTAGGAATAAAAAAAAGAAGAAAGGAAGTTTCGCAGGAAGAAATTTAAAAAATGTTGTCTATAAGAACAGGCGCGCAATTATAGCAGCAGCAACAACGAAAGGACATGTGTAAATGATATTTCGTGACGGAAAAGGAAAAGAAAATAATAAGATGGAAACGGAGGCGTGTAATGAGGAAAGCGAAAAAAGAATGAAACAGAAATATTTAGAGAGGCAAAAGTAGAAGAGACAGAAAGAAAGAGAAATCAAAACCTTAAGTGGGATGTATTTTCGAACCTTACCACAGATAACTTTTCCATTATCCGACGGCCGGTAGACATAATTACCTGTTTAAAGAAAAAATAGGGCGTCTTCTCAAATACTGATCTCGTCCGGAGTATGGGGAAATAATACTAGACAAATAAGTCCATCGACTAGTTTTATATATATATATATATATATATATATATATATATATATATAATCATACTTTAGAACATGTATAAACTACAATCTACTACAAAAGTGTACATTTTCTTTCGACATTCAAATATTACTATCTATATATATATAATAGAGAGAGAGAGAGAGCGAGAGAGAGAGAGATGTATAAAATATACAATAAGAAAGATTGTCCATGTATATGTCTTGTAATAAGTAAATATCAATCAGTTAACTGCCATACGTGATACACGCTTGGGCAATCATGTCTCTTTCGAGACATGACTGACTGGGCAGAAAATTATCCCTCAGTAGGTTGCCATTGCTTTCTGTGGTAGACTGGTTGCCGACCAAGGCTATAGAACCCAATCTGTCCTGTTATTTAACCCATAACTGGAAGGAATAGACGGATTAATACCTTTCCCAAGGGTAGTTGTGCGTAAGTGAATACAATGGATACGTATGTTTATAAATTATCTACTACTAAAACAAATATTTATAAACATCTTTTTTATAATCATATCGCCCAAAGCAAGGCATGTTACTGCCATTTTTTTGCAAGGTGTTACATAGAAAGAAAATGATGAGAAAGAGTGACAGGTCATAGGGGATGTCAGGAAGTGGGTAAGAGAAGAATGAGAATACTGATGAGAGTGAGGTGGACGGAGAAAGGAGTATGGGAGAGAGGATGCAGGTTAGTGAGATAGGAGATGACTATTGAATTTACATTTAAATTCTCAAATATTATAGCTGTCGGGAAAGAAATTAAATGGAAGAGAAATTCACAGGCGGGAAGTTCGAGAAAAGAGGCTGCTGGAGTAGAATTTGCGTTTAAATTCATTGGTCTCACAGTAAAAGCGTGGGACCTAGTTACTAATTTTGTGGCTCGAGTAAATCTATACATAGGGTGCACCAGTGAACTGAGATCATTTTAGCAGAAGTCATGAAAGTATTTGTAGAAAAGACACAGGGAAGCCACATTGCGCCCGTGAGAAAGTGACTGTATCCGAGGTGCCAAGTCGGGATCTCTCACATTCAGATTCTTCGTTGAATTTTGTCAAGGACCCCTAGGTGGATAACAGGAGCACCCGACCAGATATGGCAGCAGTATTTAATGCACGGGCGGATGATAGATTTATATATGTGCAGTATTGTTTCAGGCGGAAAAAACTTCCTGGCCGTAAACAGAGAACCGACATTCTTAGCAGCGGATTTAGCTATGGATTCTAGATAGTCATTCCACTTATGGTCTGTTGTGGGAGTTAAGACGAGGAAGCGCAGTATGTTGCTTTTAGCCTGATCAATGCCAATAGGGGTCAGGAGCGATTGTCTGTGATGTTTAATAGATAGCAGCTTCGTTTTGGAAGCATTAAAATTCACAACACATTTCTCATCTCAGTGCACTACGGATCGGAGGTCCTTTTCTAGCTCGAGAGCGAGGTTTGCTTTGTCAGCCTCAGCAGATTTTTCATCGATACGAGAGTAAACGATGGTGTCGTCGGCGTATATGTCTTCTTGGGATTTTATTACATTTGGGAAATGGTTAATGTAGATAAGGTAAAGCATAGGACCTAGAATAGGGCCTTCAGGGACACCCGCGTTCGTATGATAGTATTGGGAGGTATATCCGTTTAATACTTTTTTTTTTATAAGCGTTTCACCCCGAGCAAGGCATGTCACTGCCACTACTGCGCAGGGGGCTACGTAGAGTGGAGAAAGGATGATTAAATATAGGAAATGTCAGAGGGTGGGTGATAGGCGGGTAAGGATACCGAGAATGAGGGTTGGGTAGATGAGAGTGTTCTGAGAATAATTGGGAGTTAGTGTGATAGGAGGTGTCTATTGACCCTACATTTAAACACCTGGAGATTGTAGCTGTCGGGAAAGCAGATTTGTGTAAGGGAGTTCCACAGGCGGGAAGCGCGAGAAAAGAAGCTGTTGGAGTAGAATTTACGGTTACATCTTATTTGTTTAACTGTAAAAGGGTGGGACCTAGTTGCTAATCTAGTATCTCGTGTAAATTCGTGCTTAGGCGGCACCAGTGATCTAAGCTCATCGGAGCAGTAGCCATGAAAGTACTTGTAGAAGAGGCACAGGGAAGCCACATCACGCCGGTGTGAGAGCGGCTGCAGCCGGTCTGCCAAGTCAGTATCAACCACGTTACAGATCCTCCTTTGTATTTTGTCAAGAAGCCCAAGGAGAGCAGCAGGGGCACCCGACCATTATGGCAGTAATACCTTCTTTGTGCGATTTGTAAGGAATGACTGGATATGTTCAAGCAATTGTCCAGTTATACCATAACCTCGCAATTTGAGTAAAAGGCCAGACTTTGCCAATATTATATATTTAGTGATGGTCGGGAGCAAACCAGTAAACCTGGTGAAGCGGAAAACATACTGTTTGTCAGAGAATAGTCTGCGGGCTGTGAGATGTTGAACCAACTCGGCGTTGAAAATGGCGTCGAACACTTTGCCAAAAATAGGTAGGAGTCTAATAGGGCAATAATTAAAAGGGACCAGAGGGTGCACCATTGTTTATATATATTGGAACCACAGAGGAGGACTTCCAGCAGGCAAGACAGCAAGAATCAGAGAAGCAGTAGTTATAGAGTTTAGAGAGAACAGAGGAGAGTTCAGGGGAACATTTCTTCAGGACAATGATTGGGATTCCGTCGCCGCCGCTCGCTTTATGGTGGTCAAGATTTCAAATTTTGTTAGAGACCACCGAGAGGGTAATGTGTATGTCATTCAACTGGACCTCAGTTCGGGATCAAAAGTCGGGTACAGATACTCCAGAAGAGTCTAGTGCCGAGTCGGTGGAGAATTTTAGAGCAAAGTACTCAGCCTTGTCTGTTATAGAGGTAAGGACCTCAAATAAATACAAAGAGTATTTATGCAAACGCCCATTGATTTAAGAAAACTGCTGTACTTATAATAATCATGTCGTAAAAACTAATGCAAAACATGCAACTGAAACGTGCCTAACGTGATGGCGATCGGGATCCTCATGGAATTTTATTTTGGTTAATTAGTTACTAACAGGAATTAACTAAATAACTCGGTACAAATCTAATGGAGCTTACGGCCATATCACGTTGAATACACTGGTTCTCGCTCGATAACCGAAGTTGAGCTTGGTCAGTACTTAGATGGGTGACCGCTTGGGAATATCAGGTGCTGTAAGCGTATAGTGACGGATGTGCATTGTGGTGCAGTGGATATCGGCTCGGAAAGAGAAATCGGTGAGCCGGGTTCGAATTCCAGTTGAATACCCTGCATTCACGTAAGCACTGGTACCATTGGGAAAGGTATTAATCCGTCCCTTCAGTTATGGGTTAAATAACAGGGTAGGACTTGGGGACCCTGCCCTTAAAAACAAATCCTAATGAATATTGATACTCGAAAAGAAAAAAGTATTACTAGGCACAGAACTTACAAAAACAACAGTAAATTGTTGATAAAAAAAGGTAATACCAGCAATAAATAAAATTTAGTTGGCAATAAATAAATCACCGAGGTTGATATGCCATAAAAACAAAATCAAACAACAAATTTGATGGAACTCTTCTGTCATACTGTCCATTCTTCCAGGAAGTTAGCAGTTTGCATACGTAACAATTCTCATGTGGTTTACAATCTTGGTAGGTTCTGAATATTTTTAAGATATGTACCTAAAGATGTTAGTGGGAATTCCAGTCCTTTTTTAATAAAATTCTATGCAAGCTCTGTTAATGCCACATAGTTGTGTCCGACATCATACGTTTTCCTTTTTTATTTTTGAATTTTCTTTTGTAGAATCCACATAAACCAAGTCATATATTAAATATTATTACTATGTCATTTTCATCATAATTCGATTTCTGCTATGGCCACGCTACCTACCAAGTCTGCGGGAAATCCTAAGGTACGTAGTGGTGTGTTGTTATGGCTACATTTCATTTGTTGTTCAATTCCCCATAACATCACTAGCGCTACATGGACATGTACATTATTTTTTTCATCATATTTCTAATTCTGCTATGGTCGCACTACCTAACAAGTCTGCGGAAAGACCTAAGGCGGATCGTGGTGTGTTGTTAAGGCTCCATTTCATGTTTTTTCTATCTCCATTAACATCCCTAGCGTTATATAGACAAAGTTCTCCTTAGTGTGTGGGCTGTACTTAACAAGATAATTTTTTGTATATCTCTTAAGCTGAGATTTCCAGGGATTCTTTCAATGTGTTGTTTTGTTCCATTTTCTATCATTCCAAATGCACCTACTATCACGGGCACGATTCTTGTTTTCAATTTCCACATTTTTTTCTATTTCAATTTCCAGGTCTTTATATTTTGACAGTTTTTCGAATTCCTCGGTTGCTATGTTACAATCCGCTGGACAAGCCATATCAATTAATAAGCAAGTTTTTTTTTCTGGTTTTAACAATAATGTCCGGCCTATTTGCTGCAATTGTTCTGTCTGTGTAGATGGTGTAATCCCATAGAATGGTGACATCTTCAATTTCTGTAACCGGTGCTGGGTGATGTTCGTACCAGTGTTTGTTTACATGTTTTTACATGTTTTCCATAGTGTTTGCACGTTGTCCAATGTAAATATTGCCCCACTCTATCGTGACGATTTTTATATTCATTCGGGGCAAGTACACAACATCCAGAGATGGTATATTGTTTCTTGGTATTTATCCCAGAACCTGCATTTTGGATCCACAGTACTATGTATAATATTTACCTGAAAGTTCCTGGTGAAAAGATTTTCGTCTTGCGCTGCAAGAATAAAACTTCAGTGTCTGACTTTATTCCAGATGCACATAACCATCGATAAGTATTAACCTTTGTCAATATTGGGTGTATTAGCTGTTTCTGAATATTGGCCATGCAGAGGTTTGTCTAGCCAGAGTTGTTACATCTGTTCAAAAGCTTTACCCTTGGCTTTCTTTTTCATACTTTTTGCTTTTCTACAGAATCTACTAAATGTAAATATTGTTTGTATTTACTGCCTTCTTTCATTATTAACTATTTTCATTTATTATTATTTTTTTTATTATTTATTTCGATTTCTGTTTCATACACTTTTCTTTCCGGGTTCCAGTAAGTTTCCATATGTCAAGATTAGCTTCCTATCTTCCACTGATTATTTTCTGAAAAAAGAAAAACAATTTAAGATCGCACACATTTTACATAAATCTCTTCGTAATGTGTGAGTTGTACTTGGTAATATAACTTTTGGTATTTCATTAAACCACAAGCTGCCAGGAATCCCTTCAAATAGTGTATCGGAACTATTATCTGAGAATGCCTAAATTATCAAAAAAAAAAAAAAACACATCTGCATAAATATAGACAGGAAAATCATAGAAAACAAATGTAGCAAAAATGAACTCTATCAAATTTACTGATAACCCAAATCACTTAATTCAGAAACTCGAACAATTAAATAAAATAATTGATAAGCAGAATTGTTCATATTAATTAACAAGACATGTTTGATAGAATTACTGCTGCAGAAATACACTCTATCTATCTATCTATCTATCTATCTATCTATCTATCTATCTATCTATCTATCTATCTATACCTCAGTCTGTCTATCTATCTATCTATCTATCTATCTATCTATCTATCTATCTATCTATCTATCTATCTATCTCAGTCTGTTCATATCTATCTATCTATCTATCTATCTCAGTCTGTTCATATCTATCTATCTATCTATCTATCTATCTATCTATCTATCTATCTATCTATACCTCAGTCTGTTCTTATCTATCTATCTATCTATCTATCTATCTATCTATCTATCTATCTATTTATCTATACCTCAGTCTGTTCTCTTATCTATCTATCTATCTATCTATCTATCTATCTCAGTCTGTTCATCTATCTATCTATCTATCTATCTATCTATCTATACCTCAGTCTGTTCTTATCTATCTATCTATCTATCTATCTATCTATCTATCTATCTATCTCAGTCTGTTCATATCTATCTATCTATCTATCTATCTATCTATCTATCTATCTATCTATCTATACCTCAGTCTGTTCTTATCTATCTATCTATCTATCTATCTATCTATCTATCTATCTCAGTCTGTTCATATCTATCTATCTATCTATCTATCTATCTATCTATCTATGTGTGTGTGAGAGTGTGTATGTACGTATGTGCGCGCGCATGTGTGTGTGTGATAAAGCTTTGTAGTGGTCTAGAGCGGCAATAGGAAATAAATTAATAGGATTTAAGTGACTTATTTTCCACGCAACACTTATCAGAGTTACATATATATATAGTCATCTTCATATACGCCTGTTTAGCTGTATCACCGATCAGCAGTGTGGCTACACATCTGATTGCTTCCAGCCGGAATCAAAACTCGACAGATTTGGCATCAGTCACAGATCCTACCCCTAAGCTATCGGCGCACGGCTGAGAGAGGAGGAGATTTAAACGTGTTATATTTACGCGGTGTATACACACGCCAGCAGCCAAGAGAACTCAATTCATGATTGAAGAAGAGGTGGACGAAATAATGAAAACAAATTGATATTTCAAGCAAGTGTATTTCAATATGGGGTAAGACAGTTTTTGGTAGTAATTAGTTTGAATTCTGCGTGGGATCGACGTGTACAAAGTTTGAATTGTTTCCAGAAAAAACTTTTTTATCATTCCTCAGTTAAAAGAGTTTCCAATTCTTCCAGTGATGATGGCAAATTTCGATTCATCATTTCGTTTTCTAAAACGAACCATAACTGTTCAATGATATTGAGATCTGAGGACTATAGTGTCCAGAGAGATGTTTTACTTCACTAGAATGTTCTGCGTGCCATTCAGCAACGAATCTAGCAGTTTGAATGGGTGTATCGTCATCCTAAAACATAGATTTACTCTCTGGATACAGTTCCTGAACTACAGGATGAAGTTGACCAGCTAAATCTATTAAATAATTCTGACTGTTGATTCTAATAAATTTATTTAAATAATATCTGTAAAAAAAAAAAACAATTTCAAAAATTCAAGAAATATGAAAATCAAGCTTTTAACAGTTTAATCAAATTTTACAAATTACGCACTTTTGATATTAGGTATCTTCTTAATTTTGTTCACCCCCTGTACATATCTATATTTGTTTGTCTTTGTGATTGTTTGTATGAAATTAGTGTTGAATTTCAAGTTTTGCAATGATAGCAATAAATGTGTCTGAGTTCATCAGCAAATATTGACAAAAATGTAAAAAAATGTATTAAAAATATAAATAAGAAATAATCTGAGCCCTACACGATGTTAACTATTTACATAAAAAGCTGTTTTAAACTAGCATTCTGCTATAGATTAATTCCTCCCAAATCTGCTTAAAAGTTCATTTTAGATTAGTCTTCCATCTCTTTTTGGCAATTACCTGACGCACTAATCAACTCACCAAACAGTGTCCTTTTTCAGACAACAATATGGCTTTTACTTCTCTAAGTCAACTCCTGGTGTGATAACGATTATTACTGAAAGGGTATCAAACTTTAAATAAGAATGGTGAAATTATATTATTTCTGAAAAATAAATTATGATTATATAATTCTCAGCAAATCGCGAAATGAAACCTGTATTGAACTACAAGTCTTGTATACCCTTTTTTTGTATTGATGCCGGTGTCCTCCAGGTCTCCATTCTTGGAATTATTTAACTGCAAATTTTCTTCAGTGACCTTCCAGATGTCTTCAATTCTCAACATAATAAATATGCTGATTGCCCAACTATCAAATGTTAAATCTGAGATGTTTGTTAAAGCCAAATTGGCAGCTGCTCTTAAAAAATGGTCATTAATCTGTTATGAGCAAGGACATTAAAAGACTTGAATTTAACCCCTCCAAAATGTAACTGTGCTTTTTAACAGTCTAAGAGAATCTTTTTTATTTTTTATTTTTCTGGCATTGGCATTACAGGAGAGTAATTCACTGTGCCTTGTTGGTCTCACAGTTTTCAGAAATTAAGTAGAAATATTATTTTGAATCATTTGTTAAGTCTGCCAAAAGGTATGCTCCAGTTTCACAATGTCGTTCTCGAAACTTTTCTTTGCCATAATCCATCTTACAGATTTATAAGTTTACTATTCGTATATGCATTTGTCCATGCTGTCACAAATGGGTGTGGTGTTTCTACTATGCTTCTAGAGATACTTGACAAACTCCACTGTAGATTCTACTAAGACATTGCCCGGGTCACACTCCACCCACGTTTATTGAACAGGCTCATCCTTTGTTCCCTCTTAGGATGTGGTTTCCGGCTTTCTCTTTTCAAATCTTCTCACTTTGTTTTTTTTTTTCAATTGGAGTAGATAGATCTATATATTGCCCGGTTCACACTCCACCCACGTCTATTGAACAGGTGAAGAGGCTCATCCCTTGTTCCCTGTTTATGATGTGGTTTCCGGTTTTCTCTTTTCCAATCTTCTCACTATTACGTTACCGCCTTGCTCGGGGTGATACGATTTTAAAAAATCGGTTCTTCCGTTGCATCTCTGCTTCATTCATTTTTCCACCACCGTAACGTAACTTTCATGTGAATTTTCTATAAATAATTTAATGACAATTGCCCGGATGAGCTTTCTTGTTTTGTACGTCGACTTTACGAATTACGTGCGTTGTGGTGCAGTGGATATCAACTCGGAACGACAATTCGGGGTGCCGAGTTCAAATTCCAGTTGAATTCCTTGCATTCACTTATGTACAAATATCCTTGGAAAAGGCATTAATCCGTCTCTTTCCCTTAAATAGCAAGACAGATTGAATTCTATATACTTGGCTGGCAACCAGTCTTCCGCAGAAAGCAATGGCAACCTACTGCGGAATAATGTTCTGCTCTGCAGTCATGTCTCTTTCGAGACATGATCGCCTAAGCGTATATCACGTGTGGCACAACTGACATGATCATGACTAGGTGAGCAGTTCTTCATTATGCATTTGAAATTGCTAATTTTTATGGTTTATTCTCTCGCGCTTCATGCCTATGGTACTCTCTTCGGTCTTCTTGCATTCCAATCAAATTTGATCTTCAGAAATGTAAATGCATTGCAATATTACATCTTGTGTTTCCTTACATCCTATTCTCTTATTGTTCTCTCCCTCTCATATCAATTTTTCTCAGAAAATTTCTCACTCATTATTCCACCTTGTGTCTTAGTAGCTTTATCGCCTTGACTGGTGTGAATTAATCCATCTAAACTTATTTATAAATGGAACTTTTTCTCTGTGTGTGTGTTGGTGTGTGTATGTATCCGTTACCTATAGACTCCGAAACGGCTGAACCGATTTTCTTGAAAATTTACAGAGTTGTACTATAAGTGTCCGCAAGTGTTCTTAGCTAGGTTTTGTGTCAAGGTACCCCCGATAAATATCGAAAACCGATAATCGAAAAATTCGGGTTATAGAAGGAGTGGTCCGATTTTAATCAAATTTGATACACTCATAGACAAAGACATAAGAAACGATATTCAGAAGTTTCAAGGTTGCAGTTCTTACAATAGTGCAGAAAATCGATAATATATATATAAAACGCAAGATGTTTTTGTGTGTGTCTGTTTATCTGTCTGTATGTCCTTTATACAAAGCCTCAATTTGTATCCGATTCTCACCAAACCTCACACAAATATTCTTTAGTCTGAGCTCCAGGACCATGGATTAGTTTTAAAGCTTTCATTCCACCCGAGCAACGCCGGGCTATACTGCTAGTTTAAAATAAACCGGAGGGGATATCCCATATTTAGTGGCTAAATTCAATTTAATAACAAACCTCATGAAAAAAAGTTCTATTTTGTTATATTTTGCAATTACGTGTATTGGAGTTAAATATATTACAGCAACAAATTCAAATTTTCACTATTCCATTTATTTTACGACATTAACAAATTTTTCTTTAAGAAAAAAGTTAGAAATATAGTGTTTTATAGGAAAAAATATACAAGTTTCAAATAAACTTAGTTCACTAGAAAGTCTACTGGGATTGGATAAATACATGAAACTAGGAGCATGGTTTTAAATAAGATAATTGTGCACTTTTATTTCGTTTTAAGTATTGTTGTGTGTATGCCGATATGCTAACGACCATCACCGAGTACATATACCAGGCACTCGATAGGAATGGCGAAGCCCGAACCGTCGCCTTGGATATCTCTAAAGCGTTCGACAGAGTTTGGCATGCTGGCCTTCTATGCAAACTGCGGAGCTATGGTATAGCTGGACAATTGTTTGAACTAATCCAGTCATTCCTATCTAACCGCACATTGAAAGTGGTATTAAACGGATATGCCTCCCAGAGCTACCATACGAACGCGGGTGTCCCTCAAGGCTCTATCCTAGGTCCTACGCTCTTACTGATCTACATTAATGATCTCCCCGATACCATAATACCCCAAGTAGGTATGTACGCCGATGACACCACAGTTTACTCTCGCCTCGATCAAAAATCTGGTGTTGGCAACAAAGCTAACTTTGCATCCGAGCTTGGAAAGGACCTCCAATCCGTAGTGGACTGGGGTAAGAAATTTTAATGCTTCTAAAACGAAGCTACTATCAATTAACCATCTTAGACAACCGCACCTACCACCCATTAGCACTGACCAGGCATGCCTCCCAGAGAGTAAAACACTGCGCCTCCTTGATCTCACACTTTCCGCGGACCTCAAGTGGAATGACTTTATCGAATCCATTGCTAAATCCTCTGCTATGAAAGTCGGTTCTCTGTGCAGGGCCCGAAGGTTTTTTCCGTCTGAATCTATCCTGCACATTTATAAATCTACCATCCTCCCATGCATTGAATACTGTTGCCATATCTGGCCGGGTGCCCCTACTATGCTCCTTGGGCTTCTCGACAAGGTACAGCGGAGGGTCTGTAATGTGATCTATACGGACTTGGCAGACCGCCTGCAGTCTCTCTCTCACCGGCGCGACGTGGCTGCCCTATGTCTCTTCTATAAATACTTCCATGGCTTCTGCTCCGATGAACTTAGATCACTGGTGCCCCCTAGGTTCGAAGTTGCACGAGATACTAGATTAGCAACTAGATCCCACCCTTTTATAGTGAAACCGATAAAATGCAACCGAAACTTGCACTCCAACAGTTTCTTTTCTCTCACTTCCTGAATTGTGGAATTCCCTTCCACATGACTGCTTCCTCGACGGCTACAGTCTCCAGGAGTTTAAATGTAAGGTCAATAGACACCTCCTAACACAATAACTCGCTTCCATTCTTTCAAACACTCTTCCCATCCTCTCAACTACCTATCACCCCACTTCTGACATTTCCTATATCTAACTACTCTTTCTATTTACCTTCCCCTATGTAGCCCCAAGCGCAATAGTGGCAATGGAATGCCTTGCTCATTACAGTGTTTTAATAGAGAACTATTGGGGTCAATAGAGGCATAATATTATAACCGTTAGTAGAGTGTTATAACAATGGCGACGAGGAATCGAAACTTATACGGAGTAAGAAACAAAACATTTTTTTTTTGCTGCGGTGCATATAGGAAGTTGTCTATTAAATAAGACACTCTTGGTACCACAAATGAATTAGAAAAAACACGTCAAAAAAAAGTTCAGAGACAGTGTTTGTCACGGAACACAATCGCGTCGGATTCTTTGACTTCGGGTTAAGAGGAACCCAGACGAAAAATGCTAAAGGGCAGAGTCGCGTTTAAAGAAAAACAGACAAGAGCATGACTCTGTCTTATACAAGGTCTAAGTGAATTTTACCCGAGCTCAGAATTCCCAGTTTAAAATCGAACTGGTATCACATCCGGTATTTAGTAGGAGATAAATGTCCAGTGTTCGACCTGAACACGAAACTGTCAGTCTTCCGGTAGAGATCGACTCAATCGAGGTTCGGAATTAAAAACTACGAGTCTGCTGAGAAGAATATTGGCATAGTGCCCGATCACGCGTATGCAAGGATGGGCAAATTTTCACGCTTGCCCCGCGTGTCTGCCCTCGTATTGCTCGCGTAAAACCCGACTTTGTCACATACCGTGGGGAGGCATTGGGTAAATACTCAGAGTTCTACAAGTACTCCAAGCTGCCAGTGAAGCTTTCTGTCTTGTGGTAGAGTTTGGCTCAGTCGAGACTCCTTCTTCGGACGGGGACTAGTCTGAGAAGAATAGACATGTTTAGTGCCAAATACAGTGAATCCGATGATGGACAAATGTTGAGCCTTGACTCGAGTGTCTTTCCTTTTGGTTCCTTGTTTCATATCCCATATTAGTGAGGGGACTCATGACAAATAGCCAGAGTTCTACGCAAAATCGAATGTGTCAGATAAGCTCACTTTCTTCGGGTGAAGAACAATTCAATTGGGTCTCCATCTACGAACTGAGATTTCGCTGAGAAACACTGACAAGCTCAGGACTTCCGAGCAGTTTTCGACTCATTCATGACCCTGTCTACGATTAAAGAGGAAAATCTGGATTAATCCCTGATCACGCCTATGCAGGGGTAGGGTTAATTTTGGCCCATCGCTCGAGCGTCTACTCTCGCGTTCAACACGCAAAGCCCAATTTTATCTTACATCCCGTATTAGTGGAGTGAGTCAGAGTTACAGTAGGTTGCTTATCTATTCTTTTTCTGTTAGTTAGTAGTGGAGAGTCCGTTCCAGTGAAGGGTAGTTGTCTACTGTTGCAGGTTAACGGAATTTGGCCTTGTTGTAGATAGCCCACTATAAGTCATAAAGAAAGGTTATAAACCAAGGAAAGCAAATTGAGTTGAAAAATAACATTTTATATATAACACATATCAATTAATGTTTTTACAATTTAAGCAATACATGAAGTATAGATCCAAGAGAGGTTAACATGTTCATGGCAATAAAATGCTGAAAGAGAATTAATGCCTAGGAATTTGGGAGCGTGTAAGTAAGGAATGTTTTTGATGTATTCGCTCCTTAGGTCAGTAAGTAGTTTTTGAGGCAGGGAAGAATGTAAAGAGGTAAGGGAGGCGAACATAGTAAGCCACTTGACTTCGCTAAAGGGAGATATTAATTACTCTCTTCTCCTCGAGTCGGTCTGCCTGGCGATGCTTTCTGTATCCACTTTTTATATCTTCTTTTTGGATCACAGCAGCTCATTTGGGATTTCACATTTGTATTTGGTTCTGGGCTTCCCATTGGCTGATAAATAAAATTCGCGTAGGCTTGCGAAATGGAAATTTAATATTTAATTAATTTTTAGTTTTCAACCGGAACATCTGCGCGGAGCCGGCGGCGCAGCGACAACTTTCGGTCATTTGCTTTTTGGTCGTGAAAGCGCAAACATCCGGTCCATCGCTTTTGCTCGGTATCACCACAGAGTCAATACCTAGCGTTGCGCGCAAAATCGTCAGGCAGAGTTGTATTCAGTAGTTGCTCTGTCTACTAACAGAGACTTCGCTGAGAAAAATAGAACCGGCTTAGTGTCCAATCCCACCTATGCGAATGCTGGTCAAATTTTGACCCTTTGACAGAGTGGGTGCGCTCTGCTTCCCTATGATAAAGTCTGACTTTGTGTCACATCCTATTTTCCTAGTGGGTAGGCGAGGAAAATATCAGAAGTCACGTGCAAAACTCTCTGTCTTCGGACGGAGAACAGTACATTCCGGATTCGGTCTACGGCCTGAGACTAGTTTGGGAAAGAAAGACAAGCATTCTGTTCTAGGGAAGCGTTCGACTTCTGCTTCAAATATAACGGTTGACAAATTGCTAGCAATTAATTAATTAGTAATTTTTAGCAACACAGTTTTCCGGTTACATTTGGTACCATAACTCACACCCCTGAAGACGACATCGGAAAGAGGTTGAAAGTACTTGAGGACCTCAAGAAAGGAATAATAATAACATCTGTCAACGTTACAGGTCATTTCTGACATCTTTTGATTGTAATACGCTAAAGATTATCCGTCAGTATGAACGGATTTTATTAAAACTAAGCAAACATATTGTTTGAAATTTATTTAATCTCTCTCTCTCTCTCTCTCTCTCACACACACACACACACATATGTATATATATATATATATATGTATATATATACATATATATATAGATATAGATATATACATAAACATATATATATATATATATGTATATATATATATATATATATAAAGTAAGTCTTGTGTGTGTGTGTGTGTGTGTGTGTGTGTGTGTGTGTGTGTGTGTGTGTGTGTGAATGACATTATCAGTGCGAGCACGCATTTTTTATAAGTTGAAATAGTGATGAAATTTTGTAAGTGTCCGTATATTGGCGAGTAGTAAAATAAAATAAAAGAAATAAGTAGATTCTGTTAAACTCCTGGTAGGTATTTTCGGAGGAATAAGAGGACCTTTAAAAGTGAACAGAAGCAATAGCAGAATAAGTCTTCAGAAAGTCGAGTACATAGCCACCGGGTTGTAACATCAAGGCGTCATCTGAGCGGACGTGTGTAAATTGAATTAGAAATGGGCACGTTATCATCTATTTGAAAATGCGAGAGCCTTTCGGGTATCTGCCAAAGCGTTTGCGTATGCAGATAAAGAGAGAAATATATTGTTCACATATATATATATATATATATATATATATATATATATATATATATATATATATGAACAATGTATTTCTCTCTTTATCATATAGATAGATAGATAGATAGACTGGCCTGTTTATTTTAGAAGCATTCCCTCTTTGAGACATGTTTCATTAAATAAGGCTGACAAGGTACTGCGGTTACGATTTTTTTTCTTGCGTTCTGAGAATTTCTTTTTATTATATATATGTATATATATATATATAAAATAACTCTTTGTGTGTGTGTGTGTGAATGACATTATCAGTGCGAGCATATTTATATATATATATGAACAATGTATTTCTCACTTCATCAGATAGATAGATAGATAGATAGATAGATAGATAGACTGGCCTGTTTATTTTAGAAGCATTCACTCTTTGAGACATGTTTCATTAAATAAGGCTGACAAGGTACTGCAGTTAAGATTTTTTTTCTTGCGATCTGAGAATTTATTTTTATTTTTGAACAGGAATTATATAGAAAATGTCCGAATGTGTTATATGTCAGATTGCTTTTGCGCATATTATTAGCTATTATGAAGGATGATTTTATTTTGACTTTTAATTGAATGTCTGGAATTTTATTTTATGTAAATATAGACAATAGAATGAGGAGACGGGTACTTACAGGAGCCGTACAGGGAGCCGACCATTTTTCCTAAATCCTTGGCGCTGGATTGTATGTAAGTTTTGTATTTGAGGTCAGAGGTCAGTTTATGACAATCGTCTCTCAAGGCACTTAGCCTCCTTTCATTGTAACTGATGGTAGTTCGGAGTCCGACCGGTGATGATATATATATATATATATATATAGAGAGAGAGAGAGAGAGAGACAGACAGAGAGACAGAGAGAGACAGAGAGATAGAGAGAGAGATGTCCAATGCGTAAACGGCGAAGATAATCCAACGAGATCAACTTATTATAAAATATTAAATCTGAGGATGTAAGTCTGTAGATATATATAAGTAGAAACACATGCGCATTTGTATGTACATATGTGGATATATGGGCATGTGTATGAGGGTATAAATAACTATACGTGAATGTGTTAATATGTGGAGTTATACATATATACGTATCCATGAGATTTTGAGTAGGAGTATAATACTTTTTTCTTGTTTTTTTCTTTTTTTTTTTTGTTATCATGGGTACTTTACTCGTATTGTTTTTATCATTATTATTATTTCTATACTGTTATTTTTACTTATAGTTTTATATTATCTGATGTAAGAGTTATCGTTATATTTGGTCATTATTATTAGTATCTGTGTTATTATTATTATCTTATTACTATTGTTACTTCAAGTTTTATAAATATTAGTTTCTTATTTATCACGATATTATTACTACTAATATATTTTATATGATAATATAACAGTATTATTATTACGATTAAAACTAATAAGAAAAACTAACAATATTTTTAGCAAAAATTCAGCTCTGAATTTTACATTTCTAAATGTTATGCATCTAAAAGTAGGCAATTAACAATCCAAGTCAAGATTCACTGATTTCCTTAAGTACTGTTTGTGCAAATTGTGTAACAAGGCCCTCTTGTCGTCTAGATATAATATAGACGCTAATATTTAACACTGTTAAGTTAACCTCTCTTCCTCGTTTTTTTTTCTTGTTTTCTCTTCGTTTGACTTTTTCTGGATACTTTTGACTCATTTATTGTTGTATGAATTTGGTTTTAGAAGCGGCTGATAAGAGCTGAAAAATATTATATTAGTAATGGATTACTATATATATATATAGTCATCCGCAGACAGATCTGTTTCACAGCACATCAGTACGGTTAGACTCCGATTGCTCTCTAACGCAGGCTCGAAACCCGACCGAATTGGCGTCAGTCGGCGAATCTACCCCTGGGCCACGGGGCATTCTGTGTGAGGAAAGCAGTCTTTTTAGCGCATATCATATTACGCGCCCAAATAGTTAGAGTAATCCAATTCATTTTACTGAATGAGCGATGCGTACACGCTAGAGTGGCTACTGTTTTTCAAAGTCTACCTTTCTTCCAGAGTGCTCAATCAAGGTGTGAAACTTGTTTCGACATTATTTTTAATGGGTAGACGTATTTGGGTTGATGCTCTGATTTGTTTTTCATATATATATATATATATATATATATATATATATACCAGCCGGAATAAACGAAAAATCTTGTTAGGAGAATATGTGTCCTCCGGTAGGATTCGATCTTACGTCCCCTAGGATAATCCATTATTAAATTTGACGTTCCTTAACCACATGAGCACACAGGATTTATGGTCAAATAAAGCCCGAAATAGTGCTTTGAAACACACGGAAACAGAGTTTTTCCATAGTCCTAACATTTTCAATTTTGTTGGGGATAAGAAATATGAACATTTTCTACAATTTTTGACCACTTCTAGAGCCATTTTCAAGGGTGTTTATGTTTCTGCTCTTGTTTTTCCCCATGTTTTGAATGTTACGTAGCAAATTATTTTGTTTTGATTTTAGAAAATAGCGTTCATTCCGAGCTCTCACAGGGTGAGTGTAAGTCAAAGTCGGGTGAGCCTCTTTTAATTTTTAAAAAACTTTCAATACTCAACTGCCAATATTAAATAGTGTAAAGTTGATAATAGGAGAGAAATGTTTGATATATCGTGTCTCGCTAATAGCGAGATGTCTTTGAGTTTATGATTTATACAAAATTCTTGTGTTTTTTATGAGAATGTTTTATGAGTTCTTGTAAATTATGGGTTAATAAATGTTTTCGATATTTTTTGTGGCACTTTGGTTAATTACGTGACACGTACGGCGCCTACTCATGGAGGTGGTAGTACGTCCAACACAAGTAATTGATTTGTAACAAGAAACACAGTCAAGTACTTGGTATAAAAAACAATAACAGAGAGATACCATTGAAAATGGGTATAGAACAGACCGAAAGCGCTTCGGATGATAAAATCTACAGATCTTTTATATAGTCATTATCTCCAACAAAAAGGAAATATATATATATATAAGAGAGAATGGCAACTCGTGAAGACGGAGAGGATAATCTTAGAGATTTTATTTAATTCATATAAAATATTAATTTGATAAAAATAAAGAGCACAGTAAATATTATCCTACGCAAATAGATTGAGAAGAAATAATTTTGTGTTGAGTTTTTCTCTCAAAATAAATTCTAAAACTAAGAAATGAATTCCTATGCAAAATAGATGTATGTATAAAACAACTACTTAATTTTATAAAACTACATATAATAATATAAGGAATATATTAAAATATATATTGAAATATATATTTACAAAATTAAAATTTGTCCAATTCCTTTTAGCAGTTTTATATAAACTGTAATTATATCTAAACTTATTTATAAATGGAACTTTTTCTCTGTGTGTGTGTGTGTGTGTATCCGTTACCTATAGACTCCGAAATGGCTGAACCGATTTTCTTAAATGTTTACACAGTTGTACTATAAGCGTCTGCGAGTGTTCTTAGGTAGGTTTTGTGTCGAGGAACCCCCTATAAATATTGAAAATGGATAATCGAAAAAATCGGGTTATAGAAGGAGTGGTCCGATTTTAATCAAATTTGATACACTCATAGACAAAGACATAAGAAACGATATTCAGAAGTTTCAAGGTTGCAGGTTTTACAATAGTGCAGAAAATCGATAATATATATATATAAGTTTTCATTACACCCGAGCAACGCCGGGCTATACTGCTAGTTTACATTAAACCAAACTTGCTGCTTAAATGTTCGTCTATTCTTCTTTCATGTGCCGTTTTCTTTCCGGACGTAAACCATTATGGCTGTCAACATTTCCCTGTCCTCTGTAGCGATATCTGTTTATTTACTATCTTAGTTATACCAATTGTGGAAAAAAAACAAAAGGTGATTGTATCGAATCTGCACTTAACACGACACCGTATATATCTTATTTTCAAAAAACTTCAAATATAGACTTTCTTATTAATATTTAATAATCGCTATTTATCAAGATAAAACGTCAAACTACATAGCGCAGTTGGTACTTATGATTAGTAGTTTAGTTATCCTCTCTCTTACCATGAGTATAAACAGTTGTATATTTTAATGATAAACATCTTCTTACGTGATGACTCCAATTCAATGGGAATTTGTCCATAAGAAATTAGATTGTTTCTAAAATATTTATTTTCCCTTCCACTAATAGGTGTATATAAGTCCGGCTCACATTTCTCCTTATTCTTTCGAACAGGCGTTGAATGTTTGTCTCTTGTTTCTAGATTAGGATTGTGTTTCTTGTTCTTTCTAAAGTCTACCTAAGTTCTTTACTTCTAACGTTTGACCTTACTTACACTAATACAACTCCGCATAGTAACCCACTACACTGAGTGGCTCCTGAGCCTTGTATGGAGGATCATTAGTAAAAAAACAAAAAAATCTTTAATATCCAAAATTCGTGCATGGAATATTTATCATATCTGGCCTGGTGCTTCTGCTGTGTACTTAGAAATTCTTTATATAATTCGATGAATCTGAAATAAAATAAAATAAATAAATACAATCAATTATTTTTATTAAATTATATAAATTGTAATTGTAATTAAAATTGAAGTAAATATTTCAATTACAGTTTATATAATTTGATAAAATTAAATGGCTGAATTTTTATTTCATTATATGGATATTTGTCAATTTCTCATATAAATATGCATATATTTTATTTTTATGTGACGTTTTTCATTTTGACTAACCTGATTCCGGCTCTCACAATTTCCTATCCTTCGTAGCAATATCTGTTCAAGATCTATCGCTCTCAGTCCAGGAAATGGGGAAATGTTAGAAAGGTGATTGTATTGAAATTTCAATTAATTATCTTACTTCCTCGTTAGACCTGGCATCTAGGATTCACTCACTTTCTCTGTCTCCGTAATGTAACATCCTTGTGCCTCTTTTTTATAAATACTATCTTGGTAATTATTCTGATAAGCTTTCTCTGTCAGTAGCACTTCTTTACGAATTTAAATTTGGTCTTGGGTATGTGCGTTGTGGTGCATTGGATATCGGCTCGGAACGAGAAATCGGGGAGCGGAGTTCGAATTCCATCCGAATTCATTGCATTCACTTACGCGCAAATACCCTTGCGAAAGGTATTTATCCGTCTATTCCTTCCAGTTATGGGTCAAATAACAGGACAGGTTGGGTTCTATAGCCTTGGTGGCAAGCAATGGCAATCTACTCTGAGATAATCTTCTGCCCAGTCAGTCATGTCTCTTTCGAGACATGATCGCCCAAGCGTATATCACGTATGGCAATTAACTGACTTAGATATGAAGTACCGACTAGAGGACAGAATTAGGGTATCCTGGACCACTGTTAATATCTAGCACCCATCTACCCCTATATAAATAAATATATATATATATATATATATATATATATATATGTGTATATATATACATAATAAACAAATTGTGTGTCTTAATTTTTATGATTAGATGATTAATATAGATGGAAAAATAATAACAGTGAGTAGAAACGGTTTCATTTGTGTCTTTGTGATTATCATATCACGTTGAATACACCGGTTCTCGCTCGATCACCAAAGTTAAGCAACGTCGTGTCTGATCAGTACTTAGATGGTTGACCGCTTAGGAAAACTAGGTGCTGTAAGCGTTTATTGGCGGATGTGCGTTGTGGTGCAGTAGATATCGGCTCGGAAAGGGAAATCGGTGAGCCGAGTTCCAATTCCAATCTAACATTCTGCATTCATTTACGCACTGGTACCCATGGGAAAGGTATTAATCCGTCCATTCCCTCTAGTTATGGGTTAAATATCTGAGGTCTGCTGTTCATGTGATCTGTGGCGAATTTCTGCACCGATTGTTTGTTATCAGCAGTTCCAAAATGTGTAGAGGGTGCTACACAAGCCTTCACCACTCAAAATAATTCTCTGTGTCGCAGTCTAAGTTATACACTCATACATCGAAATCAACGGGAGAGTCCACAATATATATATATATATATATATATATATATATTATTAAAAGTTATTAAAAATCGGCTGAAGAAACTACTCATGGTGGAAACCAAGGTAGCGAAATAACTCGTTTAAAAATGAAAAATGTTCAAAAGTTTTACAATATAATTGTATAAAACACTTTTTAATACAAATGTGTACTGGTCTAACCCTATTAGAACCAAAAACTAAGTATTAAACAATCAATCAATACATATATATATATATATATATATATATATATATATATATATATATATATATATATATGAACCGGAAAATTAGCCGTGATTAGGCAAGATATTGCCAAGAGAAGTCGCAATGTGTGATTAGAAAATGAGTAAAGGCTCACAAGTCGATACATGATCAGTGTCGTCTTGGTCACCGTAAAGTGGTGGATGTGATGTTGAAAGACATGAAACAATCAAATGAACCTCGTCTGAAAATATCATTGATATAGTGTGCCAAGTTTGCATCAATCAGATGCATTTCACGAAAATATATATTTATGATTGATAGTTATTAGCTCTAACCTGCTATCTCGGCTTTAGCCACTTACCCCAATTAATTTAATGTAGATTCCCTCTGCTTTTTCTGCAAATATTTTCATGGTAATTCTTTTGAAAAGATTTTCTCATTGGTACATTTTTGTCGAGTTGAAACGCAGCATCACATTGATCTAATCATTTTGCAGCTGAAATGGCTAGACATGACCGTATATTCTATGATTGCCAACAATAAACTCATACGTTAAGTGATATTTGCTAACATTCTACGGAAAGACATTCAATTTGAGTCCAATAAAATAGCAACAAAAATGATTCAATTCACTACACAAACAATAGCCAATAAGACTGTATTAATCGCCATGTCTGTCACTGAAATCTTTTGTTGTTAGAGACTCTCGGTTATTGGTTTATTCTCACATTTATACAACAGCGAATAAAAAATATATAACAGTTTTCAGTCTAAATGGTCGTTTTTTTTACAAATGCCTGTTTTTTTCAGCGTCACCAATTTGTAGTATTTACGTATAATCTGTAGAAAAGCAAGAGACGGATATAGAATAAATAAATAGCTTTTTTATCGCAAAAATGTTACTAACAAATTCAATAAAAATTAATAAAAATTGTGACATGCTGGTGATACTTCATCTACCTGTCGTTTATTTCAGACCAGAGCTCAACGAGAAGTAGAAAGTAGAAACTGTCTTTTTTTGTGTGTGTGTGAAATGGCGGGAAAACATCGTTCGTTTTTGCATCCTGTCCATAACTTCTAGCTGACAAAAATTAATTAGGCTTGAATAATACTTTCTGCAGAAATTAAAAACTTGTGGGTTATATTTTCGATTTTCTTCTTGCCTAAGAAAACCTGGCTCAAGAACTCTAGTTTTAATAAAACTGCTAATTTAATTTACACTTCAACGTCTTAAAAACCTGGTATATGAATTTTCAACTACTTTTTCTTTAAATATTGATACTGTTTATCACAAATTTTAGTGAGGAATACACCAGAAAGTTTCAAGAAAAATCATCGGTAATTTTTTAAAAAATAGTCAATAATTAGGAACGTAAAATATTTTATCTAAAAATCGAGATAAGTGAAATCTTTTTTGCGCTGCTTCTACTGAGTGATAAAACAAACAAAACAGAGTGAAAAATATCAGTCCTCAAAGTCGGTCTATCAGTTACATTCAGTGGCCGAATCGGTTAAGAAAGACGATCTACCGAGTTATGAAATATTAGTTTAAAAAATCGAAGAATAATATGCAATCTTGACGATACTAACATGATGTAATAAATACAAAGGAATATGCATACACCTTACAGTCATGTGATTGGCTGGTGTCAGCCATAAATACAGACGAATGCGAGAGTGCATAGTGATATATCAATAGAGCTGTACAAGTCGTCAACTAGAGGTCTATGTTTAGATGTTTATGTTACCGCCTGTGGAACTCCCTTCCACAAGTCTGCTTTCCCGACAGTTACAATCTCCAGGTGTTTAAATGTAGGGTCAATAGACACCTCCTATCACACTAACTCCCAACTATTCTCACAACACTCTCATCTACCCAACCCTCATTCTCGGTATCCTTACCCGCCTATTACCCACCCTCTGTCATTTCCTATATTTAATCAGCCTTTCTCCACTCTACGTAGCCCCCTGCACAGTAGTGGCAGTGACATGCCTTGCTCGGGGTGAAACGCTTATAAAAAAAAAAAAAAACGACTATTAACTGCGTCTACGTCTCCGGAAACTGCATAAGACGAGTACCGTCCATTACGTCTACTTACTAGATTGACCTACCCGATGGCAATTGCCTAAACTACTTTACTACCTCGAATGATATATATATATATATATATATATATATATATATATATATATATATATATATATAGCTAATCTACGGACCTACCTAGGTTTCACCTAATGGATTATTAGGGCAAGTTGGCTTTATATATATATATATGTCCAGTCCGTAAACAGTGAGGATAATACAACAAGAGTAACTTAATATAATACTAGCAGTATAGTCCGGCGTTGCTCGGATGTAAGGAAAGCTTTAAAACTAATCCATGGTACTGGAGCTCAGACTCTTTGGACGTTGGCACAAAAGATTATAAAGCAATAGTTGTTTCCAGTTCAAGCGAAACCGTAGACTGAAAGAAAAATTAATGGATGTAAGTCAAATTTTGATTTCCTGGTATGGATATCAAATTTTTTGCACTATTGTAAGAACTGCAATCTTGAAACTTCTGAATATCGTTTTTGATAACCCGATTTGTTCGATTAACGATTTTCGATATTTATCGGAGGTACCTCGACACAAAACCTAGCTAAGAACACTTGCAGACGCTTATAATACAACTGTGTAAATTTTCAAGAAAATCGGTTCAAGCCGTTTCGGAGTCTATAGGTAACGGACACACACATACACACACACACACACACACACACAGACAAAGTTCCATTTATAAATTAGTTTAGATATAATATTAAGTGTTATATCAATATAGAGAGCTCAATGGATGTTATCCAGAGCAAATTATATTCATATAGGAAAACTAAATACGTCATTTCAAGTGCTTATAAACGATAGTTCATTTCTATGAGCTAATTAGCACATTTCATCAGACCTTACAATATAACGTCCATTGGTACAAAAAATGTGTCCGGCAAAATACGATGATTAGAACGGCTGATATATATATATATATATATATATATATATATATATATATATATACATACATACATATATATATATAGATATATATATATATATATATATATATATATATATATAGTGTATCGAGGCAGCACATATTTTTCTAAACATGTACTGTTAAATATAAGAGACAACGGATGTCTATTATGTTTAATCATCAGTCATTCTAAACATCGTATTTTGGCTTTAATTTCCGGTGAAAATAAAAACAAAAATTCTTCAATATTTGGATAATTTTTTATTAAGTTGTTTCTAAGCTTTCGGCTCACATGAGTCATCTTCAGAGAGGTTACAAGGACGTTAAAATAAAATCATCCACCATCAAAGAGGATTTTATCTTGTGTTGACATAAAACTTTGCTAAGCAACGATAACAGTTAGCAAAAATAGCAAACGCAGTTCGTAAATTTGTAATGCGGTTCTATGACGTCACACCGCGTGAGAGCTCGAAATGATAACAGAACCATATATTTAGATGCAATGTAATGTGTTATGACCAGATTTAAACGTGATTTTATTAAGTTTGGGTTGTTTGGATTATATACATATATATGAAATATCTCTCAGAGTTAACCTATAGAAAAGACAATATTTATAAATGCAAATGACAATAAGTAAAACTGTATTTGTTGCCAACGTGTTTCATTCAATGTGAACTTATTCAAGGCAAAAAAAATAAAAAACAAAATCAGTTTATTAAAACAAAGTAACTAATAATAACAAAACAAAATGTCCTTAGCAACTGAAATAATTTAAGCACGCTATTTTTATACTGTTAACTGAAAATTACGTCAAATACTGTCACGTTTGGAGATACTGACTTTATTCCTGTGTTGAAAGGGCTGAATTTGTCAATTGATCAATAAAAACAATATCTTTTTTTTTATAATCGTATCACACCGAGCAAGGCATTTAACTGCCACTAATGCGCAGGGGCTTACATAGTGTGGTGAGAAAGGATGGTTAGATATAGGAAAAGTCAGAAGGAGGGTGATAGACGAATTAGGATACCGAGAATGAGGGTTGGGTAGATGGTGAGAGTTTTGGGAGAATAGATGCAAGTTAGTGTGATAGGAGGTGTCTATTGACCTTACATTTAAACTCCTGGATATTGTAGCCATCGGGAAAGCAGATACGTGGAAGGGAATTCCACAGGCGGGAAGTGCGAGAAAAGAAGCTGTTGTAGTAGAAATTACGGTTACATCTTATCTGTTTTACTGTAAAAGGGTAGGACCTAGTTGCAAATCTAGTATCTCGTGTAAATTCATACCTAGGCGGCACCAATGTTCTAAGTTCATCGGAGCAGAAGCCATGAAAGTATTTGTAGAAGAGGCACAGGGAAGCCACATCACGCTAGTGAGAGAGTGGTTGCAGCCGGTCTGGCAAGTCAGTATCGATCACGTTACAGATTCTCCGTTGTATTTTGTCAAGAAGCCCAAGGAGAGTAGCTGGGGCACCCGACCAGATGTGGCAGTTCTCGATACACGGGCGGATGGTAGATTTATATATGTGCAGGCTCCACACGTGACAGTATTTGACGTAATTTTCAGTTAACAGTATAAAAATAGCGTTCTTTAAAGTCTTTCAAATGCTAAGGACATTTTGTTTTGTTATTATTAGTTACTTTGCTTTAATAAATTCATTTATTTTTTTGCCTTGAAAAAGTCCACATTGCATGAAACGCGTTGGCAAATAATACAGTTTGCCTATTTTCATATATATATGGTTGTGTGCATGCATGCCTGTGCCTTTTCTAGCTGGATGTATCATAAATAAATTTTTTTAAAATCCCTATTTTATATGTTGTCGACGTGGGTCTTGCGTAATTTTTCGTATTATTGTTTATTCGTCTGAAGTTGTGTTGGTTTTCGAATAATTACACTTAATACTGATTGGCATAAATAAATCTGTTCTCTATGCACCAGCCAAAGTTTAATAGTAAGACTCACTAGAGTCTTACTTTGGTTGTCAACCTCTGAATTCAAAACTGTTCATGGTAGTGTCTAGCAATTCTACCCTGTAGAAAATTTGAGTGCCATAGACCGAGTTGCTGAGGATGTGGCCATATACACCACAGAGAAAACGACCAGATTAAGAGCAGTTAAATTGTCAGGCCAGATAACTTTTTTATTCTTCAATTGATTAAAATAATGAAAACAAAAGCTTTTATGATTTGCTGATTTCTCTTCTTGTCTTTTTTATCAAATTAGTCAATAATTTAAAACAATCAGAAGTTAACGCGTTTGAGTAAAAAAAAAAAATTTTCAAGTAATTAACAAACGCAAGCGGATTTTTCCTAGTTTATTTGTAAAAGGGTTAATAATCAAATGAATAAACACGCTTTTGTTATTTGACGAAAAATTCGTAATAATTCCGAAAAAAGTCAAATATTCATTTTAATGAATGAAAAAAAAAAACAGAATTACTGCGCCGACAAATACAGTTGATTGTTTTTTCAAAGTGTTTAATCATCTCAGAAGTCACAAAATAATTAACATCGTTAAAATCATGCCGAAACATGTAAAACAAATTAAAAAAAACGTAAAAAAATAACGTGTATTGGGGAAAAAAAGTATGAAAGTCTTTTGCAGGCAACCGTTTTATAAGTGGTTCTTTTTTCCTATTTCAGAATGGATGTGTCAAAACAAGTCGATTGATTACTAAAAATAACTCAGATAACTTGAACTGCGCTAAATATTTGTAAAAAGAACTGAAAAAAAAATTGCTATGAAAATAACAGAATAACTGAATTAATATTGTAAACATGTAAAACGTTTTATTTGTTCACCATAATTATGTTTTCAACGTCATATTGAAATAAAAGTGAGTTTGAAAACAACTTCTCTTCGCGTGGGATGCAGTGCGGAGAAGGCTTAACGGTTAAAAGTGGAATACCTAGTTTAGTAAAAAATACAAAGACGGAATTCTTGCTAATATTTTCCACTCTCCAACCTCTCTCTCCCAGACAGAACGTGGCCAGTTTCTCATTGCTTTACCGATACTGCATGGAAAGTACTCAGACGAACTACATATCTTGGATCCACCTGGTGTAATCTTCACAGCTAGGCCCCGTCATGCCACTTACATGTAAAACAATCAACATTCTCTCTGTATTCCATCGGCGAGAATTTCCACTCAAGCTGCTTCTTCCGGCGAACTACTGCCCTGTGGAAGCGACTCCCAAGGGCGTGTTTCCGTGATCAATACAATCTTAACCTGTCTAGATTTAACCTTTACAGTCCCCTCAAATCCATATTAACTACCTCTTGATATAACCCACTACCTCAAGTGGCCCTCGCGCCTTGTATAGCGTGGACCACACTTTAAAAGGTATAGTCTGTTATATTAATTCAATTCAAGCACTTTCGGACAGGAGATAAATTAAACACTTGTTAATATAAAATGGAGCGTCTACTCATATTGGGGTATCCATTAAAAATAACGTTTCAAGTAATAAAAATAACTAGGTTTAAAAAAAAATTCAAGACGCGTTTCGCTAGCGGAGAAAATGCGTCTCTTATTTGAAACGAAAAGCCAAATAGACAGACACTCTTCAAGCCTAAATCATTAGGTCATACGCTGGGACAATAAATTTGATCTACGATACCCATTTGTCCTCAGTGATCTTAAAACTGTTTTATTAAACTGAAGAAGCCAAAGAAAACACACATTTTCTCCGCTGGCGAAACGTGTCTTTGATGAATAGAAAATTCCACAGTTACATTTTCACTCATATATATGTAAACCTACACACACACACACACACACACACACACATATATATATATATATATATATATATATAAGATTGATTAAAAAACAGACAGTGTATCTCTGCTAGTACGCATTTTTACAATTTTTGAAAAGGTGTTACGCACTGTGCTCTCTCTCTCTCTCTCTATACATATATATATATATATATATATATAATCATATAATTAAACTTTATTTTATTAAAAATACATTACGAGACGGAAATTTCTATGTTTTGAGATTTCTATCTCGTCATCAGGCAATGTTAATTATGATCTAACATTACCTGATGACAAGATAGAAATCTCGATAAATGGAAATTTCCGCGTCGCAATGTGTTTATAATTAAAAAATAAATTAAATTATATGATTATATTATGCTCTACAACATTTATTGTATTGAGCACTTTTAAAAAAAAGGTAAATACAAGAGAACACGGAATTGTTATACAGTTGGTTCTCTTTACCTGGAGATATTTTATTTATTTATTTATTCTGTTATTCGAAGCTATCCTGGCCAAGGTATCAGCAGCCACTTGTTACCCCTCCCCGCTATGGTCTGTTCTTTGAATTCAAATTTAGCAATCAGCTTAACTCGATGTTGATTTTTGGTAAAAGCAAGAATTGAAGAGTGGAACTTTCTTAATTCAAATTTCCTGTGTTAAACTGTGAGGTATGTTACGAATTATTTCTTAAATCTGTATTTTTCTTTTTTTTCCTCACTTTTTGGCGTTCATGCCTTCATTTGGATTTTAACTAATTTAAAACTTAGTTAACTCTCCACTTTTGGAAGTTTGTGTTTTGTGTGTTTTTGTTTTGTGTTTTTTTTTTAAATAGCAGTAGATAGGTCACACTATCTCCCGGTCCATACTCCTCCCACGTCTATTGAACTGGAGTAGAGGCTTGCCCCTTGTTTCCTGTTTAAGATGTGGTTTCCGGCTTTCTCTTCTTTCTTTTCAGACCTTGGTATCGGTGCTTCCGTGAGTTTCCTGCGATCTGGTCGGTTGGTGGCAACGGCTCATCACTGTGAGGGTACCGGGTTGGAAGTTTCCTGGTTGCTGGCTCCGACTGGTAGTTATGTGCCCTAACTCTTGCGTAGTGTCAAGAGCGGCTGCTCTGATCAACAGTTGTATAATATCGGGGTTCTTGTAGGGCCATGTCGCACATGGATAGGTGTCCCTGCAAGCGCTTTCGGTGGGCAACCCCGAGGCCACACCTTGTTGCAGCCCTAGCCAGTTTCACTCCCAGCACAGATCGTGGAAAATGACCGCCTGTATCCTCTACCCTAGGTCCCTTTCTACAAACAGAATCATGACTAAACAAATCAGAAATGACCCTAAACCAGTTAAATCCAAACCACCTAAATCCATTAACCTTTCCTTCACTAATATCCGGGGCATTCGTACTAACTTTCCTAGTGTAGAAGCGTTCCTGCATGAAAAGTCCCCTGGCATCCTTGTGCTCTGCGAAACTAACCTCAACTCAGCTATTCCCCCCTCTGACCTCTTCATCCCTGGTTATCTTCCCTTTTTAAGGAAGGATTCGACTGTCCACATGCATGGGCTGGGTGTCTATGTCAGCGAACATCTCCCCATAGCTAGGGTGACTTCACTCGAATCTACTGACCACCAATACATATGTCTCCGCCTGTCTCTCCTCAGTTCGGTTAGTTACCTATTCTTTCTTTACCGTTCTCCCTCTTCTCCTGACTGCTCCCTACTAGATAGCATTGCTGACGACATAGATAAGGCTATTTCCTATCACCCATTCGCCCACATATTTGTATTTGGAAACCTCAATGCCCAACACTCTGAGTGGCTTGAAAAGGCCGTTACTGATCCGGCGGGCATTCACGCCATGAACTTTAATATTTCACAATCCCTTACGCTAGTGATGGACTTCCCCACTCGCTTCGCAAGCACTCCCTCGGGTCATTCCTCACTGCTAGATATATGTTTCACCTCTGCGCATGACGCCTGTCAAGTCTCGCAGCTTTGCCCTCTCGGCAACTCCGACCAAGCTGTAGTCTCTCTCAGTATTTCTTTCCAATCTCACTCCCCCCAGGATCCCCTTACCTATAGAACCTCCTACCTCTACCAAAAAGCTGACTGGGATGCCTTTCGCAATTTCCTCTGCGACGTCCCTTGGGGAAAAGTGTTCGACCTATCAGTTGATGACTGTGCCTCTGAGGTCACGTCATGGGTGAAAGCTAGCATTGATGCCTTCATACCCACCAGGAAGCATTGCTTAAAACCTCATTCCTCTCCGTGGTTCTCTCCGGCCTGCTCAGCCGCCATTGCCCACAGGAACCATTACGTCCGTCTATTCCGGAGACAGTCAACTGATCACAATAGGCGCCTGTTCACATCTGCTCGCAATGAGTGCAAGAGAACCCTAAATGACGCCAAACAGTTGTTTGCTGAGAGAATGCGACAGCACATAGCTGACAGCAAGTTCGGCTCCAAGGACTATTGGAGGATTTGTAAACGAGTGCTCAACAATAGGAAATCCTCAATACCTTCTTTAATCCATGGATTTGAGGTTCTCACGTCATCTGCGGACAAAGCTGAGTGCTTTGCTCACAGATTCTCATCCAACTCCACTTTCGACTCGTCCAGAGTACACCCACCCGACTTCCCTATTAGAACTGAGGCCAAACTGCACGACGTATATATTACCCCGACAGTTGTATTCAGAGAAATTTCAAAACTCGACCCCCATAAGGCGTGCGGAGACGATGGAATCCCGGTGATAGTACTTAAGAGGTGTGCTCCTGAACTTTCCCCTGTTCTCTCTAAACTATTTAACTACTGCCTTTCTGCTTCCTGCTTTCCTGCATGCTGGAAGTTCTCTTCAGTCGTTCCTGTATTTAAGAATTGTGGTAAACGCTCGGACCTATCCAACTATCGCCCTATCAGACTTCTACCAATATTCGGGAAAGTATTCGAGGCTATAATCAATGCTGAAATAGTTCATCATCTCACCGCCCACAAACTGTTCTCCGACAGGCAATAGGGATTCTGCTTTGCCAGGTCCACGGCCGACCTGCTAACAACCGTAACGGAGTACATGCTACAGGCCCTCGATGAGTCTAACGAGACTCGCGCGGTTGCTTTGGACATCTCCAAGGCTTTCGACAGGGTTTGGCACTCTGGCCTCCGATGCAAACTACGCGGTTATGCTATTACCGGTCGCCTGCTTGACCTAATCCAATCTTTCTTAAATAACCGAAAAATGAAGGTCGTTCTGAATGAGCGTGCCTCTTCGTCCTACAGCACGAATGCTGGTGTCCCACAGGGCTCTATCCTGGGCCCGACGCTCTTCCTTATTTTCATCAACGACCTCCCAGATGAGATGAAGTCCCAAGTAGGCATCTACGCAGATGACACTACAATATACTCCCGCACCAGTAAGAAACCTGTCGTGGCGGATAGACATAATCTCGCTGCTGACCTTGAACGGGATCTGCCCTCTGTCGTGAACTGGGGCAAGAAGTGGCTTGTCAACTTCAATACATCTAAGACCAAGCTGTTGACTGTCAACCATTACAGGCAACCTCTACTGCCTCCCATAAGCATGGACCAAGCGATTCTCCCTGAGAGTAATACACTAGCCTCCTCGGACTTAACCTGTCCTCAGACCTCAAATGTAACCACTATATTGAATCCATAGCAAAATCTACTGCTACGTAGATTGGGTCACTATGTCGATCCAGGATGTTTTTTCCACCTGAATCCATCCTGCATATATACAAGTCAACCATCCGTCCGTGCATGGAGTACTGCTGCCATTTATGGCCAGGCGCCCCTTCTTGACAGGCTCCAAAGGAGAGTCTATAATGTGATAGGTACTGATCTGGCGGCTCGACTGCAGCCACTTCCCCATCGTCGAAATGTGACCTCCCTTTTTTCTGTTCTATAAATATTTTCATGGCTTCTGCTCAGACGAACGTAAGTCACTGATGCCTCCTCAACTCGTGCAAACAGACTGGCAACTGGGTCCCACCCATTCACAGTCAGGTTAGACAAATGCAGACGACAATTCTACTCCTGCAGCTTCTTCTCTCGCACTTCCCGCCTGTGGAACTCGCTCCCGTATTCTTGCTTTCCTGACGGCTACAACCTCCAGAAATTTAAATGCAAAGTCAATACTCATCTACTAACCACTGGACTCTAGCTCTCTCCCCACCCCCGTATAACCTTCCCTTTCTCTCCACCTATGTATCTGTCATCGCACCTGCTTTCTATTGTTCCTTTCTAACTAGTTTGTACTCCTCACTCTTTTCTAATTATTCTTTTTACATTTATGTAGACCCCTGCACATCAGTGGCGTTTCCGCCTTGCTCGTGTGAAATGATTAAAAATATATATATATAGATAGATAGATAGATAGATAGATGTGTGTGTGTATAACTATGTATTCGCATCATATACAAATGTTTTCTGCAATAAAGTCTTGTAGAATATAGTGATCTGCTATTAGATTAGTCAGTACTTTCTTTAGGTATATTATATTAGTATACGCCTTCAAATGTTGTTGTTTGTTGTGTGTATAGTATATATGTTTGTATGTGTGCGTGTGTGCGTGTGCGTACGTGTGATATAGATATATATGTATATGTTTAAAGAGTGCGATAGATAAATCGTCGAAATTCGTTATTTTTAATGTCGTGCATACACTTTGTTTTTTATTTTGTTGATTGGGCACAATACTAGGTTCATGTGTAAAAAAAAATATCTAAGAAAAAGATCACCATGATGCAATTCACACCACCAGAAATTTAGAAACGGCATACTGGACTGCTTGGCATTCGCGCCGGAAACTCTAATACCAACATTTCAGAACGTTTGGGTGTCAATCTAAGAATAATGTAGAGAATTCGGAAAGAAGTGGATGAATCCAATGGTGATTACGCAGGTGTTTTGTCGCGATCACTAGTAATGTTGAGGTTACGCCCCATTCATCTTCCTACAGGGCTTCAGACTAAGCTCTGAGGTCTGCAGCAGGTGTCCTATGGACGTTGGTCAAGATTGTAGCTGTGACACTATCTCCCGCGGGTATACTTTCTTTTGTTGGTTTTAATACAGCGGAAGGAAAGAAATTACTATTAGTAGTAATATTGGTTGTGCTTTATTGTAATTCGCGGTGTGAGCTTATGAAAAATCTATTTTAATATTTTCATATACTCGTAAAATTCTGGGAATAGAAAAATTAACTAGTTTAATACTATCATGTACTTCTAAAATCCGGGGAATAGAACAATTAACTACTTTTGGGAAAGAAAGGTAGAAATATAATTATTCTTCTTTGGCAAAGCTAAAATTTTATGAGTAGCCAAAACAAAATTTCAGGATTTGTTGATGGGGTCAGCCGGGGTTAAAGTCCCCCAACAGATGTTTCCCTGAGAACAGAAATTGTGGGAATTGGAAAATCTAGATATGATGTAATTGAAAGGAAGTGAGCTGGTGATATTTCATTAGTCGAGCTACCCCTCCCGAAAATCGAGTGGGTGGAAAACGATCTCAATGGTCGAAGGCTTCGTGTCGGCTAGATTCACCGAGAGGATTGGAAAGGTTTATAAAAATGAAGACTCGGTGAAAAAAATCACTTGAGCCGGGAGCAAGCTTCCAGACGACAAGGAAACCAATCCCACACCACCGCCGCCGCCGCTACGTCGCCGCCATTCTCCGCTTCTGATTCGGCAAATCCAGTGAGGTTCCGATAAGAAAACGAAAGAACTTTGCTATTTTTTAACATTACCTAGAAAACTGACAGTTCCAATTTTAGAGAAAACGTGAAAATACCTGAACGAGAATTGAAGAGTTCTGTTACTTTAAAGAAACATAGGAAAGACATTCTAATTTTGAAAATTGGAAGCTCGGAAATTTTAAAATACAAGCTCTCTCTCTCTCTCTCTCCGTTGTAAACCGGCATTCCGACAGCTGTATTATCATTCTGACTGTTCCTGTGAAAAAAAAATTGTTTTTTTTATTATATAAAGACATTTTTCATAACTCTCCAGGCGTGTTCGACCTTATTAATTTATTTTTTAACTTTTCTTTTTGTGCCGTGTTTATTTTTAACCACAAGTGTACACCAGTGTCCGATCTAGCTTTGGTGGAAAGACGCCTACTGAAATTGCACAATGCGGGCAGTGGCACGTTGTTGCAATAGACGTCTTAAAAACCAGCTTTTGTGACGACATCATTGGACGAGATCATCACGACCAGCAACAGCGACCGAACCAACCGGCGAGAAGGGTGGCAGTGTCACAATTGGTGGCGTCACGATCGTCGACGAGAACAAGCGTCACAATCAACGAGCCAGCCCCGGGCTTAGGTAGCACATAGCTGCTGGATGACCTTATGTCTCGCAACAGGACTCTTCATTTTGCCACACAAGCAAGTGAGCGAAAAGGACTGGCAGACAATGCCTGCGACTACATCATCCCTTACATGTGGCCACCTAACTCTCCAAATTGCAACACCCTTGATTTTTAGGTGAGAGGTGCAGTTAAGCCGGAAACCAACAAAGCTTTTTGTAAAGCCAAAGACGAACTGAAGGCAATGATTATGGCAGCTAAAAACAAAGAGTCCGTCTAGAAGAGATTGAGGATATTCCGAATTCGTCTGGAGGCCGTAGTTGAAGCCAATGGCGGTTATATTGAATAAATGTACTTTTTTATTTTTTGAAGATTATTTTCTGTAATTTTGATAAATTACATTCGTTATAATAAGTTGGCAGAATTATATTGATCTTTGCGTAATGTGAACGACAATTATCCATCGTACCCTGTATATATGCTTATATGTATATATAGACTACGTCTAGAGGTTATATGCAAGTTATGAATTAGTATAAAGAGTTGCGTCTTTCATGTTAAAAGTCCTATTATGATGTCGTTTAGATTCTACTCAATATTATTAACTTAGATATATAGTGATAGAAAATACTATTGTTTTCTGTTGGAAAAAAGTTTAACTTAATAAAACAGACTAATTTGACTGTCAGTAGTTTATTTGCAACTATTTATTTTGATACTTTTACATTATTTTACCTTGTAAAATTAATGTAAAAAACTAATATGAAAAGATTTTATAACAAATTCGTCAATTTCTTAAAGGAAAACCATACAAAACTTTATTTTAAAAATAAAAGATATATTCAAAAAAATAATAAGAACCTCCTAAAATTTATTGCACAAGTACTTCTTTCTTTTCAATAACTCTTAGCAGCCTATTTTCAACATCTGATGTTAGATTTGCAATTTTGGCGGCTGGTAAGTTGTTTGCAGCAAATTTTAACTGTCTCCCAGAGGTTCCACTTGCTGTTGAATTGCCTTCAATTAGAATAAATATCACTCCTAAGGATGCTCCACAGGTTCTCAATGGGATTCAAGTCACAGCTATTTGAAGGCCAGTCCATAAGAGAATTTTCAACAAATCCCTTTTCTTTCAACCAGAATTTAGTAAATTTTGATGCAGGACTTGGTGCGTTGTCTTGCATAAAGATCATGGATCTAAACTTGGCTAAAGACTGGTTATCAAGCCATCAAGCTCTAGAAAATCACAGTAACTTTCGGAATCCATTTAAAACCCGTCTTTCATTTTAAATGGATCCACAAGATCATTACCAGTAATCCCAGCCCATATCATGATCCCACTGCTGCCTTGTTGGCGTTTAAAAGATTTTCTTGAGTCTTTTTGCTTGCAAACCCATCCTCGAGCCCATTCATCGGGCCCATCGAGTGTGATCCTTGATTCGTCATTTAAAAGCACTTTACTGAAATCAGTTTTCATGTATTTTTTTACCCACTACAATCTTCTTTCCTTATGTTTCTTGTTAAAATGGGTTTCTTTATTTGATTTTTTACACCAGCAAACTTCCTTAATGCTTTACACCTTGTTTCCCTTGACACCATAGGAGCTCCAACGGTCTCAAATATGAACGCACTTTACGCATTTGGGTTTCTTAATAATTCTCTTCGGATAGGTGATAGATCTCGATTTGTTAAATTCCTGAATTCAGCCTGAGACCTTTTTTCCCTTGGTTGAATTTCCATTTGACATATTTTCTTGATTGTTCGATGATCCCTTTTCAAATACCTAGAAATTTGAGGCGAAGACTTTCCTTTGCTAATTTCTTTGAATATATAGTTCTTTTCGTTTATTGATATTTATTTTTCCGAGCCATAATCTAAATTCTAGTTCTTGCAAATAATTTCTTGACACTGCAAATTATTATAATTACTGAAAAAATACTAAATATCAATCTGAAATTGAATATTGGGACTCAGTTGCTTTCATGCTTACTCGCTATACATAATAGTACAAATTATTTCATTGGATAAAAAAAATCTATGAATTTTACATAAAAAATTGACAATACATCTTTTGCATATGATCTCTAGATGCGGTTTATACAATGCACATAAGCTTTATACACACACACACACATATATATATATATATATATATATATATATAGATAGATATATATTGCAATAAAGCTCTACGTTTGTATCGAGCATTCTTTATAAAAGTAAATGCATAAACAGCAGGCTAAAAAACCTACGTGTTCCACAACTTTGTTACAATATATATATATATATATATATATATATATATATAGTCATCTGCAGACAGAAGTGTTTCGCTGTATTACAGCTCATCGCTACGGCTTAAGACTCCGTTCGCTTCCTAACCCAGGATAGAACCCCAACCGAATTGTCGTCAGTCGGCGATTCCACCCCGAGGCCACGAGCGTCCGGTAGAAAGAGGCAGGCTTTTGAGCGCGTAGAAACACGCCCAATAGCTAGAGGGCCCCAATTCATTATCGAATGAGCGATGCGTATATGCCGGAGTAGCTACTGTTCATATATATATATATATACCACCGAACCACCGATGCTAACTCTATCCACACTGATGAGCTGTGATACACCGAAACAGGCTTGTATATGTATATATAATCATATCGCTCCAAGCAAGGCACTCTATTGCCACTGGTGCGCGCAGGGGGTTACACAGGAAGAAAGTTATGAGAAAGATTAACAGGTTACATTATTTACGATTTTGGATTCAACAGGAACACAACTTTTTAAAGGACATGTAAATTCTTAAATAATATTCGTTCTCTATAATTTAGATCTTGTAGGTGAATTATAAATTTTGACAATGAGGTTGTGTTTTTGATGTACCCGACGCAAACAGAAAAAGAAGAAATGGATATATGGTTCGATAATTTTGGTGTCGTTGCATTTATGATCACCCTAACTCCACGGTGCTCAAACGTAGATATCTAGTTCGTTCATCTATTAGAAATTGGTAGCAAAAGTAATTTGACATTTGCACAGCTCTTTTCGACCAGAGAAAATCTAATAGAAATCTCTTGAGAAATCATTTAGTAATTAAATTAAAACAAACATATATTTTAGTAGAATTAGCTGAACTGTAAAAAGCTCGTACAAGTACATGGACACACACACACACGCATACACACACACAAACTTACATATATGAATGAGAACATATATACATTACTAGCAGTATAGCCCGGTGTTGCTCAGCTTTAAAACTAATTCATGGTCTTAGAGCTCAGACACTGCGTAAAGCATATTTGTGTGAAGTTTGGTGAGAATCGGGTAAAAATTGTGGATTTGTATAAAGGATAAACAGACAGATAAACAGACACACACACAAACATCTAGCGTTTTATATATATATAAGTATATATTATCGATTTTCTGTTCTATTGTAAGAACTGCAACCTTGAAACTTCTGAATATCGTTTCTTATGTCTTTATCTATGAGTGTATCAAATTCGATTAATATCGGACTTCTTCTATAACCCGATTTTTTCGATTATCGTTTTTTGATATTTATCGGGGACACATCGATACAAAACCTAGCAAAGAACCCTCGCAGACGCTTATAGTACAAATTTTCAAGAAAATCGGTTCAGCCGTTTCGGAGTCTATAGGTAACGGATACACACAGCACACACACACAGACACACACACACACACACACACACACACACTGACAAAGTTTCATTTATATATAAGTTTAGATATGTAACAATTTGAGAATATATGTGTTTCTTCTACAAGTACTTTCACGGCCATTGCTCCGATGAACTTAGCTCTCTGGTTTCCCCTATGCATAAATTTGCTCGAGCCACAAGATTAGCAACTAGGTCCCACCATTTTACTGTGAAACTAATAAAATGTAAACGCAAATTCTACCCCTCAGCTTCTTTTCTCGCACTTCCCGCCTGTGGAATTCCCTTCCGTTTACTTACTTCTCCAAGAATTTAAATGTAAAATCAATAGTCATCTCCTATCTCACTAACAAGCATCCTCTCTCTCATGTGTCCACTCTCCGTCCACTCCACTCTCATGAGTATTCTCATACTTCTCTTACCCACTTCCTGAGATCCCCTATAACCTGTCACTCTTTCTCATAACTTTCCTTCTATGTAACCCCTTCAAAACAGTGGCAGTAAAATACCTCGCTTGGGGTGATATGATTATCAAAAAAAATTTAAAAAAAGGTTACACTGCGACTTGAAATGCAAAAATTAAACGATAAAAGGCATTAACATACTCAAGAAAAATTATAACAAGCTTCCAGGGCAAAGGACGTGATACGTGGGGAAATTTTTTTTTTCTTTTTTTTTAATCATCTCACCCCAAGCAAGGCATTCCACTGCCACTATTGCGCATGGGGCTACATAGGGGAAGGTAAAGAGAAGGAGTGGTTAGACATAGGGAATGTCAGGAGGAAGGTGGCAGATGAGTAAGGATACTGAGGATGAGGGTTGGGCAGATGGGAAGAGTGTTTGATAGAATGCGAGCAGGTTAGTGTGTTCGGAGGTGTCTATTGACCTTACATTTAAACTCCTGGAGATTGTAGCCGTCGGGGAAGCAATCGTTTGGAAGAGAATTCCACAGTCGGGAAGTGCGAGGAAAGAATCTGTTGGAGTAGAAGTTACGGCTGCATTATAAATATAATGTAAATTCTAGTGATTCGCTGTTACTTCATTGTAATGACATAATACAGACACGAACGCGCGCGGTATATATTAAAAAAAACGAAACAATCTTTTTCCCTCTTACCAGTCAAAGGCAGTTAAAACTTCGCTCAGAGTTTTTCTTGCTAAAATCAATCATCGCCGTTCATTGCAAAACAAATTTTCTCCGCACGCTTGATTTTGTCCATTATTTCGACCACAGTGTCTCAGTGATCATCCCACAAAAGTGCAGATAAAAATTGATCGCATTCTTATATACAAAGGAAATATGGACCATTACACAGGATGCTTTTAGTGTAATATCTTCTTCTCTGAGAAAGTAGGACAACCACATCGGTGAAGCGAAGGCATCTCCTGGACTGAAAACACAGTTAAAACTTTCATAACGTCTATCTTTGACACAGACAGCAGTGGAGTAGACTAAAATTTGCTTAATATCAATGTGAGTAGTAGTTTTTATTTTCTAATAGTGCTTTGCTCATTTATGAACTTATCTTCCAACTTCGTGTTTCATATCAACCACGTTCTACTAAGATTTAAACACAAAGTCAATCATCATCTTCCATTTCCTCGAATTCTGTTCATTTTATTCTCCTTTCTTCTCAATAACGTTTTTCATTCTCAGTAACCTCTTACGTTTTAATGGCTTTATAACTCTGCTAGGAGGGAAACGATTCAAACTATACCACGTTTAGTTAGCATTTAAATTCTTTGTTTAGAGATTACTTTATTTGGATTATATAAATAACTTACTTTCAGGAGATGAAAATATGCTGATGTATGTACACAGTAAATAGCCAATATTTATTCCTAGAATAATAAACACCAATAAACTTTATACTTAAAAACTTGGTAAAATATGCGTATTATATATGGATTAATACTATTTCTGTGAAAACGTTTAATTGTTTTTAATCAATGTACTGGAATTCGAACTCGGAACGACAAATCGAGGTGCCGAGTTCGAAATCCAGTAGAATTACTTGCGTTCACTTAGGCGCAAATACTCTTGGGAAAGTTATTATCAGTATTTTCCCTCCAGTTATGGGTTGAATAACAAGACAGTTCGGGTTCTATAGCAGTGGCTAGTAACCAATCTACCAATCTACTGTGGGATAATCTTCTGCTCAGTCAGTCTTCTCTCTAAAGAGACATGATGGCATATGCGTGTTACACGTATGGCACTTAACTGACTAACTAACTGACTGATGTGTGTGAATGTGGGTATGTCTTCTTCGTTTGTGAAACCGTTTGTTTTTACTCAATGTGTGTGTGTGTGTGTGTGTGTGTGTGTGTGTGTGTGTGTGTGTGTGTTTTATTTCAATTTAGATGCGTACATCGCCCAACAGTTTGGGGCGTGCAAAATTGAAATCGCCGAATCGGGTTCAATCTCGGACTAGGTCTGCCTCATTTATTTTTAGGTATTACTCTGCCTTTGTGCCCAATATCAAATTAGATTAAGCATTTTTGCTTTGAGTAACATTCAATCTAAGGAAAGGACATTTTGTTTAGTATTCAGATCATATCTACACTCGGAAAAGCAATCTGGATGAGAATTTCTAATAAACAGGATGCCAATTGACATCCTTTCGGCAATTCCTACACCAAGCCGGTTCCAAGTGTAATGCTCTGGATCTCCTAGGTTTCGTTGTTTCGTCCGAGATATAGGAACCCTCATGTCTAGGCAGCTTATGATCTCAAGACGCTATCCCTCAAGCCTGTACCTTGAAACGAATAGGGTGGTTGACAGATCAGAGATACTATTATCCCCGTCGATCTTCTAAGAGTGCCATAACTGAATAGTCGACAACCAGATATTGTTTTTGAATGAAAAAGTAATGTATTATAAAATTTCATAAATGTAATATTTTGCATATCATCTGTTGTCGATTAGAAAATATTAAACTGTATGTAACCCTTGTTATCAAATGTAACAAATATATCAAGTTATTTCTTCACTACAAAGATTACATCTTCTTCTTCTTCTTCTTCTATGTATCCTGGCCTTTCAGGACGTAGGCGATCATAGCTTTCCACGTTTCCCTATCTCTAGTGGCTCAGCACGCTTTCTTCTGTTACACCACACAACACTTGTTCTGTCAGTCACCTGATCAGGACCTTCAAATATGTTATCTGCTGCTTTTCCCTGTCTCTTTCTCCCTCTATCTGGCCTGTTAGTATCAGGTTCTCCATGCCCTCCTTCCTCATTGCATGTCCCAGGAACTTCATCTGTCTCTTCCTGGTGCTCAGTATTAATTTCCACTTCGTTTCCATCTTTTCTGAAACTTCAGCTTTGCTCACATGCTCAATCCATGTTATCCGCAGCATCCTTCTGTAGAACCACATTTCGGTTGCTTCAAGTTTTTCCTTCATTTCCGATGAGATTGTCCAGCATTCACTGCCATATTGAAGAACTGACAACTCATAGCAATCCAGTACTCTCCTCTTTGTTTCTAACGAAATTTTCTTCTCTCTTAATATTCTACTCAACTTCTGAAACGTGTCCGAGGGTTGAAAACTTCATAGGCTGCTATAAAAGAATGATACTGCGACTGTGGAATATTGCACACATTCTTTTCAGTTCTTCTTATTAATAATTGCATTGTTTCATTCCAAGTAAACTGATATCTAACTGTATAAAGCAGACTTCAAAAATAATTAATAGTGGCTTCTCGTGAAATTGGAAACAATAGCTTTATGATTTAAAGCAACGGTCAGCAATCTTTTACTATGTGCCGATTTAGGGTTTTAAAATCATTCAGCGTGGCAACAGCATACGTATTTTCATATAAATCAAGGTCAGACTTCATTTAAAGTCATTCATTAAAATCATAAAAGTTGTTTTTAACTTTTTATTATTAATGGAAACTTGCCCTTGCATGGTGTTAGTCAATTCCTCATTACTGGCAACATATTTTGTTACTCTGAGTTTTACAAAAAAATTTTAAATGTTCAGGTTTGAGGTAACGTCATTTTGAACTTAACCCCGCTTTTTGAGAAGAAATTTGCACACAGATATAAGTTAGAAACAAAAGCCGAAAGAAGAGCAATAGAAATTTTCTTCAAGCAGATGAATGTTCTCGGAAGTTTTGTTAGACCCTAAACAGTTCTTCAATCGGGTAGTTGTATAATTATTAAAAGACTCACGTTTTTAGAAAGGTTTCTTTGTTCATTAGTTGTGTCGTTATTAGTGGTGCTCTTGAAAGGTGAAACAAGCAGAATGTCTGACGAGTGAGCAGTTTTGAAACAGTATTTTCTTTGTGTTGCGGTAGTTATTAGTTCCAACTTAGTGTTGTCATTTGCGGCTGATTGCCATTAGACATTGTTTGATGTGCCACATGTGGCCCTCGTGTCGTAAGTTGCCGACCCCTGGTTTAAAGTACCTGTAGAATAATTGTTTACCTCCAAAAACATTCATGCTGACATGGTTCCAGCATAAAGATTTGACATTCAGTTTTACCAACAGCTGAATTTAAGATGGAAAGTTAGAGTTCTGTAGATGTAGTCTTTGTATCCTGCAACTGCCACCACGAAAAAAAAACATTAATGGTGTCCACCATGGATGACAAGCGATTGATTATGAATCAAACAGGATATACTGTGAAAGAGTTGAGAATATTCTGCGCAATGAATTTGACAAGATGAAGGTACCCGCTTGGTGGAAACATCTGATGTTATTTGATGCAAATCTGAATGATTTACATGAATATTCCCTAACCCAAGATGTGTGCTTGGTTCATCAGTTTCTAAGAAATAATGTATGCAGTGGAAATACGCCTCTTCACCGGTGCAAAGAAAATAACAAGGTCGTTTCATCATCAGGAAATGGACACAGTTTTTGGGATGCAAAAGATATTGTATTTATTGGCTATCTCTAAAAGTGCCACAAATTGTTAACACGGTTACGAAAAGTTAACTCGCAGCTAATTGTCGAAAAAGTGCTCTTGCTTTATGAAAACAATTCTCCAGCAGAAAAGTCCTTGCTTTCAATACCTGTTCTGCGTTACTGTGGTTGAAGTTAACTCGCAGCTAATTGTCGAAAAAGTGCTCTTGCTTTATGAAAACAATTCTCCAGCAGAAAAGTCCTTGCTTTCAATACCTGTTCTGCGTTACTGTGGTTGAACATCCTCCCTATTTTCCTGGTTGAGAACTTGCAACGCAGTAATGATGTCGTTACATGTGCTGTTGTTATTCTGTTACCAACAAGATGAAAAATTTTCTTTAAAGACTCAAATATCAGTTTACCTATGAAGAAAGAACGAAGATATTAATCAGACACTGTTAAATTTATGTAAGCAAGATTCCACAGCTATAAAATCACTGTTTTATAGTCAGCTTATGAATGTTTCACACCACCGTCGTATATAGTTTCACAGCAAACGTTTAATACATATATATGACGGCATTAACAATAAAAATAATATTAAAAATTAATTGTCCCACCATAGCAGAAGCATTAAGGATCATTTCCAGTCATAACTTGAAAAAGAAACTGCTCTTTGAGAACAAATATCACGGAAACCTGTTACATTTTCAAATCTTCGCATCAAGTTCAAAACTATCCAATCAACACAGTTCGACAATTCTCCGATAATGTTTGTTTAATCTT